>JAQLOL010000013.1:15488328-15516385 GCA_029783665.1 Naso thynnoides
TTGCCAAGCAACCAAGATGCAACTGCCACTGTGCAAAAATGTAACAGTTTTAACCATAGCAAAGTCTGCAAGGTCATTTTGACCGTCTGTGACCGAAATAGGTAGAAATGTTCACATTTTCTTTGCCTGTAGTCCTATTCAAATAAACAACATTTTAAATTAAAATACAGCCATTTTTAGGAGAAGTCAGGGACCAGAAGCACTGTAATTTCTAATTCAACAAAGTTAAATAACATATATGTGAAAACAGTCAAAATGACTGTCATGGCCATTCTAGTGTTAATATTTAACAGAATTTTTTGAAATCTTGATATATCTTTTTTCAAATGTCCTGCTTCAAAGTCCTGTTTCCAGATAAGCAAATTTTTTCAAGTCAAATCAGTTGGAAATTTACATTTGGTGTGAAAAAAAAAGCTGCAATTTAAGTCAAAGTACCTTAGAAAGTACTGGGTGGACAACTGAAAAAAACAACAGAAAAGACATGAACAGAGGTGAGCAATTACAATACAATTGCTTACTGCAAATACAATAACTGTATAGTGTAATCTACATTGTTCATGAAATTTAAACTTTTCTTCAACACAGCATTTAAATGTTTTTGGTTTACAATCATCCTCCTTTCAAATGAGGACTAAATTAAGCCTTTTATTTTATTAATCATGGTACACCTGCCTGCACATCCATTTGGGGCCAATGGTTCAGAATACATTGGCTGACATTGACCTTGATAGAGTCAAATGAAAGTTGTTAGTGCCGGGTCATTACACTGCTAAACTGGGATGTCACACAGAGGGCTAAAGGGGGGATGACATGGGTGGACGTCTCTATCTCATAGTCACTGTACAGCTATATCTATCTGTCTGTCTGTGTGTCTACATGTCTGAGACATCCATCCATCCATCCATCCATCCATTAATCCATCCATTAATTCATCTTTAGTGTATGACACTCATCTGGCTTTTTACATCAATGTAAACCAATCTTACACTAAGCCTAAACCTAAACTTAAACATAAACCTAAGCCCAAACATCCAGCATACAACAAAGTATGGGCGGACATCGTGTAGGCAAAACCAAAAGCGTAACTAAAAATGTGGAACCAGAGATTTTTTTCCTGAATTTAACATAGTTTTGGTTCCTAATCTGCAACCATTGCACAAATGTAACTCTTTACAAAGTTAACCACATGTTAGAAAAGCTGTATGGCAGTGTGACTGTGTCAGACACCGAGGGGCACAAAGTGATGCTGATATTTTAAGATCTAGAATGACAAGGTGATGTTTTAACTGATGTTTTTAATTGCAGCACAGTGACACAACTGTCCATGTCAACACCACAATATTTTCATTTTAAATTTGTATGTAGGGATATTTAAAGTGAGTGGGCTAAGAAAACTTTTACTCTTGGCCATTACACTTACGACAGTGAAGTTCCTCTCCGCAAGAAAAGCCTTGAAGCGCAATGTCTTTAAAAAAAAAAACAAAAAAAAAACTGAAAACAAGGAAGCAACTCTCTAAGAAGAATGGGTTCTTCATATTTTTCTCTCACTGTGTCTCATACTCTTTCAGTTCCCTTTATTGCTGTTGTTCGTCTCCTCAGTTTGGTAGCTGTCCCTGTAAAGCCCTCAGCATGCTGGTGCTTCAAAGGAATCCCAGAGTAAATCAAGACCGCTCAAGATTAACGGTGGCAAATTATTCATGAACCCCAGATCTCCTGGCTGGGAATAGCACAGAGTGGCCTGGGCAACATGTCACAAAGCATCAGGTTAAGGAAAACTTGCACACACACACACAACTCACACACACACACACACACAAACACAAGCCCATCTCACTGCTGCACACAGCTACCACTTAAATTAAGTGTTTTTGGTTATTTAGTGTAACAGCCAGAAGGAAAGGAGGAAGAAGTGAGTGACACCAGGGGTGAACAACACTGAATGCTGTTTCACATTTTTACAAGCGTTACATCTGCTCACTGATAACCACTCTCTGTTTATGTCATTAATAAATCAGCACAATTTCAAATGGTAAGGGATTTCTACAACACAATCGCCAGCTGCTGACTGGCCGTCATGAGCGGATGTGGAAACAGCAGCTCCAGTAATGCAGTGGAGGCAGGGGGAGCTCGGAGGGAGTATCCGTTTAGCAGTGACCAGCGTTGGCCGGCGCTGATTCCCCTGTAATAGGCTTTGTGCCCAGCTCCCACCGGTGAGTTTGGTTGACAATCTGACAAAGTTATCTCAAGATAAATGGGTTACGGGTCGGAGGCAGCAGGAGGGGAGAGAGAGGGAACGACTTGACTTCTCTGTCAGTGATGTTTTGATGGAGGATGTGTATAGCCGCGAGCGCCGGCGCTAGCAGGTCCCCCCAGGTAGATAGGAAGATTATGTTTGGCTGTATCTGCAAACAGAGTACTGCTGTGTGTGTGCGTGTGTGTATGTACATGTGTGTGTGTCGGTTTCTATGTCTGTTGCAAGATCTGATAGCTTTATTAAGAGGGAGATTTGCAAAGACAGAACACAGCGCATGTGAAGCGCCACCAGCAAGCCTAGAGAAACCCGAGGCAAAGGTCACGAGTTCAACATTTTAGATGGAACATTTTTAGATGGACAATCTTGATTGGCCTAAACGAGCGGACGCTCCGTATCAGCCTACATCATGGGCCATTTAAGTAATAACCGGGCCTGTCTCTCACTTACTCTCACTTACGCACACAGGACCACGGAAACACACACATGCAAGCACAAAAGTTCCCTCTTCAACCATGTACGTACACACACACACACACACGGTACAGGAGAGTACCTATCACCAAGCCAGGCCTCTTTTTACCCTTTAATTCCCCAGATAAACGGACTTTTTTCTGATCCTGTCAGTCTGCGTTATCTGCAACGCTGGTCAGTCTGCAACTGTGGAGCAAATTAGGTCCCTAAATGTCAAAATTGCTACACTTTATTAAGTTAATTAGAGGCTGAGTGAACATGGAGGCCGGAACAGGACGACAAACACAGAGGGACAGAGAGACAAACACAGAGGAGCGCTGACATCCACTGCAGAGTGCACAACACAATGAAATCAAAACATATAGAATTATATATAGTCATATATATGCAGGCACTGACATGTACTGTGCATATAAACCGTCACACATATGTACGGTATTTTACAATTGTGCTATTATGCAACAAAGCAAACTCTCACAGGCACCTACGCACATAAAATGAAGTTATGTAATATAGCTTTTCTCCTTAAAGCATTCCACTGAGATTAAACATTATGAGCCTGAGCAACTGCATGTGTATCATTACTGCAAAGAGCAAAACAGTATACGTATATCACTCACTTAATCAGTCAATGAAGGTTAAAGGATTTGCTAGCTTGAAAACTTTCCCCCCTAACTTTGATTTTTGCTTCTGCTCCTTTAGTCTAAAGTGTTTAGTTTTAAACAGCTAGAGAAAAACTGGTTCAATGAGTAGATCAAATTATTGGTAGATCCATTTGGAGATGAAAATTCATTACATTTGTTTTTTGTCAACAATAATTTAATTACTCACGTACTTGTTGTTTTGGATCACACACACTGTTGTATGTAAAATAATAATTGGCTGATGAGTACTTTTTAGCCACACCATCCTGCCTTTTTTTTTTTAGAAGCACAAAAGGAGATTTTATTTTTCTTCCCTTTTAACCCACTCAATGCCCTCAAATCTGTATTTTCTAAACCTTTCCACCATCCAGACACTTGAAAGCAAACTGCTGATCAATGCTTTGCAGACTGTACTAATCGATTAGGAGTGAACAGAGAGAAACCAGTCTAATGGCTGGTCCTGACTGAACAGGCCTTCTCATATGAGAGCAATTGTTCATTACAGGGCTATTTCATGGTGTTCGTCGCTTTGCAAGCTTCTGTCTTTCATTCAGCAGCGCATTGGATGGAGGAATGGCCTCCGGATATATTGTCTGCTCAGAGCTTGAATGTTGTCATGCTAGTTTCCAGTGATTTGCCTCGTGCAATTCAAGACTTTGAAAAATGGGAAATGTGTTTTGCAGACTTGGGAGAGGAGGGCTGAATGTGATATCAGCGTTACCCAGTGCAGGATGTTAAGAAACGTCTGTGGGAGAACGGAGTTATGTTTCAGTTCAGTCAGAATCATAAAGTAATGTTTTAGTACTTACGCTGGCTTTAATGTTTTATTACAATCAGCATTACATCCAGGTTTTAGAATGCTTTTTAATGTTCCTCAGCACTCAGACAGAACAATATTCCACCCATGCAGCACAGAAAGAGTTTATATGGTTCACATGCAGTGCAGTATGTGCTTTGTTATGGAATACGCATGTTCGACAGGCATGTTACTCCAAGGAAGCCAAAAGCAATAAGTCTCAGACAGATTCTTGACTGTTGCTCTGAGCTGAATTATTTACCCTACATTCCAACAATATGTAAAGCATCCAAACCATCTCAATTGAAATCTACCTGCAACACAGCTCAGTGATTCTCTCCATACTAAACGGCGACCTCTGGGCATGACAGCAGCCATGCATTATTTCTACCACACATACACACACGCATGACTCATACATCTACACACGACACATAGCTCCACATATAACCTCTGATGCATTATTTCTCTCGCCTTCAGTGCGAGAGTCACAGGTGAGTCCTGAGCGCTTTCATCATAGCCTGGCTGTCCGGCTGGCTGGCTGCAGTCTCATCTGTCCCTGGGTTGAAATTGCCAATAAAGAGGGTCTCATATAGATCACCCCCGACGGGGGCTGGCGACCTGTCATGCAGACCATGATTCCTAGCTCTCAGAGAGGGGAAGAGGGACAAATAACCCTCTGAATCTCCCTATATCTATCTCTCCACCCTCCCCCCGACTCTCCATCTTCTTCCTCAGTCACACACACACACACATATATGTCCCCTCTACCTCTCTCCAGCAGGCCATAAAGTGCCGCACGAAAGGGATATAGTGGACACAGTCATAGGAGAGACAAGTGCCGGTCTGAGCTTTCACTTTCCCGTGCCAGAGGTAGTGAATCAAACTAATAGGTTAAAGACATGAAGACAGATGAGCGGGAGGATTAAGACCTGGGCAGAGGTTTCCCAAATGTGTTCCCATACGCTTGTGATTCTTAAACATTTCATACAAAAAGATTGAAGTTCATCTTAACCTTTTGAAAAGTGACAAAACAATCATCATTGTGCCTCAGAGGCTGCTGCAAGGTGTCCAATGCAACTTAAACTGTTCCTTATTTGAGACTGTGGAAGATGATGATACCAAACTATTGGTTTTACCAGTCTTGATATGAGAGCCGAAAATGCACATTCTCTTGTTACCACACGGATTGAGGACTTTAAGAATATAAGATAAAGTTGCTCCAATGTAAAATTATAATAGAAAGTATTTTGAAAATACAGTAAATATGTCTATTGTCTTAGTTTCAATGTTTTTGACGATGCAGTTCCAAGAGTTTCAGTACTCCTACAAGTTGTGCATGATTTCATCTCTTTCAAACAGTCACCTTCTTCTTTCAGATTTTAAAAAAAAAATGCTTTTTACACGGCAGAGTTCTGACTTGGATGTGTCTTGACTGAGAAGAAAGCAGGAATTGGGGATTTTTGAAAGACCCACAGTGCTCCCTGCTGGTGAAGAACAAAACAGCAAAATTACTCTGAAGCTGCAACCAGAGGCTGCAGCTTACAGCCAGAGCTTAACATGCGTGTGTGTGTGCATGTCTTAACCTCACATGAGTTGCATGAGTTCAACCTCCAACAACATGGGAGTCTCCCTTGTCAACCTCCCGGCCACTGCAAGAGCTCTGGCGTAACAGTGTCCTCCAAGATTTTGTCTGAATCACGGACAAGAGACAGTGAGAGAGAGTGAGACGGCGAGAGAGAGAGACGGAAAGAAACCTGCGTGGCCAGTGGGCAACTTCAATAAAAGACAATCTGACTTTTCAGAAGCTATAATAATCAAGATCCTCCCACCGTGGTTGTTTGTCTGAGGGGGACACGGATGGCTACGGGTAAGGAGGAGGAAATTCAGAGCGGTAATTAATAGTCCTAAGTGACTGCTGCTGGATGGGAGGCAGGGACAGGGCTTGTTGTTACTGTGAGCTGGTACTCTGTCCCCCAGCATGTCCCACAGCCTTGTGGGTTGGCATGTAAGCAGAGGAGGAAATGGAGAAAGCGCCTTTATTACTTGTTCGTTTGTCTCCAGGGCCTCTCCTGATCAGCCAGAGACCCTCCTTCTGCACACACACACACACACACACACACACACACATACAGAGTTACAAGTATGCCTTCCAATGCTAATCTCATGTCACAAATGTTAAGGGAAAGACACGAAATGCCACAAAAATGTCATCACTCCACTCTTGTCACCGGCTCATCCAACCCCTCCATCCCCCTTGTAAACATATTCGAACATACACTCATTTGCATGTGTGCGCGTGTTTGTGTGCGATGGAGTGGGGGACCAGCTTGTTGTTTTTAGCCTTTGGGTGCCTGTTTCTGCATGGAGCAGCAGGGTGGTTCATATAATCCCATCACTGTTGTCGTCATGAAGGCCCAAAGGCCCCGCCAGGAGGTGCGACATTTCTGGCATCCTCTGACTCTCCTCCACTACAAGAGCCAGCAGCTCTGGAGCCAAAAGACACTGCGCAGACTACCACTAGTCACACACTACACTGCCTGAAAGTGACTTACTATATAGAAAGTGTTGCCTGGAAATAAAGGAGAAACATGTCACAGAGATGAAGCTGAAGTACTTTAAGGAACATTAGAATGAGTGCTGAAACAATTTCCAGATTAGCTGATGGAGGTAAAATTTTGGGGGGGACTATTTTGGTACTCACATAATCGTGAATCCTGAGTTATTTTTTCTAGTGAAAGTGGCAAATATTCTTTGGTTCCAGCTTTTTCCACTGCTGTTTTCATGTGACAGCAAACTAATTTCTTTGGCGGTTGGAGTGGGATTACACAAGACATCTAAAGATACCACCTTGGGCCTTTGGGGGAAAACTACTCATAAATAAAATGGTTATTTGATGATAATTATAACCTTTAAAAATGCTTGTGATGTTGTTGATGATTTGGTCGAGTTTTTGGTGGCTATTTTCGAATCAAAAGGAGCATCATGTGCAGAAAACCCTCTCAAAATTTTTAATTTCACAAATCTTAAAGGACCATATCAGTGTTAACTTGTCATTGTCCTCTGTCAGCACTGGCCACATAGGTTACATAACCTCCATGAATTTTTCCCAAAATAGTTTTATTTATTAGATAATTGTTACAGAAAGTACCTGGAAATGTGTGACAGTGTTAGTTAAAAAGAACGCCTGTGTCAAAATCCTTCTTCACGCTTATATTCGAGCCAAAAAGGCAGTACTTGTATTTTTCTAGGCGTATTAACTCTCATTTCCATGGCTCCTGGTTCCCCTCTTTCTCTCATTCAGCGATTTTTGACCAATAAAAACACAAGAAGGGTGTCATTAGAAGGGTGAATTACCTTACTTAAACTTTCACGTGTCCTATAGTGTTTCTATACCTTGTTTCAACATAAATGGCAGTGAATGGGGTTTAAAAATACAGTCTGAGGTCTACTAAAGTATACACATGGTCAAATTATAACAACAACATGTTAATGGTGAGAAGTCAAACATAGACTGGTAAGGTCTCATAAAGCTCACTCACCATAGTGCTAGAACTATCTCCATTATTTCCATTTTACAAAATCTATTTTAATGCGAGTTTCTTTATAAAGTTGACTGTGCATTAAGCTCTTTGGACACAATAAAATCAAAAATAAAATCTGACAGGAGCAGAAGTAGCACTCCGGCCCCCGTACATCTGTCTGTCTCTATCTCACAACTTGAAGCCTTCTCCCAAACTGTCACCCAGCCGCCTGGCGCCCGTCCCCATGTTAACTCTACGCTGGGGATCCAACCTAGCACCAATATGCAATTTCACCAATCCGTGCTGACAGCGTTCATGTCAACCACTCACAACCGATCCCTCCCCTCTTCTTCTGCGAGCATCTGTGTGGTTAAAATACAGTATTCAGTCAGAGAGCTTTCACAGGTCATGAAAGGTAACAGAGGAGACAGGCGGGGCTGTGGCGCTGCTTCCCAGGCCAGACAAATCAGTGTAACAGCATATTGTGAGCTACAGACTAAGCAGAGAGGGATATAGCTACCAGGACTGAGGCTGTGTTTATGGCTATGCCTGCCTGAAGAGCCCCACGGCAGTATCGGTGACCCCCACTGTAGATTTCCTTACTAATGTGACCCCAGATTGTGTATCACAATCGGCATGAGAAAACTCCCACAGGCTACAGTTAGTCCTGCGTACTGGGGATCGTTGTCCTCAGCCCGCCTGAGTACAGACAGGATGTGGCAGCTTGGAGGCATTTAGTTAAAGGAGACGCACTTTAACGCTGCAGGCATGCATTTATAGAAGCCCTACTAGGGTAAAAGTGTACGACATGCTTCAGCCTATAAACAAACAGCAAAAATGGAAGGTTGGATAAAAAAATAATAATGCAGAAAATTAGCCTTACCTTGTTCCGTGGCATCTAATCATTTGTGATAGTCTGTGTACTCATTCCTATAATTAATTTGTTTTCTGGGACAGCTTTTTCTAAACAAATTGGGTTTAAAAATATCATCTGTTCTTTTATATTAAGTAGGGTACACATGGTGAGAGGAGAAGATGTGTGTGCATGTATGTACAAGGCAATAAACATCTGAGAGCACATGATGCACAGCTGCAGAAGAGAATCAAGAGGTCCAGATACTTAAAATTGACCTGTGCAAGACTGAAGTGTGACCCAGGTATACATTGTCACCTTATGTTATCCTGTGCAGTGAGCTTGATGTTCACAGTTGAATTGCTATGTTAACACTGATGTTTTGAGGAAAGTCAGCACAAGGCAAAGGCTCTGAGTAGAATAAAGTGTAACTAACGGCGATGAGAATTAATTAAGAGTAATCTTTGAGAGAATCAGGTAAAGATTAGAGAGATTCTTCGTATTTTCTGGGGCCATTTTGTCATTACAAGTTGAGCAGAACAACGTAGCCGTCAATGCTTCGGCCAAGTTCAATGAGTTCAGTTGAATATAGTGACGTGTAATACAGAGATTTATCATTTATCTTCTAGTAAAACATGACTCATAAAAGTTAAAAAGGGGGCATATACAGAGAGAAAACCACCACCTCACAGGCCTTCATGAAGGATATTTTGATATGTTAAAAGAAGAAAAGCACAGATATAAATAATAAAATTACTATCTCACTGTCATAGCTTATTAAAATACATACTTCAAAGGGAAGAAGCCTTGCTTAATGTATTTTATTAATTTCTAATCTCCGTGCTTTTCCTACTCTGAAGAATCAAAATGTCTGCTGTAAAGAAAAGGGCACATTGTAGTATATGAGATGAAAATTATTTCCACCAAATGTGGTTGAATATACAGTAAATGATTGACAATTCTACCCTAAAGCAGATTTCCGGTTTGAGGTTCACAAAAAGTAACACATTACTGTAATCAGATTACATTTGTATGTAATGCAGCGATGTAAGGCATGACTGTTGCTATTTCAGTAATCACATTATAGTTACTGAACAAACAATTATCTGGTTACTTGCATTACTTTAAGTTCCTTAACTACCCTATTTTTACAACTTTGCTTTTGTCTTTGTTGTTTCAAAGTGCATAGAGGAGATCTTGTCTTTTGTCCTTATCATCAGAAAACTGATTTGTGCTGATGTGGGCATATGTAAGGTTGTTAATTGGCAGTAAAGTGACGGTGCATCTCAGGTGATGTACCGAGTAATGCAAGAGTAGTGTAACTAGTAGTGTTATAATTATTTTCAGCAGTGAGTTAGGAAAAGTGAAGCATTACTTAAAAAAGTAACTAGTAATGTGTAATAATTTACTTTTTTGAGTACCACCCCAACACTGGTCACATGCACCAACTTGCTCCCTTGTTTATTGCCCTAAACTGTTTGCAGCTTGGTCACGATAATTACTACTTAATGCTATTTTATACTGAAGTTTTCACTCATTTACTGTCAGTTTTATCCAGTAGCTTTGCAGTGAGACTGATTATCACATTGCTTCTAAACAATACAGTGATACAAACCACTCAATAGCTGATATTACAATTTCTACAAGTTCATGCATCTATGATAATAATGTAATAATTATATTAAGAAATAAGTAAGTACTGAGACAGGAGCAGTTTTTCCTTAATATTTTGACCTATACTTAGTTTTACTTGTGTACAAAAAATATTTTTACTTGTAAAGCAGTACTTTTAAATTGTGGAATACCTACATTTATCTACAGACCTAAGTACAAAGTGGTAACAATGGGCTTCAGTTTGGACTTGCCCGACTCTGTTTCCTTTACTCTTCATCTCTTGTACATTTTATCGCAGTCTGAATAAGGTCAATAAAATCTAAAATATGAATTTGATTTGTATTTCCACAGACATCACCTCGAGCCTTGTCATCCAGGTGGGCTGTTATAAAGCAGGTCCGCTGGTGATGGAAAGAAAGCAAGAGTGACACCTCAGTCCAGCTGTCACTCTATGGTGTCACACATATACATACACTGGGACAGTATTTAGTTAATAAGCCCAGTTTTGACTGACAGGTGACATTTCATTATGGAGAAATCGGAGAGTCACAGTGCAAATCCAAACAGACATGACACACACAATGTCACAGTCAGAACACGCTGCAGAGACAGACAGACGGGACAGGGAAACTTTGCTGCAGGACTTCAGACCGAAACTCCGAACCGTTCTTTGTCATTATAAATCCATTTATCCACCAGTTCACATAAAGAAGTTCTGCGAAAACAGGCATGTCAAACAGCGCAGACCTGTGCAGACAGCACAGAGTGCAGGGTGCATTTAATCAAGCCAAATGATCAATAATATTCACAAATCAAATCTGAATAAGATCAAATTAATACATGTTTTGTTTTGCTATTTGATTAACTATTTATTAATTAATTATTTTTTTTGCCATCAATCCATCCAGTTTTGTTTTATATGTCTGAGAATTACTTTCAGCATGGGTTGTCTGCAGTTTTTCTAAGCAGAAAAATGCAGTATCTGCTTTTAACTAAAAAAAAAAAAAACAGCTTACAATAATCCTTTCCCATCCTTATGTGAATATATTTTAATGTCAATAATTTGCAGTTTAACTCATGAAGTTTACCTACCCAAATTTTATTTTATTTTATTGTATTTTATTGTACTTATTTTACAGTTGATGGTTCTTTCACTGATGCAATATACTGAAAGACTAGCATTCTGCGTTGTTATTGGTCAGTCACACGCTGGTGGGCGGGCGTTGGGACTTTTACCCAATCAGGTCACACGCACGCCGCATTGCCCCTCCGACAGCCAGAAACATGGCGTTGCGGGAGCTATCATCGCTGGAGAAATTTTTGGGATTAAAAAAGCCGAACAAGTACAGTACACAAGGGGGTAAAAAGGTGATATGAACCTACATCTTTGTGGCGTCTGCTGGGGGCTTCTAACCCGCTATTTCATTCAATAGAAAGCATGTAAGCTGTTGTTATTAGCACGCAGTAGCTAGCTTACAATGCTAACACGCTAAACGTGTGTTGAAAATACAGGCTTTGTGCCGTCTACCTTGTGTTTTCAGTCGATGGTCAGGGATCTTTTTTTATCGGTGAGGCTGATGCTCAGAGAAAATCCACGCTGCAGCGCTGGGCGGCCACTGTTTTATTCCCACAACTCAGCACAATGGAAATAGCTCCACGCTTTGCGCATGTCTGTTCATACAAGTGAGGGGAGACGTGATCTGTCACTGCTATGGAGTGACATATATTTAATCTATTTTGTCAAGTGAAATGTTGACGTCACTGTGCATGAGACACTCCCAGACCAAACAGTTTTTTTTTTTAAATAATGTGTCAAGTAAGCTTTTAAGGAGATGATACGTCTCAACTTTAATCAATTAAAATTAATCAACTTTTTTTCCCTCCTTAATTTTATCTCTTCTCCATGCAGGTTCCTGTTTTACAGAATAATAATGGTCCTCCTCTGGTGGGTCTGGTCACCATCGCCTGTCACCTAGTGAAAGAGGCCAAGCGGCCCGAGCTGCTGGGTGACTCTGCAGAGAGCAGGGCTGTGGTGCAGCAGTGGCTGGAGCACAGAGTCACAAAGCTGGACGGCTGCTCAAAGGAAGACATCAAGACCATCCTGAAGGTAGAGACACTGATGTGCTGACATCTTTGAAATCTTATTCTTCCAGTTATCTCTGTGGAACAAAATGCGTCTGTGCTTGTGATGTCCCAGATTTCATTGAAATCAGGTTCAGAATTAAGCTTTTGCTTTCAGTTTGTCAGTGTTGTTTTTTTTCTTTTCTCCTACCTTTGAGAGGCGCCACAGCATCTTATTTTCTCTCACATCCTCTTTCTCTGCCCACCAGCTAGGCCACTTTGGTGTGTGTGTGTTTGTGTGTTTGTCTTGTTAAGGCGACAGGAATACAGACTGATGTATGGCCCTTCAGTGACATGGCCCCAAACGACAGAGAAAAATGCTTTAATGTGCCTGACGCCAGTCAGCGTGAAACGGTTCGCCAGCTACTGGTCTTCTGGACGCGAGGCGCCTCTTGGCACTGTAGTGTCAGCATGAAGTGTTTGTGTATGTGTGCGCATACACACTTCTCAGCATGACACACTGTTGTGGCATGACTGAGGAGTCATGCTGTGTGGCAGCATGTTTTATGGACAGGCCTCTTAAATATTTTAATGGTGCAACTTACAGAAGGAAGTCGCCCTGAGCGGCTGGGCTCTGGTACCCGGTGGCCCCCTGTCCTGTCCTGCTGCTTTATCTCTGTCCTTAACACTTTTCTTTCAGCACAGCAGTCATCTCCCATTAAATTATCCAGAGACAAAAACTGTCAACTGCAGGAGTTCTTAAACTTTCTCACCCTGGGATGCAAATAAGAAATTGATAGTTTTGCAAGCTGAGACTTGCTGCTGTAGTGAATATCTCATCATTCGTGTAATGTGATGATAAACAAGGAAAGCCATTTTGGCCCTTAACCCAAAATTAGCTGATGGCAGAAAATCAGACTAGCACTGGGTGTCTTCAGACTGCCACCAAAGTTCACCTGATCATTGGTCATATGGAGCCAGTGCTCTAGCATACAGCCATTTACATCCGGGTCAATTCCCACGTTGTCTTTCGTCAACATATTGAACTCCTTGTTCTGTATTACAGGCTTTATAATTTGTTTATCGTTTCCCCTCTATTTGTAACAGAAATCTATGCATCATGAAGTGAAAAGTGCTTTAGAACATGCTTTCATTTGAGATTTTCCTCGAATATTTAATTCAGTTTCTGAGATTACATTTTTATGAGTTCATTAACAGAAATGGTTGCCTGATCGCTCATTGCCAGTAGAACATTAAAGTTGCTGATACGTCACTGTGTTTGGATGAAATATGTAGAACAAAAAGCAACAACAGTAAACGGCCTCTGGGGTATTGTGACAGCAGTCCGCAACCGTCATCAGTGGCTATCAGTATATCAGAAAGAAATGAACACAAAGACATACGATAAATTAAAACAGTAATATAAAATATCTTCAGCAGTATTCTTGGTTTTTTTAGTTCCACTTTTTTGTAAAAATTGACAGCTGTGCTTTCCCAGCCAGCACTTCACATACAATAAGGGGGGAAAAAAGAAAAAAACAAAGAATCCTGCAAAGTTTTTCAGTTTTTTAAATTTCTAAAGGTGTTTGCCCTTAGCTCAGTTGTCATTCAAGAATAGACTGTCTAAATTCCCAGACTTTGCCAGCATTGTTTTATCGGTGAATATACTAGAGATAGAGTGCACAGTGAAGGTGGGGGCAGGTAGAGAAGAACCCAGGTTTGGAGGTCTGCCTCTACTCTGATGCTCGACTGAGCTTCAGCTTCATGGCTGTAGGCTAAGAAAAGCAAGGATCTGATTGTGGAAGGGGAGCAAGTCTGCAGTCTTCATGCCTTGTTTGGCATCACCCACTCTTGCCGCACAATAACTCCATTTGCCCCCAAGATGCTCTGAGCGCATGGAGTGTTCCCTTCGCACATTGTACAAGTGCTAAAGATGGTCCCTTCCCCTGGGACCAGCACTTCCATGCACGACTTTGCACACACAGACGTGGACTGAGAAATACACATCACGACGCCCAAGTTTAAGACAGCTTCATTAGATTTGCAGGCGAGAGTTGCAGTCATTTGGTAGCGGAGTAAACAAATAGCCTGTTTTGTACAGCATCTGTGCTAAGTCGCCAGTCATGGGGAGAGATGCTATTACCCCTCAGGTTACATATTATTCACATTCACATAGCACAGCACAGACACACACGCAAGCTAGGATCCAGACTGGCATACCTCACGCACCCACAGATAAATAGGCTAACGAACCTGCTGTCATGCATTTTTTTCAGTGTCCAACCATAGAGTCCAGTACAAAACATAATTTGCTGTGTTTTTTCTTTTTGTTTCTGTTTGACTCTTGTGCTACATTAAAAAACAGTCTTTTCAATAAATCCACATCAGTGTTTAGTAAAAAGCAAAATCAGTCGTTAAAAGACTCAACAAAAAACCCATCTCATAAAAAAAGCTTATTAATCATTCAAATAAAAAATAGAAATACATGCTGAAATAAATGACCTAATTAGCATTGCTGGTATTGTAATGGATTTTTTCTTCATGCAGGACCTCAACCTCTACCTGCAAGACAAGGTCTACCTGGCTGGCAACCAGTTCACCATAGCTGATTCTTTCGTGTACTTTGGAATCCATCCACTCATAGTAAGTCACCTTTTCTCTCAGCTCTGCACCTTTAGGTGTCACAATTCAGATTTCCTTGTGCTAAGCATTACTAAAGTTACTGAAACAGCTTCTGAGATTCAAGCGGTAGAAGGAATTAGGCAAGTTCTTATTGGTTGGATTAAAGTTCATCTTAGCTTTTTTTGTTTTAAAAAAAAATAGGGGTTATTGGGTTTGGCTGTTGAAGGGATATTCTGGATTTTTTTGACATGGGGCCTCAGTCCTATTCCTATGTATATGTAGAGACCAATTTCAGCTCATTTGATGCAGTAAGGAGTTTGAACAGCTCGCCATTTAGCCACGAATACTAATGCTGACACAAGACAACGGCACCAGTTGCTAATTATAACAAGAGCAACAAATTAAAGAAATTAAGCCAGAGTTTGACTTATAGCATTATTCTGCGAACACATGAATTCGTATCAATACACTGTCGTCATATTAGCCTTGCTTTGGGTTCGCTGTGGAGTGTTTAATCAGAGTTTGGTAGTGGCTTCTGTTGGCTTGTTACTGGTGGTATTGACTTGCGCTAGCATTAGCATTCGCAGCTAGACGGCAAGCCGTGCAAACACCGCACTGCATGATGTGATCTTAAAATGGTCTCTATAAATAGGAATAGGACTGGACAAGTTGAAAATGAGGCCCTGTGTCCAAAATTTAGAAATATCCCTTTAACTTATGACTGATTTTTTTTTTTCCTCATTTCTGTCTTTGTACATAACTTTGGAGCATTCTGTAAAACCTTTAAGGCACTCTTCAGGGCACATTAAAGATTTTTACAACTAATAATGACTGAAACTAAAACATTGTAACTCTAAGCTTTTTGGAAAAACTTAAAGATATTACTTAGTTTTTCAAAGATCTGTTTGGTTTACATGTTCAGGGGTAAGTCTGATTAATTTGTCGTGTTCTCAACACCATTTACCAAGGACTCATGCATCCATTCATCCATCCAACCTTTTCTCTCCCTATCAGTGCTCACTTCTGTCAAACCATAACTTTAATAAGCAATTTGTCACAGTACATAACACACAATTAGACAAGTCATTTGGCCAAAGGGCATTAAGAGCAAGTTGGCAATAAACACACAGGTTTTAAAACGCATTCTCACTTCTCTTCAGAGGAATAAGTGATGTGGCACAAAGTGAAGTCTTTGGCCTCGGACCAGGGACAAGTAAGTTTGTTATGCCTTCCAGGATTCCAAAAAGCGAGTCCAGAAATGGGAAAGGCAGGATGAGATGGAGGGAGGGCGGGTGGGATCACATGTTGAGAGATGTCAGTGGTTGTGGCGGAGATGGAAGGTTGCCCCCCGCCACCAGGCAGTGGAGCGTCACTTTGGTTTGCAATCAGTGTGGTTTTTAACCTCAGGGACAAGGGGTCAGCCAGCCCAAGCCATACCACAGCCTGTCCTGATGTTCAATTCATGGACAGCAACATTACACAAGCATTAAACCTGACTGATGCTGGAATGGTTTTAGGCTGGATCGTTGTCTGTGCGGGAAGTAAAGCCGACGCCTAAGAGTTTTTCCAAGAACATCCTGATGCATTTTGGTGTCATGCTTTGCCACCTGCATCATGCAATAACAGCAAAATAAATCTGTTTGACTCAAACTTGTCAAACAATGACTCCTCCCAGAATGCTTATGAGCTTTGCACGATGGTGATTTTATACTCTTTCAGTCATATGCTGCATTTGTGGTTCTGAGAGTCTGTGGAGGCCTGAGTGATTGTTGTCAACAGCTCAGAAAGTCAACATTGATAATAGGATGTCACTGACTATGTTTACATGGGCTGCAATAATCCAACTACTGACTTTATTCTGAAATAAGACAATAAAACATAAAACATTCTATTCATATTCCCATTTACATGTTACAGGGCTTAAACTGATATGTGACTCACGAGACGCACGCCCACCCCACGTCATACGTCTGATATTCTTGCAGGATTTGACCTGAAACCGGAAGTCGAACAACAACAACAACACAAAGTTGTCTCTGCCTCATCCCAGAAATGTTGGGACTTCTTTTTAACGGTGCCGTCAGTCATTTTTTCTTCTGAAGCTAGCTATAAACTTGCTGCCGGAAACAGAGTATACGTCATCAAACAGTTTGACTGCCATAAACTATGTGTTGCTGTCACAGAATGCTGGGAAAACTCAGATAGAACGACATAGTGCGATTATGGTTTATACATGTGAACAGTAATACGACTAAAACTGGAATACTCCATGTCTTAATTTGATTATCGTTTACTCCGACTACGACCTTATTTGGAGTAAGATAATCAGGAAATGCCGTTTACATGGCAGTGCCTTATTCAGAGTATTGTTTTAATCGAGTTTATATCGGAATATTGGTTTCCATGTAAACACAGTGACTGACATCAGCACCACCTGCACGTCTTCGGAACCTGGTCTGAAACTTTAAGGATACTCCGGTGTGAGCAAAGCCTCGGTAAATCTCAGTAAGAGCAACTGATCTGTTTTTTTCTGTTTCCTGGTTACTTTTTATAATTCAGAAGTTTCCTAGCTATTTGGCTTGTGACCTTGTAAAATTGTGCCTGTGTGAGCCATTGTCACAAGTTATTAGTTCCGATTTGTTTGACTTCAGAGGGATTTTTACTGTCGCTGTTTATAGTTGCCTGAAGAAGTAAATGTAACCAGTACTTAAAAAGGAATAAGATAAAGTTAAGAATAGTCGTCAAAAACATGAATTTGTCTGACACTATAAAGAGAACAGAAAATAATCTTTATACTTTAATCATCTTATGACCCCCATCAGACATGTGTAGACCTCATGGTGGAGAACCACTGATTGTAATCACTTTTAATTTTTGCAGCCATTTCTCGTATAAACATTTTTTTTCAATCAGATAATCTCTCCTTATACAAATTTCTATTAGGATCAAATACGTCGATTGTAACTTCAGACAGGACTATTGCTTGGCTGTATAAAATATGAAAGCATGATGCCCTTTTCCAACAGTATATACGGTATAAAATGGATTAACCTTTCTCGACCTCACTTCCTCCCCTCTCAGGTGGACTTGGCCGTCCAGGAGAAGGAGCAGTATTTGAACGTGACACGATGGTTCGACCACATTCAGCACTACCCCGGCATCCGACACCACCTCCCTCCCGTAACTGTGCTCAGGAACAGAATTTACACCAGCAGACTCCACTGAGACCTGATCCCACCCAACCCAGCCTCACGCAGATTCGTCTGTCTTCATCATCATCACAGTTTGAGGATGAGACCACGGCATCTCGTCTGTCCAAATGCCTCCTTGTACTCCTGTTTTTCAGATCACGATTCCTGCCTTCATGTTTTGTCCTGGTCAAAAAAGAAAACGTTTAACCTTGAAAATCAAATGAGAACAGAAAAACTTAAACTGTTTTAATGGATGAGGTACTGAAACTCCATAAGGGATTGCTTGCTAATAAAAATCTAGTTCAGATCATACTCTTTAATGAAATTGCCTCCTATCATTGGCTGTTGATGTTAAGAATGGTTCAGAGAGCAAGCAAGAATCTCTGTCATTCAGTCATGGTAACAGTATTTATAAGAAGTTTGTCATCTTAACCCTTTTTCCAAACTAGGGAGCACAGATGGGAGACAGCTACGTGAGGTCTTTTTTTGTTTTTGTTGTTGGAGATTTTCATGGGATGCCGGAAGTCTGTTTGTATGGCTGTTTTCAAAGGGAATGCACTAGGAGATGTAGTGAAGTGATGTGCTGCCAGCTTGTTACTAAGGTATTTCTATTTATAAATGGTGTTGGTGATTCTGTTTAATCTGAGCCTTGAATGTGCATTGACCAATATTACAGGTTTTAAAAAAAAACACTCAATGTACTTAATGGTCCAGTGTGTAGGATTTAAGGGAATCTTTGTAGAATATCGCAGAAATTAAATACAGCCTAGTATTCATTAGTATGTTCTCATTACTGTGCAATCACCTGAAAGTAAAAAGTTATGTGTTAGAATGTTTGAGTTTGCCATGTTTCTACAGTAGCCCTTAATGGACAAACCAAACACTGGTGTGCTTCACCAGTTTCATGGCTACTTAAAATTCTCCTGCACTCTTGGAAGGAGAGGGTGAGCGATATTCAGTGGGGTTTAGCCTGCAACTTTATGGCTAGAATCCAGTAAATCCTACACACTGAACCTTTAAAGGCAGAAAGAGTAGAACTTGGGTTTTGCGGTTTGTAAACTAAACAGTTAAAGTTGGTTCCTACTCTTTTCGTCTTTACTCTCCAGGATGCATGCACATGATCTGGATTCTTGTCGCTACAGTTTTAGTCCCGCCCTCACACCCTGTGCACTGTTCTTGGCCAGAGGCTCCGCACACACACACTGGCCAGAGGTTAATGCCCAGAAAGGCACAGAACTCCGCAAAGGACATGAGTCCATGCAGATACAGACACTCCAACACCCCTCAAGCTGGTCATAATAAGTGATGAGTAGTTTTGTATGTTTCTACGCATTGTTTTGCAGAAAGATTCTACTCATTCTGCCTTTGACTGGCAACTAGCAATGCATTATGTCCTTAGGGAAAGCAGCTCCATTCATGCCATGTCAATGCATTTTCAGCAACAGTTTGTCCAAATAGATGTTCGGTTCAGAATCATAACCCCATAATGACTACAGTCACTGCTAAGACCACATTGCTCCGCCGTCCCTCTGCCCTGATGAATCTAGTCGCCCTTTCTCTGCTCGCATCCCTATCAGTACTCTGGTGTTTGTTTTTCACATGCAACTCTCAGCCATTTCACTGGACAGTTTAGTTTTGCTATGTCTGTATATATATATATATATGTGTGTGTGTGTGTGTGTTCCTGATTACATCCCCGCTCTCAGTCCCACTTCCTCACCACCAGTCGTGTGGGCAGCAGTGAACAGTTGAGCGTCAGCCCCAGAGTCAGAGATCAGAGTGAGGCTCCAATCAGTCCCACTACCACCACTGTTGATGCTGCAGGCCAGAGCGAGGGCAGCGGGCTCACCAGCTGCCACACAGATCCAGCCAGCCAAGGCCAGAACCCAGGCCCCTGGGCGACAGTCAGCCACTGTGTGTCATTTCAACCCTCACGCTCCCACGGGGCGAGTGGAGAGAGAGGGACGCAGGGAGGCAGCGAGGGAGGGAAGGAGGGTGGGGAGGCCACAGAAAGAGAAAAAGAGCACCCAGAGGCCCAGGGATCTTTTTTTGTGACATGTGAACAATGATCCGCACGTCTGAGAGCCTTACTGCTGCTGACTGGATGTTTGCTATTAGCGCAATTGCCAGGTGAAGTCAAGTGAAACTGTAAATTAACGCCATGAAGGTAACAATACTAGACATAAATAAGGGGGTGATCTCTATATCATGAACTCTTATTGATCATATTTCCATTTGCTTTGCAGTTTATCAAACTACTGCTTGTGCACTCAAATCTTTAAGCACAAAAAAATGACAAATTCTCAGAACTGGATGTTTTAGTGTTTGCATCAGTGCTTCCATTATTTACTGTCTTCTTCTGAATGCTCCCATTTCAGCCATGTTTAATTCCCTCCATCCTAACAGGCTCTACACATATCTGTGTGTCTGCTGCTTATAGCTTCAGTGTTTTTTGTCATCTGATGTAACCATGATGTTCACCCTGTGCCAATAAATCAAAAGGATACGCAGCTCATGACCCCTGACTTCTCTGCAGATTTTTCACTCTGTTCTCTCGGTATTCTCCAAGAAATTCTTTTTGCGCAGTGCCGCCAGAAGACAGAGCTGTTGTTCAATAGAGCTTCGTAAGACGGCTCGCTGTGTGTTTGCGGCAAAGTGTTATGAGGAAGATGTGAAAGATATAAACAGCTCGCAGTCATTTGAGCGAGCCTTGTGACTAGTGTGGGCAGTTTATGATGTGGTCTGCCATTAAAGAAGCCTTTGTCTTCTTGGTTTTCTTAACATTTGGTTGGAATGCTGTTTCCACTGTGCAGCCTTCAGACTTTTGTACTTTTATCTGAGGTGTAAATAATGAAGCTTGGCCCACAAAAGTTGCAGCTGGACAAATTGTTCTGAATTCGCTTGTGTTTGTGATGCTGCCATGGTTACAGGCCATGCAAAGTTTAAAATACCTGGATTCTTATGGCCGTCAGTGAGCACTTTTTTCTCAAGATACTTTTACTACCTTAAAGACAGACACATCCCTTATTGTGCTGGTGAAGAGATTGTTAGAAATTACAACAGATAGAGCAAGACTGCACAAACTGGAGCTTTAGCACTTTAGAAAAGCAGTGCAAATCATTTGTTAGTTAAGTAAAGATTAAGATGATTTAACTTTTAAATAGGTTAAGACCTCTGACTTCATTAGTTTGGATGGTGAATGTTATATTTAATTTACATTTAAGACATTTGACCATCAAAAATATGTAATTGGTGAACCGATAGCAATTTGTAATTGATTTGAGGTGCAAACAGCAAAAATAAAAAAAATTTAAAAAAAAAACATGAACAGAAAATCATTACTTTTAAAATGAACTCAGATAAATTTGGGTATTTGAGTGCTTATAAATTTGATAGAGTTTACATTTAGTTGGGAATATTTTGATAGTTTGCAAGACAAGCAGATTGCCTTGCCTGTTTGTGCAAAGCCACTGTCCCAAAAGATTGCAAAAATTAAAAAAAAACACTTAAAAAAAAATATATATATATATATATGTGTGTGTGTGTGTGTGTGTGTGTGTGTTTATACAGATATAGTAACAGCCAACTGACCTGCACTCAAATAAAAAAAACTAAATCATAAAGTGAATGTTTTTTTTTTTAAATTAGTGTTTGTACTTATTTATTTAATGTCCAGTTATTTGAAGGAGCTTCTAGTTTAGTATATGACTTTTTATTATATTTTCTAGCAATGATTCGAAACTCATTAGCGTCTAAAGTGTATTTTAAAATGATGTAATCCTAAACTGAACTCTCTGTAGTCACTTGCATTTAGTGAGTGTTGCTGATTTCCTTTAAAGTTTTTGATTTATTCCAAAGAAACATTCTTCAAAAACTAAAATATGATCATAAGAGTGACTTTCAAAAGATGAGGAGAAAAGTTTTCTCTTGTGTGGCTTTGTGCTACTGTTGGCAGAATCTCTCAATAATAGTGTGGTCTCACAGTCAGATTCCTCCTTGATCAAACCCGAGAGCAGTCAAAGTCGCAGACGAAGCAATGAGGCCGCAGCAGGTAACCAGGACACAGGCACCAATTAGAGACGACCTCCCCGCTGATTTCTACAGGCGAGGGGAGCAGCACACTGTAGGGGAGGCCCTCCCACCTGAAGACTGAAGACCCGCCCACACGCCCATTTTACTAACTCTGCCCCGGGCCCCAGGCAGCCTTATTGAACTTTGACCTCTCCTCACCGCATGGTGAGGGGGAGGTCAGAGGTCGTACAAGGTAGGGTTATCATCAGTATTTACTGATGACTCCATCTTTCACCTCGGAGCCATGGCACAGAGAGGTGCAACTCTCTCTGTCTCTCTACAGCGGAAAATAAAAGGGCAGCAGTGGAATAAAAGATGAAAAGGTGTTTTAAAATATTAAACTTGGAAAAGGCTGATATTACATATCCATACAGTATTTTTTATCACTTTAGACATTAAGGAGACCCACTTTCTGCAGAATTCATGGAGAAATTATTATTATGAGGATTTTTTTTTGTTAAGTTTAACATAACTTAATTTAGAGGGATGTATTTACGAAAGATGCCACTCATAAGCGATCCACACAAAGCAAAGGAAACAAAAATACGAGTCCCAGGGCTATATTCAAAACACTAAATAAGCAATAACACAAAAAACTTAATGGGCAACATATGACAAGAGGTCATGACCCTAGGTGGCGTTATTTCATGACCCCATCTGCAAGTCGTTTTAACATTAAGAAAGAAATACTAAAGACAATAAATCAAAAAAATTACGGTAGATTATGTGTATGCATATGCATGTGAGGAGGATGACAGTCATGAAATATAAGAGGCACAAAGTGAAATGTTTACAGGTCAGTTCAGAATAGTGGTATAGAGATACATTGTCTACAGGCAATTACAAACTAAGCACTCAAACTATGAAGTCAAGTGACAGAGAATACACTGACACATTTAAATAAAACGTAAAAAATAATACTTATAATAAGTGCATGGGTGTGGCCCGAGCTTGTTTTTAGAACACGTTTCCATTGTTCATAATCTCTGTAAATATAAATCTGCATATGAATGCTGAATCTGTAAGCAAGGGACACGATTTTGGTATCAAAAGCCTTTTAGTTTTTATTTGTTTTCCAAATTATACGAACATTAAATTCAAGCAGGCTTGGTTGCAGGAGATGCTGAATTGAAAACTCAGAACCCAACAGCCCTCATCCAAAAGTAGTTTAACTTTTCATTAGCTTTTTAAAAATAGATCTTAATTCTTATGCAGAGGTTTGTGTATTGTAATTAGATTATATCCATTGTGTGGATATCTGCTGGCTCCACCACATGCATCGAAACATTGACCGTTGCCCCCAGAGGCTGAAATAAAGTCAGACGACAGCCAATAGGTTCAAAATTACATACATACATCTGACATGCCTTGTAATTGATATCATAGTCTGACATGGATTGTGACCAAATTTTATTGAATCAATTGCACAATGTTACATGCAATCTACTTGCAAGATTGCTGTTATTGCACAGTATACGACGATTTGTAACGTAGACAAATGACACTTTTCAGCCAAGGCCCCTCACTGCATGTCAACGTCTTTCACCTTCCACGGCAAACTTTTATAATAAAAAGGCTAAAAATGCAAGAAATTATCTTTAAGAGCTGATAATAATAATAATTCCAGGTTACAAGGAAATTGCAATACTCTCTTCGATACTCTCTCAGATTTTGGAAGTGGTTTGGACTCACAGCTTCGTGGGGATCATAACAGGACAACGAGAACGCTCTCACAGTCAAAAGCTGCAAAATTTATTTCAGCAGGAGTTAATGAAAGTAGAGTCAAGTGTTCAGGTTTTACCCATGATGTCACCTCCTCATCATCTCCCAACACCTTTGTCGCGTTGCGTTTAATGACCACATTAGAAAGACAGCCCCCACTCCACCCACTCCACCCACGCAACAACAAACAGCCACCCTTCATTAATTAACATCAGTGAGAGGGAAACGCATTGACCGCGACATCTGCTAAGAACAGGACTCCCTGTCTCTCTCTGACTGATTCAGTGGAACAATCAACACCGTGTGGTGGTGAAGGGAGTGTTAGCATGTCGTGAGCAATTTTGACAGGACTTATCGACCGCGCTTTATCGGGGTCTTACACGTTGTGACAGTTGTACCATGCGCCTATAAAGATGGCATCTGATTGTCTATTTCAATTACATGAATGTATGAGCAATGACGCAGCTTTGACGGACGGACACAAGGAGGGAGGGGGGGTGCATGTGTTGTTCACATGCTCCTGCTGTAAAATTATTTCTGTAGACGTGAGGGAGAGAATAAACTACTTCCATTCTCCAGTGCACAACAGCAAGTATAATTTTATAGCTTTATAACTATTAAGAATATAAGAATGTATGAGAGTGTATCTTAGAGCAAAACTACCATATTCTCCATTATTTTTAAGCAATTTGCAGACATTTAACAATCTTAGTAGTGCTGTATTCAACTGGTTAGGTTTTATGTGATAAAAAATCTCACATTAGAAAATGATGTGAAAGCCTTGCTAATACAGATTAAATGGTAAAATCTGGTTTAGTCCAAGACAGATTTGGTTTTGGCCATTTTTTCTGCCGTTATGATAACATTGTACTCACCAAGGTAGCTGCTCAAATTAGGAAATGCAGTAACATCAGTCAAAAGAAGTCCAGACGGGCACAAAACATGGACAGTCAGACAAGACAAAACCCCAGACTGACCAGACTTATTTTGAGGAGACAGCTATGGCAATTTGTATGTAGTATTTGTGCACCTTCCCATAAATGTAACCACATGAAAGGGCTACAGCAGCAATGGAGGTGGAATGCAAGGAGCCAAGCTCCAACAAGTCTGAACATCAGAAGAGAATAGGAGTGAAAATGACATGCAATATGAGAAAAGAAAAAAAAAGAAGACTGGCAAAGTCAATGCCACTGCAAACCCTGTGCTCACCACCTTACATCTCTATCACGGTGAATTTATTGATATAAATGAAGTTATGACAGGGAAAAGTACCTTATTCAGTAGTGATCTAAGGCAAGATCTTAAAAAATGAATATGGTGGCACTGTGGGGCTTATTTTAAAACATAGTACGACCTGATGGCATATAATCTGCCCTTTTATGTTGACATCACCAGGCGAAACCGACAAAGTCTTCCCAAGCAAGGAGGTATTACAATGCATCACATTTTTTGAGCGTTCACTGCCCATCTTGCAAAATGTATTGTAGATGATTTGCTTGTTTACAACCTGCTTAATGATCTCACTCTTTGTTTTTTGCCCTATCTGACCTGTCTCAGCAATAAACTTTGTGCATTTGTTGCTATAATAACCAATAGAATGATGGCTAAAGATGAAAAAATAAGATAAGTTGTAAAACAGTAGAGTTCTTGTTTAAGATTTTTTTTAGGGGCTAGAAAATTCTTATCTTTTGGATGTATGTATAGTCTTGTCTCTTTCATTCCCTTTTGTGGTATAGAGCATCATTATTTGAACAACCGAGTTAGACATCTGTTTGATTGCTTACTTCAAACTACAGCTTTAAGGGTTTTATATCAGTAATGTGAATCTACAAATACCAGTTTACCATATGTATGCATTAAAGCCAGCAAAACTTCATACGTTTGTTTTATTCTCTCTCTCTCTGTATTTTAAAACACACAGCCTCACCTTGCATTGCATAAGGATCCCAGGTGTGCAGTGAGACCAGAGTTTTACGAGATGCAACGAAACAGCTCATCAATCAGGGAGATGGGTGGCTGATTCGGCACGTTTGTGCTAAAGTACATATGTGTGACCCCAGGCAAGGAGATTGCACAAGATTGCACCTTAAGTCTCTGTTTTTTCTCACATAAACACTCGCACACACACAAACAGATAACTGCTGCTGAATTAGTCGCCTCGATCGCTCCTCACCCCTTCTGCTGATCTACCTCAGCTGCAGCTTCTTCGCATTTTTCTGTCTACGTGAGTGTGTGCGCGCGTGTGTGTGTGTGTGCGTGTGTGTGTGTGGTCATGCACCCATTCATGGGGTTATGGTTCTGGCCTGAGGGTAAGAGGTGAATTAAGGGTGAAGGCAGCAGAAAAGCGAAGGAGAGGGTCGACTCACTGAGCTGAATGAGTGCAGAAAACGAGCTGTAGCTGTAGTTCACATATGAGTCACACACATACACAGAATTTAGCAATCTTTAACTATCCTATTAAAATCATTCTTGACTACGTACACTTGGCCTGGGTTGATTCAAGGACTTCTCATTTGCCATGCCGTCACATTGTGTGGCCCCATCACCATCCTCATCCCCTTATTCAAATGTTCCACAAATTAGCCATACATTTACTCCCCCCTCCTCCTGCTCCATCCAACCCACAGGTCATGCCACTTAACTTCAGCCTGCCCCCCTGCTGTAATAGGTTCTGATAGGACGCCTCCAGGGTTGACTTCTCACTGAGAAGTGATACTAAAAGTAATTGCAGCTGAAACCCTGTAACGGGGGGAAAGAACTGAAAAAAATGGAGAGTGCAGCACAGGCAGGATGGCATTTGAAATAAGCATAGAGGATATTTGGTGGGGCAAAGGGTGAGGGGGGTGAGGAGCTAATAGACAGACTTTGGGTGGGCAGAGAGCAGAGAGCACTGCCATCAGCAATTTACTGTAATTTGACCTCCATGGGAAAAAAACAGCAACAGTCTCCTGATTTGCATATTTCTCATCTGCATACGTCAACCGGACGATGGCTTTTTTATTCCCCATCTTCCCTTATTATAACAGTTTGGTTTTAATTGGAGATGACTAATTTATTTAAACCTGGAGTTAAATGCAAAGAACTCTCTCTTTGTAACACGTCTCATTTCCCTAATGTTTAAAAAACAGGAGGCTGACGGCAATGTAATAGAATATAAACACAGTTTCACGTAATTGACTTTGAGTATGAGTTGTTAACTTAATGACCCCAACTCACTTTATTATTCTTATGTGAAATCCAGCTAGTTATTATTAATGAGAACATGGATGTGGGGCCTGGTGGTCATGGCTGACACAGAGGAACGTTGTGCAAAACGGCCCGGCACAAAACTTTTACCATAAAAACTTTATTTCGATTTATTTCAAGAGAGAGAAGAGAGTCCATCTGCAGACAAATTCAATTAAGACAAGTTCCACTAACTTAAAGGTAAACTCTTCAGAATAACTAGTTTCTCCTGGGCATGGATAATGTGATTGTCAAACTGATGGTTTTAGAAAGTTAAAAAACCGAACCCCCTCAACCCCCTTTTTTTCTGTCATTCTTTCTGTCTCCTTACAAAATCAGAAATGCATTAAAATTCTCATTCAAATAGTTTTGTTGCCTTCCATAAAGTTAAAATAAAGATAAAGTGAGTTTAGCACAGAAGAAGGCTACTTAAGGTTTTGAATAATTATAAAAATCCTTCTGTGACTTATCTACTACTGTACCTGTTTGTTCCCGTGCCTTTGGTGTAGATTACATAATAGGGAAATCAAAGAGACACTCTTTACCTAAATTTTCAGTAAGTGATAGACTGTTTTTGATCATGCGAGTCACAAACAGATAAATATGATGGAAGGGCTCATATGATGCTGTGTCTGAATGATGGCCACAGAGTTGCGCAGCACATCAAATAGAAAGAGCCACTTAAGACAATCAGTCAACTGAACTAATTGATTAAAGTGAAGCACATATTTTACTCTTTGTGTGTGCATGCGTACGTGTGTGTGTGTGTGTGTGTGTGTGTGCTGGCAGGGTGGCTTCACTGCTGACTGGTTATCTACTGGACTACAATCTGGCAAAGGCAGCCCCCCCCCCCCCAGCTAACACACATACACATAAACACACACAAATTCCTGATTAAGAGTCTGCTCAAATCACTGCTTCTTTGCTGTTCGATAGTTTTGCAACAACACACAACCAGACAGTTCATAGAGGAGTACACATGACATCATACAAAAATTCTGGGTTGGTC
>JAQLOL010000013.1:15529284-15543399 GCA_029783665.1 Naso thynnoides
GACTGACACCTGCTGTCCTGAGTCAAAACCTCAGTATGCACCACTCTAACCCTTTTACCCAACACTCACACACAAACTCGCACATTTAGATGCTCAAGATTCACTACCTACCTCAAAGCAAGACCGCAGTTAATGTACCCGTATTTCATGTACACTGGTAAAAATAAAATAAAAAATAAAAATAAAAAAACATTAGACGACAAATCTTCGAGCGTCTGGTCAAGGTGAAAGTGGCACCCCTTTATCAGCCACTTGGTTTAGTCCACGGCCTCGTACCCGGAAGTAGAAGTAAATATTTACATTGCAGTCAGCTGACTTCTATCAGTCGCACTGCTGCTAGCAAAAAACTGTTACATTATGTCATATTATAGCTTACATGTTTGACTATATTACCAAAGTTTAGGCTACGTTAATGTCCGACGATTAGTTCTGCTTAATGTTGTTTTGTTTTGCTTTTACAACTGGCCGTCATTTAGCTTAGCATTTGGAATATTTATTAAGTGATTAGCAGTTTGTAGCTAGCTTTTGCTAGCTAATCACAGGAAACAAAACGTTTATTGGCTGCTCAGACCAGCAGGGTTCGTAATAATGGACAAAATTGCTCAAGGTTAGTAACATACAAAATCAGACATACCTCTGTCATCGTCTGCAGGTTAGCATGTTTGCCTCTGTTTTCTTGCAAAATCTGACCACGAGCTATAAAATGTAACTTGGGTGTCAGTTACCAGTGAGAAAAGGATGTTGTAGAGTTTTATTTGAAATATTAAATAACCGAATATTAAACTGTGATGAGCTTTACGTATGTCTACGTACAGAATTAAAGAGACGCCAAACTTGGCTGGATTTCGTGAATGAAAAAATTTCAACTTTGATAGCATTAGGCTGTCTAACAGAGCATTGCTCAAGCATGCAGTAGTGTGCTTGTTTTGTGCATATTGAACTGGAACATAATCCTATCCTGTCGCAGTATAGTGTTTCCTTAAATGTTGTGTTCTTCCTGCAGATGTGGGTGATATCCAGTCCAGACTGTTAGACCACAGACCAGTCGTCAATGCAGAGATCCGCTACCTTGTGAGAGAGTTCGAGGTACCCTACACACTGTGACAGTGGCTGTATAAACAGCCAAATACACTTTTTCAAACATTCACACAATGTAATTGCATTTTCGGTTATTAGAATGGCAGATTTGTTTTTTTTTTAGAAGGCTGCAGAGCATTTTGAAACTTCAGGGTTGTGATTTTGCTGTAGCACTGTGCCAAGGTGTTTTAGTTTTGGCTTCAGTGCTCCTTAAATGGTTTGTTCTTTAAAATTGTCTCTTGAATGTCTCTTAGCTTTGCATCAGACATCAAGAATCTACATGTCAGGAAAGCCAATTTAGTATTGATTTTAATTTAGGTGCTATTGCTGTCTTACCATCACATCAGATATGGACATTAAAACCCTTAAAGTGCACAAATGTCTTAAAATCCAAATCAAAAGCCGGCTACAGATACATACGGCAGAGAATTGACTAAAAATGTAAAAAAAATAAATAAAAAAATAAATGAAAATTGTGTGAGTGGGCCCAAGAGATGAAAACACTAATGAGCCACATGAACATAATTCACACCCTACTACATGTTTGGTCACAGATAAAATACAAAACATTATATTATAGTCATCACATTTTATCAATGAACTCCTACAAATAACTACAAATTTCAGTATATCTCTACTCTTTGCAATTTAATGAAGTGCTGAATGAAAAAATTAAAGAATCTGTCAGTTGTTGAAGTGCAGACTGAATTGTTTGGCAGTATTCCCATGCCAAATTACATCTTAGTGGAGTGATCAACATACTTTAAAGATGCAGTATTGTCTCATGTTCTTGAAAAGACAGTGCCAGAAATTGCTTTTGACTCAAATTTATTCACAATTTTTCATAAAATGACATGGGGGGTAGATAAAAGAATAACATTTGTTATTCCATGCTGTCTTCTGCTGCTGTTTAGGAGAAACGTGGACACAGGGAGAGCAGACTGCTGGAGAACCTCGAAAAAATGGTGCAAGAAACAAATGAACAAATGCTGCCTGCAAAGTTAGAAGGCATGAACCAACAGCTGTCTGACGTCATTAGACGATGTAAGTGTCCTTTCTGATCCAGGCCTGAAACTTGTTTCAAATTGTGAGCTTGTGACCGGAGGGTTGCCGGTTCAAACCGCCGAGCGGCAGGATCAGCGTGGGTGGTAAAAGTGAAGGTAACTGCTTGCCCCACCCATATTCCATCACTGAGGACCCTTGAGCAAGACCCCTAACCCTAATTGTCCCAGTGGAGCTTCTCAGTGGCTGCAGTTAGGACTGTAGTGACACTGTGCAACTTCCAAAAGAGAGCTCGCTCTCAGTGGAACCAGCTCTGAATAACTAAAGGTTTTAAGCTTCGTCTAAACACTTGAGGTCTAATTTGCAATGATGTATTTGGATTGATTTCTCACCCTTAGCAGAGATTGCCCCTATCTTCTACAAATGTTGTTTTTAAAATTTGACCATGTGTATACTTGAGGAGATCTCAGACTGCATTTTAAAATCCCATTCACTGCCATTCATATTGAAACAGAGCAAAGAAACACTATAGGACACGTGAAAGCTGCTAGTTAAAGTTAATACACCCTTCTAAAGAGAATGTCTCCATTTATCTATTTAAAAAATTGCTGAGCGAGAGAGAGAGTGAGTGGAGCCAAGACCCGTTGAGACGAACGTTATTACGCCTGGAAAAATAGTCCCTTACAAGTGCTGCCTTCCTAGTTCAAATATTAGCATTAACAAGGATTTTGACACAGGCGTTCTTTTTAACGTTATGTTTATTGAATATGGACAAAACGTTAACAAACTCGATATCTCATAAATAAAGCTATTTTGGGGAAAAATGGGCGGGGTTTATGTAGCCTATGTGGCTGATGTTGACAAAGGACAATGACATGTGGTAACAGTGGTAAGATCTTTTAAATCATTTTTTTAATGTTCTACTCATTAAAGATACTGAGCATAAACCTTGAGGGGGCTTTTAGATTCCCACTCATGACTTATGCACCTGTGATGTACAAAATGTCAAATCTACTTAAATTGACGGCACTTGCGCTTTGATTACCACTTACACTAAGTCAGCACCAATAAGGGTTTAGTCAAGAATATTAATGAACTATTTTTTCAAGACAAGATCACAGCAGAGGTGAAGAAGATCAAAGTCAGGAATTATTTAGCATGTCGCCACTGCAGTGAATATTTCATGATCAAAAACTGGCTGATTGTTGTGTTGACAGATGTGTATTTGTGGCGTGCTATTCAGCAACGTCATATATACAATAAAACCTACCACTATATTGAATCACTATGATGTTATGCTAACACAAGAGGCACACTTTGAGGAACAATTGCAGCCTTAAATGCTTGTGTTGTGTGAAAGAATATTTAAATGTTTAATAAAATATTTAAAATATTTCTTTGCTTTTCTCCCACAGTGGAGGCTGCTAATCACATGGCAGAGAGAGTCCAGCAGAGGGAGCTAGAGGCACAGCAGGTAAAAACAACTGGAGGCCAAGAATGTACAGCACTGGTGGACACAATATCACAGCCTTGAAAAACCAGATTGTACCGACATGTTCAATATTGTGTCTTCTTGTGCATGTACAGTGCATGCAGGCTGAACTCTAGTGTCGAAACCACAAAGAACAGCATAAAACTTGCATTATCAGCATCTTCAATGTAGTTTATGAACAGAGACAGTTGGAAGATGTCACACTTTGACTTGAAAAACATTCGAAGTAAAGTATTTGTCTGATTTACAAATAGAAGTTTGTTAGTTTGAGGCATTTGTAAAAACTTTCTGCTATGTTTATTGCATTTTTATCCTTTTGTGTCCCTCCAGAGCACCCAGCTTCAGATAAACATGGACCATTTGAAAGATGAGTGGGCCGAGTTCCTGAAGGAGCAGCAGAGACTGAAGGAGGAGGTGGATGAGGAGCACGCCAAGATTATAGGGCAGCTCAGCACAAAGTACTGTGAAATGAAGAAGGACTTGACCAAGTTCACACCCTCTTAATCGCTCGATGATTGTGAGGGTCTGAGTGTACGAACAACCTTTATTATGTCGTCAGCACTTGAGTTTATTACGGACATGGACGTCTGTTCTGTGTGTTGGTTGATGTACTTGGTGGTTGATATAAGAAGGATTTGCTCCTGCACAAGACTCAACATTTTTCAAATCATAAATATGCAAGTGTGATTAACAATGTGGCATTTTCACAGGTCATCTAACTCACGAATGTCTGTCTTCAGCACATGGAATTCTTTTACAGCACCTTAAAGGTCTGGCAAGTGTCTTTTTCAAACAAGCGATCATTTGATTGTTCCTTGGCCGTGAAGTTTTCAACATTTCAGGATTTTTAATGGTTGCCTGCCTGAAGGACGCTGACGATAAATTGCTCTGGCCTTAGATTGAGAGGAACCTGGTGTTTGGCACCAAGGCGAGATATTCTAAGCACTGAAAGCAAGATCGTGCCCCTCAGAGCAGGTGTGTTTAAAGCACAGGTCAAGTGTTGTAGAAACGAGCTCCAGCAGACCCATTTCCAGAACAAATCATCCCTCACCAGCTCTCATGTGTTTGGAACATTTGACCTCTGACATTAGCTTCAAGTAAACCAAACTGTCTGTGAAGTAACTTTCATTATAAAATGCCTTTGGTGAAACCAGTCAGAACCGTCAGCAGCAGCTGCTTTTTGTTTGCTTTGCCACCTCAAATCTGGTTTTACTGACTCACAAATCCAATATTTTTGTTGCTGTTCAAACAAAAAACATAAGTCAGATTTTGTTCTGGTTTGAATTTCTTCAAGTGGTTGTCTTTTTTGTGCTTAGAGTGCTTAAGGTGTTTGTTTGTATTCAGCCTTTTCTGTTTGTCAGGTTATTGCACACAAAAAGCATGTGTTACAGTATAAAAACTCAATTTTTTAGACGGTAACACAAAAACTATTAAAAAAGTGTGTGTGTGTGTGTGTGTGTGTGTGTGTGTGTGTGTGTGTGTGTGTGTGTGTGTGTGTGTGTGGTGACCTAGAAGAGGCTGATGTTTTAATCCAATGTTTTTGTCTTAGCTCCAGACAATGGACGGTTGTTGGACAGGTTAATGGATGGGTGGGCACATGGGGCACATTCCTGGCATTGCTGAGAACAGAGTTCATGTTAAACAATGTAATAGAACAAATACAGTTTGTAAAACCACCACCACCACCACATCCCAACAATTGTCTTTAAACTGGCCTGACAACTCGACTGTCAAATATCCTATCTGAAGAAGGAGGTTTGGACTTCACCTCATCCATCAGCTGAAGTGAACCAAGTTTCTGTAAGAAAAATAAGAATTAAACAAAACATACCAAACTCCTCCGAGTGACAGCACAGCTGAATTGAGTTCAGTTCTGTATCCCCTTTCACAGAAGCTGCAGCTTTTTTTCCACTTTGGCTAGCAATTACCTGCCTTCTCTGCTCTCGTGCTGCCACGCTCTGCTCACCCTGCCCGTGTGTGTGCGTGCTGCATACTGTATGTGTGTGTGTGTGTTTGTGAGTGTGACAGCTGGCATCAAAGCAGGACAGAGTGGTTGGCATCTCATCAGAGATCAGAGAGGACACGCACATGCCAGCAGATGTAAGTCTCCGTGTGTTTGTGTGCACCTCTCTTTGCCTTAGTGACTGCAGCTGTCCAGCGTGGAGACAGCCCGTCATCAGCTAATGAGGAGCGACAATACGGAAACGTGGCCCACCTCTGCCAGCAAGGCCCCTTTTCATCTGCCCTTGTTTACTTTTATGGTTTTCGTTGGAAAGAAAGCAAAACAGAGTACAGGAAAGGTCACCGTTAAAGACATATGACTGTCAGCTTTTCATGCAGTGAATACGTGTGCCTGATAAGTACAGAAGCTACGTCTGCTATTTATTGAATTTTGACTTTGATGTGTTCTGTCAGACTTAGAGAAAAATTCAAGTCAGACACTTTTTGGTTAAATTTGTGAACTGAATTGTAAACAAGGCCAGGTTTGTCAGACTTCCTATAAAGTAAAGGGAGCAAAACAAAGCAGTTCAGTACACAGTACAGTACACATATGCTGTAGATTTATGGACATGACTTTGAACATTTTTCTGGTTGTTGCCCAGCCCGCTTTTTACTGTTTCGAGTTCACAAAACCATAAAATACCTGACTAACGACCGGGCTGAGGCTGTGTGGGAAAGCCCCCAGGTCAACCTAACCTCCCACTATCTGCACCTGCACTTTGAGACCACTGCTGTCAATACAGACATGCTCTTCACAGAACTAAATTGACATTTGCAGTCTGGGATTTAGATTGTCTCTTTGTGACGGAGAGATTGTAACAACAACAGGTTCAGACATTTGTGGAAATGTTGGTTCTGTAGTTTGAAACAGAAGAAGAGCCAGAAGTCTCAGCATCTGGTCAAGTAATTGTTAAGTGACCAGTATGATAAACAACCTTATCAGTGTGTTATTGTTTAGAGATTTTTAAGGTTAAAGGTGAGGCTGTGCCTTCGAGGGCTAACACTATATATTAAAGAGAATGTGATTTATTTGAGAGAATGCATCCATAAAACATTAAGAAGAAACTGTCATGGATCCCGTGCACTCAGGCTGCTGGCACAGAAATGTTTCCTCCGCACAGACTAGTAAAATGACTCCATGCATGGCCAAGGTTGGGCACCGGCTAAAATCTCCTGTTATCATCGTCTTCAGCCTGCTGCCTCGTGTGTCTGGACCCCGGCTGGCTTGTTTTTTTGTCTCCAGTGTGCATCAGAGAGCAGTGTGTTCTTCCTGTTTTCAAGGGAGAGCAGCGGTCTCCGGCCACGGAGCTGCCGGTCCCTGTGCCAACATAAATTGTAAAGAAGCTGGGTAAGGGACAGAGATAAGCAGTGTGTCGGTTAATGCAACACGATGCTCTGTCTGAAAAAGAGCTTTCCTCGTCCTCTGGAAGAGAATGAAACATATTGCGAAGATGACGTACGCATTAAATTAATACATTTGATAAAACAACAGGATCTGATCCTAATAACTCATGCTGAATTGGAGAACTGTTGAAGCTTAGCAGGCATGTCTGAATGTGCCCAGGTTTGTCAGTTCATTTTGATCCATCAGTTTAACTCAGAACTGAATTTTGGCACAACCTACCTAAGCCATCACCACATCTGCCAAATCCATCTTGTTCCAATTTCCTCAAACCCCGCTTGAGCCTTCACCAAATACCCAACATTTTCCATCCTCACCAGCAGTCAGCACAACAATAGGATGACTTGAAGAGGTGATTTGGTTTTCAGAAGTTGAACTGCACCAGCATAAACTAAAAGATAGTTCAAATGGGTTTGAAACAGTACAGGCTCAGTTATATCAGCTACCAGCAGATTTAAAGTTAATGATTAAAACTATGAAACTGAGGACAACATGTTTATGATAACAACACACACAAAAAACAGTATCTGTGTTTTTAACCCCATATTTTGTGAAAGTTTGACAAAATTTATCACACATGGACATAATTCATGTTTATCCTGACAATTAGCATGTCTGTATGTTGTGCCTGCACCACTCTTTTATGAATTAATGATGCCCTGTATTTATTAACCATGCCAGAGTAAAAGGGAGAAGGTGGGAATGGATTGTTGACATATGATGTGCAGAGATGTAACACGGAAATTAAGTTTTTGACTCGCAACCGTTTTGTCAACTAAGTAGTTTGGTTGAAGTAAAGTAAAGACTTTCGTGCTGTCATGAAAACTATGTGTGAAATAGTCACAAAATCACTTAATATAATTTGTATAAATGGACAAGAATTCTCTCTTTTGAAGTTGTGCTGACCGTCACCAAAAAAAGGCCTTTTGTGCCAATGTACAAGAATCCTACGGACTACATTTCGTCGCTATGTCACAACCTGTAATTTACCAGCTTTTGATCCCCTGAGTTTTGTCCACAGTGCACTTTGCATTTGTGGAATCTTGCTTTGTTTTCTTATCAGGACAAAAGGTATACTGTACACTTTTATGAGAGTGAGACAGGTCAAATGCAGCTCATGTTAAGGCTTGATATTAAAATTGCTTCTCACTCTTTATTGCTGTGCTGTTCGAAAACTATTAAAATACCAGCGGAGCTTGAATTTCCCAGAAGCAACAAATAAAATGTGCATGACTCCAGAGGACTGCTACAGTTTCTACATTTCTTACAGCAAACTTGGCATTACCAAACATTTTCTTGTTGGCCTAATCACCTTTCATTTCAGTGGCCTGATGAGAAAAAGCAGGCGTAAGAGAAACACAATTGCACCTTTTTTGTGTTGGAGCAACAGAACGAGAGGAGGTACTTATTCGTCTTCACTTTCCTGACAGCTTATGAGGATTTTCACACTCCGCATGCTCACTCTCTTGCTTTTGTGCTACATGATGTGCCCCTGTTACTCAATTACTGAGGCGTCCAAAATGAAAATGCCAATGAACAAAAGCACCGTGCTTCCAAGTTAATAATCCTGCATGAAATCACCCCTGGGAGTTGGTGATGGGTCCTGGGTGGATTGAAATGCAGGAGGTAATATGAATTCTTTGGCAATAGGAAAGGTTCACCCAGTGGATCACTAAATAAGAGAGGGAGCGACTCAAAGCTGCAGTAACAAAAAAATAATAATAATTGTGAAATTGATATTTCTCAGAGGGAACGCCGGAGAGTCTCAGACCCTGGCAGCCTAGAAAATGAGCACTGGGTGGCATATAAAAGCAATCATTGGAAAGAAACACAGTGGAAATTAAACGTCCCACCTTTCTGCATAAATGCCAGCACTCAACTATTAGCATCACTGATATTCTCCCTGGTGAAGGCTGACGCTGTAACATGTCATTTTTTTATTCTGTACAGTGAACAGAGTCGCTGTAGAGTTCTTAAACACGTCTTGATCAGATTATCTATGTTTGAAAGACACACACCACATTGCCATCTTTTGCGCAATAGAAGGTCTAATTAGCTGAACTGTACATGATGTTTTGCGTCTGTTCAGTTTCATCAAGCAGCCTTACTAACACAACAGCTCTGCTCCAAGAAACACAGATAAGAGTCCAGCAACAACAAACACCTTCCTCAGTCAATCACGGGGCAAACAATAGCCAGAGAGGACTCAGAGAGCGGCCTGTCATCGGCCAGCAGCCACAGCGACAACAAAGCTTGTTGTCGTCTAGGTGCCTGAACCTTAGAGGAATGTCTGGCTTGACTGCCAAAAACATACCTTCTCAGTGTTTTTGATTTTCCATGTTTTTTGTGCCAGGTAGGTTATCTGTCTTCAACTGTTGCAGCTTCAATGATGCTAAACCCAACACAAGGCCTTTAGAATTTCTTACCGCGTCTAAACAGAAGTAAGAAAACTTGAGAGAATAAGAAGGTCAAAACATGGTTAAAGCTGCTGTTGGTATCTTAATTCTGTGTTTTTTTTTATAAAAATATTTCAATATCTTTTAACATCCCTATAGAAGTGGTTGAAGAGTAAATGCCTTTGCATACTGTCACGGGTGGCTGCGGACTCATTCAGTCGTGCAGACTTGAATGCAGTTTCATTCATACTGAAAACAAAGATCCGCACCAGCCTGGCGATATGCAGTGCACAGATTGCAGCAGAATACACAAAATCTAACAGAAGATTAGTGACTACATTTCTTCTGTCTTTTTTTAGCCAGACTAACAGTTCTGCAGCAATAAATAACTGTGTCAACACGGCAGAGACAGGAGAAAAAAATGCGAAGAAAAGCACATTCTTACCTGAGTGGGAGAAACTATATTTTTTTGTTAAATTAGATGAGAAGTCCTTCAGCTTGAAATAACATTTGCTGTGAATCTGTACTTTCCACACTAAAACAAGCCAAAACATTGCTCTGTTCGCACACGCAACAGAGTAGGCTACAGGCCAGACCTAAAGAGGATTGTTGACAAAAAAGACGACCAAGTGTCGCACTTAGTAAATCTGGCTTGGAAAAGACTTAGAAAAGACTTTTTTTTTAAAAATCAACATTGACATTGCACTGTAAGTGGACCGTCGGCACGCTTTCCACAACAACAGTCCACGTGGTCACGGACGTCCATGGAGGTCTCTGTGCTGAGTCCGGACCCTCGCAGACATGGAAGTGATGTTGATTTTGATTCCACAGACATGCAGATGCGGAAAGTACGTCAGGTTCTCTCTCTCCTCTGTATCCAGGGAGTCTGAAAATTCTACCGCTCCCATTAGCTTTGACTAATCAAGGCCACGCTTTGGCCCCTCTGCTGTGATTGGATGAGGAGCTTGTTACTTCCTCAGTTTCATGAGCATTCATGAGGAATTTGAAACAATAGCGGAATAGGGAACTCCAGCAACGTCTGGATCGTCTCTTTCACTGCCAATTCCTCTGTTGTCAGCAACTGCATTCCCTACGAACTCACATGAATGTGCATGAGTCTTGTTTGAAGGGATAGGCTGCAAGAGAGAGGAAGAGAAAGATCCCAGAGGAGGAACCAGAACAGGAGGGACAGTGATGTTTGTGCTCACAATCTTCGTTGAAACTGCTCTGTGCTCTCTGAAGTTAGCAACCCCAGCTTTACACCTACAAGAACAAAAATTTTAGCCACTTGTAGGTGGCAGAAGCAAGCTGCGAACCTAACGCTAACACAGTGTCATTCAACAGTTACCTTGTTAGCAAGCTTGCTACTCATCCAAGATGTTAAGGCAACATCGGCATTTATTTGGACTCATGTCTTTCCACCGAATGAATGTAGGCTAATTTCAATATGAATTCTCTTTATAAACCAGATCCTCGATTCTGATTGGCTAAGCCACATTTCAAGCCATTGTAAAATACTCTATAAACACAAAGCTGTGATTGCATTGCAGCAGTATAACTGCACCAGCCAAACAGGTTGTGTCAAAAAATCAGATTTTGTCATTAATTTTGATTTCCTGGGAGGGCTAAGCCTGGATGAGTGGTGCAAAGAGATGGACAGGATGGAGGAGGAAGAGAAGAAAGAAAGTAGACACGCTGGAATTAATGAGAGAGACACTGAAGAGCTGGAAAAGCCCATAAACAAAGCCGGGAACGTTACACAGACATTGTGGTCAGTTTGCTATTTTTTAGACCCAGTGTGCTGAGAAAGATCTGGCTATTGATTTTAAATCGATCACCACAGTGGAGCTAAAGCAGTCGTTATGCTGGCCTACGTACGGGACTGAACCGGTACATCAGTGATCCACTGATCAGCCATTGCTGGTGTCTGATGAAAGATTCTGCATTCACCAAGCAGCGCTTTCGATGGAGTAGAAAAAAAGGAAGAAAAAGAAAAAACTTTGCAGAGAAGGACATAACAAAACAACTGCACAATTGATGGCGATATCCAGATAAATGTTAATAATCACCCCATCTCTAAGCGTGCTTTCCATGTGTCCAGGTGTTGCTGTGTCGGTGTGCTGTTAGGCAACCATTCTGCTAAGTGCCACTGAGATCTATATTACTTGAGGAAAGAATGATTATTTGTTATCAATAAATTATTGCATTTTTTTTTTGGTGTGTGTTTATTTCATGAAACCTTGCCAGGTACGTAGTTACCATTTTATAAAAGCAATAAGCCCCTTGAGGTCATGATTTACAGTGATTTTAGACCTAGGTGTTGTTAGGCACAACAGAAAGTGCCTGACAACACCCCTTAGATGTTCTATTATTACCGTTAATCATGACCTCACGGGTCTTATTGCTTTACTTTTCTGTCTCTAAAACCTCCCGAAGAAAATATCCGACAGTTTAGCAGTTCTATTTGCTCCACTTTGTTCACAAGCTGGTTACTAACCTTAGTGCTGGACAGGAAGCGTGCAGTAACTTTATATTGTGGCTGGATATATGAGACCAGCTGTGTACCACAAAATGTAAAAATAAGTGACGCTAAAAGCTTTGCAGCGCTGAGGGAAACTGCAAAGACAGGAAGTAGCTCAAATAAAAGTCATGTGATCCACTGTAAGAATGAAACATATTGCTTATGGCCACTGTAGCTTATGGGAGGTAGAACAAGCTCATTGGTCAATTTACTTGACATTACTGAGCTTGCCAATTCATTGCATTCTAGATTTACATCCTCTTCCTTATATATTCCTGTTTTGACATTGTGAAATAAGATACATAATTTAAAACCAATCCACCGGCCATGAGAAAACCATTTGCTCTGAGCCTTTTGATCATGTAATCTATAACTCAACGTGCAGGTATTGATTTAAAGAAAGAAGTCTCGAAACAGAGAGAAGAGAGGTAAGTAATATAAAGGATGATTCAAGGCCTTAATGGAAGTAACAGAGATGTTAAAAATACAGCATGTACAGAGAAAAATACACTGAAAATTGAAATTTTAAGTATGTTGTTAATCTGTTCAGTGTTCAGTCAGTGTGTATTTCAGTATGTGACTTTGTGACAACATATCCACAGGGCTTTTTTAAAGAAGTATTTTCAGTGTGTGCATTTAGTACTATAAACTACAACTGATATAGCTGTAAAAGTTTAAAAAGTCAATAAAATCAGACACCATTCTTTGTGAAAAAGCACAACAGGTGGTTTTCAGATTTAGATGAGATGTTTATAGCCACAGTTTCTCACTGATTAGCCCTTGTTTAACGTCAGTTACCCTTAAATCTGTGAGAGAAATGAAGTGAATGCCAATAAATAACCTTGCAAATACATTCTCCACTGCAAATGTTTCATTGACAAAATCATTGATGGTCATATCAACTAGCTCAAGAAAATGTGAATTAGGTGTAAATAACAAGGTTTTTTGATGCCTCTAAGCTTCTGAATGTTCACTGGTAAATTGAAGACAGGGTAATTCATGAACGTTTTGGCACTAAACAAAAGTGTAATGGCAGAAAAAGTAGCTCTCCAAATAGTTAGTAACATTCCTTAAAAAATACTTTTGTCCTATTGTCATCTGGATCCAAGGAAGGGGAATTTCTCCCCTGCTGTTCTCGCTGAATGATGTCACGATGAAATGAGAAGCATCTAATATCCCACCTACCTCAGCCCCTGAAACCCAATAAATCAATCAGTTGTGCTTTACAAGCCTGCGTATGTTACCCATTCAGGAAACAGAGAATCCCTGCTGTGGATCACAGTTAAAAAACTATCCTGACTGACAGGACAATGGGAGAGACAGGAGATGGAGGACCAAGGTGTGTGTCTGTCTCTGTGTATGTGTGGCGTTTGTGTCTGTGCATGTTTGTAGCAGCTCCAGCCCATGAACCCCCTCCGAATGGGAGTCAGCTTCTCATCCCAGCTTTCTCCAGGGAGGCTGAGGCTCTTGGCAGAGGAATGCATGGGAGTGGGCTCCTTCAATAAAGGCGACTCTCTTTCAGGGCCCCAGAACGGCCCTGGGCTCTACTTTTTCTTTCCCGCCCTTGTCTCTCTGAACCATAGAGAGCCACTGCTTTTGCTATTGCTGCTGCTGCTGCTGCTTCGTTTCAAGCGTAATGTCTTTACCTTAAAGCAGAGAGAGAAAGAAATTAGAGGAAGGGAGGAGTTCAGACCTAAAATTATGTCTCAACTACTGCATGCCTATGTTAAGCACTGGGTGCCATGACATCTTGTTAAAACTTAATGTAGCTTTGTCTGCTATTCAGCATGTACCCACACCTCATGAAGGAGAGGTTGTCTGACGTCAAATGAATATTTGGACAAGTCTCCAAATAAAAAATGGTCATAAAATAAAATGTATAATGGCACCTCATGCCTCTTTTCTTTTTCTTTAGAATATGCATGCAGGCTTACAGGACTGATATTTTGTGAACAATTCCAAAAAAACATCAGTTTGTCACAGTTAGCCATATTTTTAGTTTTAAGGTCTGAAGTTAGAATATTTCAGCTGGGAAATTCCAACCTTGATTTTGACTGGAACCCTGCATTCGCATCACCCCGGTTCCCCCGACCAAAAGCCTTTGGAATTTTCCATTTTATTATGCTTTGGAGCAGGAAAATAAGCTCTGTGGTGAACAAGTTTACCATTCTTACATGATTTTTCAGCAAGATATTCTTATCTATGAGATGCACCACTGTTATTT
>JAQLOL010000013.1:15558820-15582388 GCA_029783665.1 Naso thynnoides
GTCCTGTGCATGGTAAGCCCTCTTCCTGCATGTGCTGACTCTGCCTGTCTGGCTGTGTGTGTGTGTGTGTTTGACACCTATAAATGACGCCAAAACATAGTAGAAACCGTCAGTTTAGGTTTTTACATCCTATCTATTTTGGCAAAATCCTACCAGAGTATGAGATCACACCTTCTTAGATTTAATGCTTGTGGCTTATAAGAAAGTCTGCCTGCTGTATTGTCACGTTATTGCCATTAACATCAGTAGAGAATACACGGTGTAATACATATTTATTTAAACTCTATCTAACTTAACACTAGGGTGTTAAATCCATCGCTAAAACACTGCTTGTGCTTGCAGTTAGCGTCATGTTCCAGAGGTTCAAAGACAAAATTAATTCATATGACAATGGCACAATTCAAATATCCTTCGCAAAGCCGTAATGAATTAATATGTGTGTGTTTTTGTAGACAGAACAGTACAAAGGGAAAAGAGACCTGGACTTTTTCAAAGACTTTGTGGACAACCAGCTGAAGGCTGTTGCTGAGAAGAAAGACGAACCAGAACCAAGCGAGGAAGAAAAGTCAAATGAGATCCCCACCGAGGAGCCAGCCAAAGAGGAGGTGAAGGTTGGTGTGAACAGACAAGTCAGAGATGTTAAAAACATATTTGAAAAAGACTTTTACTGTTGCTCTAATGTGTTGAAATGATTCTTGAACTTGAAAGGCTTCCAATATTAAATGCACCATGCATAAAGCTTCTATGATTTTAACATGTTTTCAACACAGCTAATAAGGCGTTACAGCTCATATAATATTATGGCTGGTTTTAATTGAATCTGCTGTGCTGTTGAAAGTGGGGGAGATGATCATTTTGTGATACGGAACACCCACGGATGCTTCGTTCTGGTGGACCAATGGCAGCCATTTTTACCTGCTAATAAGTCGAGCACCCACTCAACTAATGAGCTTCTCAGCTAGCAATTATGGTCAGGCTAGCTATTTCCTGCATTTACATGCCACATTTTTGTGTGACTTGTAAATTTCTTTTATGACATGGGCATGAATTGAGACTAAAAAGTTGGCGTGGCATCCCAACTGTTAGCTGCTGGTATATAAAAAGGAAAAGTAAGTTTTCCAAGTTAAAGGAGAATTTCTGTATTTTTCAACCTAGGCCATATATCCTGTGTGTGTACGTGTGTCTGCGCGTGCGTGCGTGTGTGTGTGTGTGTATGTGTGTGTGTGTGAGAGAGAGAGTGATGGGAACAACTATTATAGAAGTTGATATGCTGGTCCAGTATTTAGGAAGTCCGATGCAGCCAAGAAACAAGTTTGAACAGGATTCATGGGTTCCAGGCTGTGTGTAATCAAATCTCATTCTGGCGGGATCTCACATGTTGCAGGAAGATAACGGAGTAGCAATGAGAGCGGATCAGAACAGAGCTGGTCATTTTGGAGTACAGCTGGGAGTCTTATCTCATCGATTTCAGTGTCATGGCGGGATATTTACCCAACTTTGAAAGTGTGGATCATTTTGAAGGCCACATGTATTTATTTGAGCCTGAGTGTACGGAGGAGAAGCTCCTACAATTTGAAGAGGGGACAACAAAACCTCAGAATGAGATTTGGCTACACACAGCCCGGTACAAGTGAAAGGTAAGTGGGCGAACTTTGGCGGTGCGCATTTGTTCCCAAGAATCCTGTTCTAGCTCGTTCTCGGCCGCACCGGCCTCCCTCAGTACTGGACCAACTCCAAAATAGTTGTCCCCATCAGTCACACACCTACAGACGGGGAAATAGCATCAATAGATGAAAAATAAAAAGTTCTCTTTTAAAGGGCTCTTGGGTCAGGTGATCATAAGGATCATCACAATACAGCACAGTTTAACATCGGAGTTGTCTCCTCTCTGCAGTCCAGCGTATTGACCTTGACAGAAAGCAACTTTGACGAGACTGTGGCCAAGGGCATCACCTTCATCAAATTCTACGCTCCGTGGTAAGATTAGCATGTTTTCGAACATTTATGTGGTACATTTTAATCACTCTGGTAATAATAATAATTTTTAAAAAATTACCATTGGCTGCATCTAGGGCCGGGCGGTATGACCTAAAAAATAATACCTCGATATTTTTAGGCTAAATCCTGATACAAGATATGTATCTCAAAATTTTAAAATCTCCTCTAAAGCACTTATTATTAAAGGTGTTATTCAAACCTTTTCATGCATAAAATGAAACCAGTATGAAAGTTCAAGTATTCCCTGCCACATTTCTCTACATTAAAACATCCCTGTTTGTAATATATTCACGAGTGGTTTCTATTGGATTTTTCTTTTTTTCATTTAATTTGCATGCAAAAAGTGAGAAGAAAAACTGCCCATCCCCTCCCTTCACCCTCTCTCTGGCAGTATCGTACCTGTGGGAGCTGCACTTAGTGGACATGTAAAAACAATGGCGACAGGAGTTTTCATGGACCATTTTTATGAAACAAAACGGTTAGAGAAGCATTCATAAACATAAAAGTCACTGTAACATTAGTTGGTAAGATGAGCCTGTCGTATCATTAAGCTCACCCTTAGGGCTGTCACAGAAGTTTACTTTCTGTTTCATCTTTCCCCCTTTTACACGACACCCGTTGAGGTAACAGCTACAAATATTTTTCCAGAAAACGACAAGCGACAGTATCCTGATCCCCCTTCACAAAGTACCGACACGGTTAACGGAGTGACGAGGTTACGTGATTGGCCCACTAACGTAGTTAACATAACTTTGGGTGTTCACATTAAGAGTGCTGTAACATTAGCTCCCTCCCTTTACACGATAAAATAAGATCATCCTTTATTAGTCCGACAGCAGAGAAATTTCGCTGTACAGAAGCAGGAAAGTGAATGGCAGATAAGTAGTGCACTAGAGAGGAAAGCTTGACAAATAATAGGCAAACACGGAGTGAGCTGTATGTGTGAGACGTTTTAGAGGAGAGCAAGAGAAGCAAAACTCTAGAGCCAATTACAGGCTGACAGCTCAGAACAATTTGTGACAGTTTATACTGCATGTTCACTGCATCGCACATGGAGCAAATCTCAATATGTCGCTTATATTTGATATATCGCCCAGCCCTAGCTGCATCATATTTGAAAGAAACAAATAAGCACATTGTCATATAATACTACAAATACATGAGAGGACCCTACAAAAGACGCTCACACTATTTTTCGACTTGAGGTGTGGCCACTGTAAGAACCTCGCTCCAACATGGGAGGATCTCTCCAAGCAGGAGTTTTCCGGCCTCCCTGATGTCAAGATAGCCAAAGTGGACTGCACTGTGGAGCGCACACTCTGCAACAAGTATTCTGTAAGTATATGGTGATCATTCACAAGTTCGAGTGCAAGATACCATCGAAAATTCTGTATCTCTTTGCTTCACAAACCTCTGTCAGCTTTCTGATGTCCTCAAGATTAAGTGTGTTGTACAGGATGTAATAAAGCAAAGATGGTGGTTTTATCACAGAGCCATAAAACAATATGGCTGCCACAGATATAAATTAGATGCCTCAGACTGTAATCCTTCAGAGGATTTAAAACATGATGCAGAGTCCAAAAGATGTTACGGAAAGCGCAGGGTTTTGTGTGACGTTAATAAATTACTTTTATTGTAACTGTTATTAGTTGTGAAGTCCTTTCAAGATAATCATGACTATTTCCATGAGTTTTGGCGGACAGCAAAGACTCTGACCTAAAAGAGCTGTTATGATCGTAGGAGTGATCTGAGGCAAACTAGGTTTTGCACCATAAAACTGCATTGAACAAAATAATTTTTTGGTTTTGAATAAGCTCTTGCTGTGCTTTCCTCTTTAGGTTCGAGGTTACCCCACCCTGATCATCTTCAGGGCGGGCGTGCAGGGTGACGAGCATCATGGCGGCCGGGACCTGGAGAGCCTGCACAGCTTTGTGATGAGGCAGGCGAAAGATGAGCTGTAGAAACGGTTGTCAGCACTCAGTTCTCCACCACTCTGCTCACCTACACTGCATTACGGGCCAGTAGGACACCACTGTCTCTCCTACAGCAGCCAAACCTCTATCTATCTCTCTCTCTCTCTCTCTCTCTCTCCACTCGAGTTCTCTTCAGAAAGGAATCAGCCAATGACAGACTGATGCAGCCTGTGTCTCTACAGTGTAAAAGGACAGAATGATTCAGTCGAGTGTTTTGGATGTGAATGTATTTCTCGTTGCCGTTGCCCAACCTTTAATCACCTAATATGGAAATACTATCATGTTGGTTGGGTCTACAAATTAAGTAATATGTTTGACAACCACTTTGGAAGCACTGCTCAATCAATCAGAACCAGAATTTTTCGCACAACTAAAAACTGTTTCAAGGGTAGCTGTCAAGGACAGATGTCATGGTTTTGCCTGGTTAAAAAAAAATCAGTTCTTTCTTATGAATCTTTGTAGCCATTTGACTTTTTTTAAACGGAATTTTATACATGGGATCTGTTGTTAAGGTGTGAGCCATTAATGTAACGGTACTGTCATTCAGAAGATGGAAAATCGTTGTCGCCCAAATGTGAAGTCGAGTGTTAAGTTGAGGGTACTCTCTCTCTCCATGTCAGTGTTGGCCTATCTGACTTAACTCTCAGGGAAAAGCCCACACAGACTAGGAGAAGTTGTGACGGAGGCATCGTTGTTTTCATAGGAGTCTCACTTTTGCACATGGACATGGCTATTTTTTTTTCTAATGATGAAGCTTTTTAGCACTTGCAAATAACAACAATGAGTTTAACAGGCTCCTGTGCTCACAATAGGTCCTCTCTCTCTACTCCTCCTAGCAGTCAGGGTCTCATTCCTGGACCATGTTGCCCCATTTCTCCACCACTGAACATCCTCAGAGTTACTACTGCTTCACTTTCATTGTTTTCTGTTTGTTCAGAAACGCCCATGCAGCTTAAAATCTTTCTGAAAACTGGCTTTTCATTCTATCCTCACTGTAGTACAAAAAGCGTGAATGAAAAATGTTCATGCTGTATCTCTCAGGCCAAGCCTGGGTTTAAAGGGTTTGGAAATGTGCAAGCGGAGCAGGAGAGGATGACACAGAGGGTAAAACATGCAAGGTTTCAATTTCACGCATGAGAACCTGAGCTGTTCTCCTGGTCATCTTTTCAAGAAAATACCAGGTTCCATCAGTGTTTATAAGCTTCTCCTGTGGTTGGACATTTTTGTAATAATACCTGTGAGGTTGGAACTGAGACGAACATTCACTGCAGCTCAGGATCAGGATCAGGTGGGCTAGCTAGCATCATATCACCTCTCTGACTATGATTGTGATCTGCTCTTATCTTGTGATTTGAACCAGCTGCATCTTGGGTCTTCTTGATCCCAAATACTATTTTTTACATCATTTTCTGACAGAGGAGGGCCTTGCTGTGTGAAGATAGCCTACATGTACTTCATAAAAATGGCTCGATCTGACTGTAACGCACAGCTTACACCAGCTGCTGGTTCCTAAATCTCACTAATTTGGTAAAATGGTCTGGAAATAGAAGCATAACTGCAATACAGTCAAATTAAAACATAATGGCTGGTGTCTGGTTTTAGTTTCCCACTTTAATTATGACGGCTGGTGTTATTAATCATATTTAGTCTGCTGTATCATAACCATTAAACCAGTACAACAGTCAAAGGCCAAAAGAATAATGTCATATACCTGGTTCCAACAGCATTTGCAGTTTTGCCAATAAAAGTTTGTCTTTTCAGCGCACTTTCTGTGACTTCACGCACCTGTTAGGTCTTTGCCTATTACACTTCAAATGCTCTTTGACCCAGGTTATGTGAAAGGTATGTGCTGCACGATGCAGGGCACCATTTATTGTCTAACTCAGTTACACACACAGTCAGAGACAGCAGGGGGGGGTTTTGTCAGTAAAAGTTTTTATGGATAGCACATGGTCGAAGGAATTCCAGTGACAGAAGTATTTTTTTCCTCGTGAGTCGTGGGTCGTGACCACCCATGGATTTTGTACAAAAAAAAAAAAAAAAGAGTGAATAATGGCAAGTTGTAACATGAGATTTCATAATAAATTTTTTTCAAAAATAACTTTGTAGTTTCCTTTTTGTTCTTGCATCTGTCTCTGTTAATAAGGTATGTGATTTCCTCTTAATAAAAGGTGCAATAAATAAGCTGGGAATGTACAAGTATTTACAAAAAACAGTCTAAACATGATCACAAATGTAAACAGCAGCTTACCAGAGGTATATTTTGTAATTTATGATTGGTTAGGCACATAAGGTATTTTGATTCTTGTTGGTATTAGTTTTTCATTAAAATATGTTCTCTAACAAAAAACAAAAAACCTCTCATTCCAAACTCACAGTAACATGTTCAATAGGAAGGACACTGCCACTGGACAAAACTCAACATAAATTGAATCCTCATGGTTGAAAAAGCAAAGGGCTAATTTCAGAGCGCTGGCATAGAAGCCGTTCTGCCGGCTGTTTTTGACCCGCTAAATGTTTTTCCACAATCCCTTGATGGGTTTTCAGGAGTGGAAGCGTTTGTTAACTTTGCGAGTCCAACAACATGGAAATTGCCATTTGCGGTATGTCGTAGGGATAAGGCTGTATTCTTTCATTCTTTGCAGAAAAACATCAGTTTAGCCACAACATGCATCATGTTGAAGCAGCCTGGTGAATCACAGCTCAGCGTGAGCCTGGCAAATATTGACACGGGGGGGAGATATTTGGAGCAGTGCACAACTAAAATAGCCTGCGGTCACTTTGGTTCATTCCATATTATATTTTAGGAGGGCAAATATGGCTTGTGAAGAAAATACATTGGGGAAGAGGAAGGAAATAGGATTCTACTGACTCCAATGTATCATTCATTTAGTAGTAAATTGAGTTAACACTGAGAAGGAAACTAGGCCTTTTTTCCATCTCAATCAAACCGTTTACACACATTTTCTATCATCCGACCGTGGGTCGAGAATTTCAGTGCTCTGATAACACTGAGTCATCTCCCGATGGTCATGCACTGTAGGGGTTTTGTTCTTCAGCAATTGTTCAAACCTCCTCTGAGAACTGATCCACCGTAGGTTTTGTCGGAGAGGAGGAGGGAAGGAAAGGCGCGCTCAGACCTGGCCCACCACTGTTCAGTTTTGCCCTCGGCCTCTCAGTGAGGGAGGGTGCAGTAGCCTCTCAGCCGTTCATACACACACATAATATACAAACTTAAAACACTCCATCCTCCCCACACACGTCATTCACACAGTTGCAGACCCATTGAAGAAAGACTCCACAACTAACACAGAAGGTGACAGACAACCTGGTGGCTCAACAGTGGAGTAGTTGCCTAGAGATGACACCCATATGGTGCCATTTTTGCAAAAGTCCCATCTTAGTTTGATGAAGACAGATGTTCATTTTATGAGATGTTTTTAGCTGTCCAAGATATTTGGAGTGGAGCACGGTAATGATCTTTCAGGGTGGACGTTTCTTGCAGGCTGAGGATTTGAGAGGAAGCTGGTGTCTAGAGGTCAACATCACCCAGGAGTCTGGTGCAGTTGCAGCCCTTTGCCAGCCCAACTTTCAAATGGGCCTGATGAGCCCTGGATGATGATGTCAGTGGCAGCCGCAGGCCCGTACCACCATGTTTTTGTATTTCTTCAGTATGACATTGGAGTTGTCGTCAAAGTAGAGCACTGAGATGGCGTGGAGCTTTGTTGGGGCACAACATGGTTTCGGTACATTCTCGGGGTTCATCAGGTGCACCTGAAAATTAAACAAAAAACCATGAAGCCCTTTAAACAGTTTCCATCTAATCACATTTACCTTCATTTATCACACATGCATTTATGGATGGGAGGAGATAAGATTAGAGCACAATTTTAAAGTATTTATTAAAAGAAACAGGAGATACTGGATCATGTTAAATGGGCCCTGAGCAGTTCAACATAACACAATAATTAATTTGGAGTTTTCATAAGAGACAAAATTATAAAACATAATGGTAAAAATTGAAGCAGCAGAATACAAGAAATCCCTACGCAGGTAAACCAAAACAAAAAACATTACCCATAATGTCACTCTAAAACATTTTTCCAGCTTCCACCTGATAAACACATTTTTTTTAACTTCATGAGTTCATGACAGGCTTTTTTGTTAAAAAAAAGAAAAAAAAGAGAAAAATCTCAAGCTTGATTCAGGAATGACATCACCCTGACATCATTAGGGTTATTTTCTCATATTTTCAGAGTAATTGATTGATGCTTTGGCAGTACTGTTACTGTAACATTCATGCCAATAATAATTCATTTGAATTGAATAGAGTAATCAAAGACTTAACTTTGTCACAGTTTTAGTCATGATCATGACAAGTGAATTAATCTTAATGCATAAAACTAGAGAAGTGAGTCTTCAGTCAACTGTGTTTTATGATAAATGGAAAATAATAGTAATCAAAGCATCTTTAAAACATTTAAAAGCCCACATTTTAAAATATGAAAGGGATAAATACTGTACATATTCTTACGGCTATACAATGAAAATATAAATAATAGAAGTTTTGAACTCTTTGAAGTAGTTATCTCTCAAAATAGGGAAGCTGCATGAGCACTATCACAGAAAACCTGTCACGAACAGCTGACCACAACTTAAAATAACCTCTCCTACGCCATGTTTAGAGTAGATGGTGCACAGTGGTCTTACCAGTGTCTGTACGATGGCGTGGTTGGTGGCGTTCATGTGGGCGTTCAGGGGGAAGGAGCACTCTCCGTCACAGTAGTTTGCCGCATAGCCTTCAGGAGCAATGATCCAATCCTTAGGAAAACACATGTAAACACATTCAGTCAGACAGAAATAAATAAAACATCTTTATGTCTAATAATAAGTATTGTGTCAGAAAGGTGAAACTGTTTGTCTTTGTTTTGTAACAGTTGAAAACTCGTATCTGTTTTCAGCACACCTTACTCCTATTGGTTCATTCGGTGTTAACCTCATCTCTGAGGACAAATCCCTGCTGCAGCACTCCTGTCTGCTGAATCGCTCTAAGAAGCAATACTTCTCTCCTCCTTCCTTCCTTCCTTCCTCTCTCAGTCTTACTGTTTCGCTCTGACAAATTCTCCTCATGTTTTACCTCTTTCGTATTTCTTTTGGTGTTTTCATCTAGTGCACCTTCCTGTTTGTGTCTGTAGTCTGTCTTTTTCTTCCAACTTCTCTGTTTATCCCTCTCTTTCTGTCCGGTGCACTTTTGTGTGTGTGTGTGTGTGTGTGTGTGTGTGTGAGAGAGAGAGAGAGAGAGAGAGAGAGAGAGATGGAGAGAGTTTTGGCAGTCTTCCTCTAGATGTCGGTGCTGTGTTAACAGCTTACAACTTGTTCGGAAGGATGTACGTAACTTTGCCCTTTTATATCTTTAGCAGTCTGTCTCCTTGTAAATACACACACAAACACACACACACACACACACACACACACAGAGAAATACACAAAAACAGACTGAGAATTTAGTGCACTTCTATTGAGCTTCTTTTCTTTTTCTCTTCTGAGCAGCTTTGAATGGCTGTAAAAGTTTAGTATCAGCCTGACAGGTCTGTGTTTGAGCAATGTTTGTTAGTTCAGTCCACACCATTTTCTAACACCTGTAGGTCAAGCAAGGACAAACAGAATTCACAGGCACAAATGTATTTGCAGTTTTTATATTCACCACATGGGAGTAAAATGCACAGATGTTTCAGCTTTACCTTTGGATGCAACAGCTAGTTTTAAGTCCTGAACTGATCAGACTTAAAGGTTCCCCATTGAGTTTTAGACCTATAGTGGCACCACGGAGCAGGTTTTTTTTGAGTGGGTTCCTATTTTATCACGTGAACAAGCATGAGAACGCAGATGTGTGATTGTTTGTGATGTGATACAGTCCTACAAGGTACTTCACTGATAAACAGGTGGTAGTTACATGCGTGCATAGTTAAATATGTTGCAATGCACTGGCAAAGAGCAGAAAGACTGCAAAGACTGATGCAATGCAACAATTTGGAAGACCTGAAGGTGCAATATGTAAGCATGAAGCATCAGTCAGCACCCACCTGTGCATGTCAGAGCTTAGCCATTGGACCAGAACCTCTTGAGGTTCAGAATACTAATAAGAGTCAGGACTGGCTGGGGCTAAATGATTAGCATGCAAACTTCAGTAGGTATCTCAGCAACACAGTACATGCAGTAGATGTCTTTGACATAGTAACTGTTGTATTTTGACATTCTGTCGAGTGCCCAAGTCGCACCCTTCTACCTCTGGACCATGGGACCTTATTTTGGAAAAAATATGAATGTATTCTTTGGAAAGAGAAAAAATATTTTTGGATACCTTTTTAAATTTTATCTCAAATATAATAATAAGATAATTATAAGATCATTTGCAAAGTCATTAAAGGCACAGTTTATCACACAACTGCCAAATTTTGAAAATACATATTTAAAAAGACCACACATCTGATCGTGGCATAAGTCACGTCTTGACAACGATCTCTTCAGAACGGACTAACTCTCTGTTTGTCCGCTGCAGAGAATGCCCATGCTTGTAATGATTTTTACCCCTTTTCAGACATTTTCCTTCATTCTGACAGAACAAAAGAAACTGTGCTTAAGTTACAGCCATGTTAGCGTTGGTGACGTATATTGGGCGAGACTAGAGATGCAGTTCACTGAGCAGTCTCACAAAAACTAAGTGGTGGCACTTATATCTTCACGACAAACTGTGACTTTATTTGTAAAATCACCTTTTAAAATGATAAACATCGTATTTGAGAATGAGGGCACAACTTAAACAGGATCGAAAAATAATTTGTCTCCGTCCTTCGACCACTGTATAAAATTTCTCTGAATTAAGGTCCCATGGGTTCACCACAAGGGCTGTGACTTAGCCACTCTATGATAATATTAGTTTTGTTTCAAATGATTTAAACAGGAACTCTTCTTTTTGCCTCTTAAACAAACACTACGTAGGTTTTTAAGGAAAATAATATATAGACTCATACAAAAATAATCCTTCACAATAATCAATTTAGACTCAGTATCAGCAGACTCTCCGCCCTCTGCCCGTATTCTCTTATTTTCTTCTTATGTTGCAACATTTGGGACATTTTTGGGCGTTAACTTTTGAGCTGTTCTGTGCAGCCCGCAGCCAATAACAGCATGAGGTCGGGACTCTATTAAAAAGTAGCGACCAGGTTCCATCGCTGTCTCATTTCCCTCCTCTGCTCTGTCTGTGTCATGAGCTGCAAGTCTGTGTGTCTGTTTGACCGGGGGCGGAGGGAGTTACACGCGCACACACACACACACACACACTACTGCTTGCAGAGGAGAGGATGAAGCCTGAGCTTTGGCTGAATCCACACAAGATTTTGCATTACGGCACCTCTCTGCAGGGCCGTGTGCAGGTGTGGGCGTGTTTATTTGTGCTTTAGAACAATACCACCGCGACTAAGTATAAAAAATAACGTTCCATCTCTGTAAATCACTGCTTAGTTTTTGGTAATAACACTCTCTCCTCAGTCACTCCTTCTTGCACCTCGCTTGTCCACCACTGCTTTTTCAGCCTAGTTGACCCAGGGAGGAGGAGCCAGCTTTAAATGGTTTGTTTTCAAACAGTAAAGCACATTTCCTGCAGCGGAGACCTTTGAGAAATAAGCTCTGCAAATGTTTTATGAGGAAGGAAATACACGTAGGAAGTAATTTTACGTGAGCAGCTATTAAGACTCCTGTCTTAAAAGAAGTAAACTCTTGATGCACCTGCGTGGTAAAAAAAAAAAAAAAAGACTGGCACTTTATTTTGATTTGATGAATTTAATAACTTGGTTTCGAAGCTTAAAAACACATCACACATTATAGAAGAAAGCTTTGCATTTCACTTCTTTATTTTGAAATTTGACAATTCTTTTTGTGCCTGCTGGATTTAGACCGAGACTTCCCATATCATGTGATGCTCTGGGGATGAAATAAGTAAGAAAATGTTCTCTACCTGCCAGCCCAGCTCTCTGAAGCTGACGTAGAGCTCATGTCTTCTGCATGCCGTCTTCTGATCGCTGCTGTTGTAATCTGCAACAGAAACATGGTAACACACAATCAGCAAAAGCCTTTCCCTGGGTAAATTAGTTTTTGAGAATATCCCAATTAAACTTCATGTCAGTGACGCATTACATCCAGAATCTGAGAGCAGAAGAAAAACACAATCCGCCTCATGTAATGCTCTGGGTGGAGACGCATGTATGGGCGTTGTGCAGATCACAGGCACAAATGCTCATGACAGCGGTCACCATTCACATTCGTCTGCCATCTGAACGCGTACGTAAACAACACTCTTAATTGACATCTCTAATTGAATTCATCAGCATTCAAATATTGCTTGGCAGTGAGTGCAAGCGCTGACACAGTGACAACTGTGTTTATAGACTCTCCTGCCCTGCAGTTTGTACTTAATTATCTCCGTTCCACTCCGCAGCAGCAGGGCGGACGGCTGCAGACAGTCCCAGGTATGGGTTTAGTTTTCACAGTCGAGGAGGTCATTGCTGGCATCGGTCGCAACGCTGAAGTCAAGACAGTGACACCAAATTTCCACTTACGTATCAAGGGCTCTCGTGCACTCTTGCGTGCTCTCCGTCTTAAGTCACTGATTTTATTGTGATTATTTTCTTCTTCACAAGCCTCGCAGAGAAAGATAATGAAAGGGAAAAAAGCAAGATATTTTTAAGATTATTGTAGCCGTCATCCCTTTAGAGTTAACCTAAGACATGAGCAAACTAAGCTTGACATCTTGGTAGACCCACGATGCCTTAAGCAATATTTCAGCTTTGAGCCCTTTAGTGATTTTAATTGCAGTTCGTTGTCGGTCTGCATATTCTCAAATTGGAAAGTTAATTACAAAACTGCCAATCTGTTCTGCCAGAAGACCTTCAAGTGGTTGCCTATTTTTGATATCTTTTTGTGTTACTTATCATTAGGGCTGCGATACTGGCTTTAGATTCCATATTTATCCAAGTCGAGTCAGTGCTGAGAAATTCTGGCTACAGTAACTTTACACATTGCAGGTAAAAAACTTTTTAGAGTCTGTGTGCATTTAGCTTTCACACCAAAAACTTTGCTTTGCTACTTTTTCTGACTTGCTAATTACATTGTTGGCCTGTTTGGTTTCGCCACTTATCCTGACAAGACGTGCAAACACAGTTTTTTGCTTCTCATTGCTAATAGAAAGAATCTGTCTGCCCAGAAATGAGTAGAACATTACTGCAGTCTGCAGCATTTCTAAGAAACAATTGTTACATGATGTAAAGACGAGCAAATGTCAGGGAAATTTGTGTGTGAGTGTGTGCATGTGTGTATGAGTGTGTGCATATGTGCGCTGGAGTAATATAGAGTGAGTCAGACGGCAGAAGGGGATTTGTCACTCAGTCACAGCCACCACCCAGACATTCACCTCACTAACTCGCCAACAGCAGCAACGGTTAGTCAGCTGGAGTTGGAGGCACACACACACACACACACACACAGAGTATATACAAACAATTATGTAAGGGTCATTGATGTCCTTACATCTCTATGTCTATCATTCATTACCACTGGCACTTACAGTGCATAAACAAACACACATTCTCAAACTCACGCATGCACACACACGCGCGCACACACACACACACACACACACATGGCCTGATGTTTATCTGTTTTACAGCCAAATTCACTGAGACACTCATTAAAAGGGAGAGTTGGAGTTTAAATTCACCAGCGCCAGTTGCATTAAGATTTCATCATCCAATCAAATTTCATTTTGAACAGACGCACTGACCGCACTGCCCAGACCCGTGTGTTTTAGCTGGACTCTTCTCAAATGTCAGACAGAGAGACAAACAGAGGGAGGGAGAGCAAGCTGGATTTGTCACTTGGATTCATCGCAGCATGAAGTAAATGAGGAGAGAGAGAAAGAGAAAATAGACAGAGAGGACTCAGAGCGAGAAAAGCAAGGAGGCTAAGAAGAGCTCAGTGCCAACACTGCCCGACTTCAGGCTACAGCTTCTACCACTGCTTAAATTTATGCAGGGGCTCCACAATAATAAGGCACTTTGTGTAAGACTATCCACCGGACAGCGTCTAAAATAATGAAGGAAAGAATAAAGTGTCAAGACTGAGTTATACAGACTTGTAAGGAGTATCCACTACAGTGCCAAATGTTAACAATCCATCACTTACAGGTGAAGTTTGAGGATTTTTTAAGTGGATTTTTATGAGGTGCTTATCAGTAGATGGCTGTCTGAATGCTTTCAGTTTGGAGAAGCAGACAGTAGTCCCAGCACAGATGTACTACAGTGCATGGGGACAACAGCAAAAACATATTTTATTCGCCTAAATAAAACAAGCTGAAAAATATTGAAAATATAGCCTTAATATAAACTGATAGATTAGTTTTGGTGGGCTCTCTTTACAGTAGGTAAACAAAATGTTTTTGCTGCTGTCCCCATGTGCAGCACAACAACGTGCCCTCGTGTTTGTACTACTCATCCAAACTGAGGGCGTGCCGACAGCCATTTAATACGCTGACTAATGACAAGTAGCTCATGCAACCCAGCAGAGCATAAATATCTTGTATGATTGGCCGGGTTAACTCTGCAAGAGACAGGAAATGAAAGGTGAGGCTGGTCACGACAGGCTGTTGCAGGAGAAAGTCAAAAGGTCATCCGTAGCCATCAAATACAGTCAGGTGTTTCCCCAGCTTAGGGTTCCTTCCTTTCAAATAGGAAGGCTAGTTCACTGGGTGTCTGCTAATGTGGAAATACACTGTTTATATATGTGTGCGAGTGTGCGTGTGTTCTGGGTTGTATGTTTTCAGGGGTGTACGTGTACTCTGTGTACTCAGGCACGCACGCTTGGCTCCATGTACATCTGTATGTGTGTGCATGTGTGTTTCCAGGCGATGCACATGAAGAACGGGTCACATGTGCTCGTCCTGCCTCTCTGTGGACTGACTGACCTGCCCTTCAACAGCGGAGAGCATTCAGGTTTAACAGATTTACTGTATGGAGACCTTCACAAATGGGAAAACAGGCCGGTTATAGACCAGCTGCTGCGGGATTCTGCCGATTTTTCCTATAATTATTACAGTATATCCACTGCAGTGTGTCCAGTGTTTATATACAGGAAACATCCAAGGACAGAGGAAAAGTGCCATTGAAGCAGCTAAGCTGATTGGCTGAGTGACTTGGCTGACCTGATATGAACTTGAGGTGATGTTTATAGAAAGGGGAACTGACACATTAGGGTATTATAGCATAAGAGAGCTTTCACACACCTAATGCATAGAGATTTATGAGTTTATAAAACAATTTTGGGCTTGTTATTTGTATGCCAGTCAACATGACTCTGTCATTAACACACTGTACCATGACGTGCACACCGGCTCTAACTGCACACACCCATGTTATACACATACTCACAGAGACCCCCTGCTCCGTCACCCAGGTCTAGTTTATGGTGCGTGACATTCGGCTTCATGGCCCAGGGTGGAGGGTGGATGAAGCTGCCAGCACACTTGTCAGATTTCTGCACCAGAAGCCATTAATATAGTTTGATATGCTGCAGGACTGGTGACAAAATCGGATCATCATTCTAGTCATATCTCTAGACTGTGGTCTGCAAACTGCTCCTTTTTTGGTATGAACAAAATCTGCACGCTAAGACAGAAACACGGCTTGTAACTCTTGGTTTGAATAATTAAATGCATCAATTTATGACAGCACCTGTTGCTACAAGGAGCAACACAAGGGCATATTTTGAAATAAGCATATTGTCATTATCAGATGGTGTAACAACTGTAGTTGTCAAAATCCTCTGCTCTAATATTGAGTGAAATGTGGACACAAACCCATACAAAGAAAATCTTGCTTTGCCGTGTGCTGTGCAGCACAAGGTAAAGTCTTCAGCAACATATTTCCTCTTTGTCTCTCTTGCTTTCACACATGCACACACACACATGCAAGCACACGCATCTACACACAGCTCATTTTCCTTGCACCTCGGCCTTCAAAGCCATCAGCATTTACAGTCTGTGGGTCTCTTTAAGAGGAATAAAGCTGATATTTACTGTGGGCTTTCATTGAGTGTAAAGGCCCAGATTTGTGGTGCCCATAAACCGCATCTCTCCTTCCTGCCTGTAAAAATTTAATGCCACACAGCTACCGCTGAGGCCGTGAGGCTTCTATTCATTTCTTTTTCCTTTTCTCTAACAGAGAGCAGAGGTGGGAAACGTGAAAAAAAACTCTACATATTGCACTAATTTGTATACTACTACTTACTACTATATTAAGTAAAAAGGTGTGTTTACTGTAATTCAGTGAGTTTTAATTTTGCATTAGAGTAGCAGGTTTATAACAGGTAGCTCTATGACAATCAGACATTTTTAGACATTTGATACCACTCTCACGTCTCTCAATAAACAGGCCTATGAAGCTACAGCTAGCAGGCAGTTAGCACAACTTAACATAAATGCACAATCTGTAAATTCTGCTGCCAGATCTGCCTCAATTAAAACAGTCAGTGCCTTTACATGGACAGCTTTGGGGCGGCTGTGGCTCAGTAGGTGGAGCGGATCGTCCCCGGCTCCTCTGGTCCACATGTCGCAGTGTCCCTGGGCAAAATACCGAACCCTGAATGTGTGAATGTGTGTACATGTGTTCCTGATGAGCAGGTTGGCTCTTTGTAGAGAAGTCACCTGCCCTTAGATTGTGAATGTGTGTGTGAATGGGTGAATGCTGACTTGTGTTGTAAAGCGCTTTGAGTAGTTGAAAAGACTAGAAAAGCGCCATTAAATATAGTCTATTTAGCAATATTCAAATAGTAACCCAGTTAAAGAGATATTATATAAACAGGATTTTCTAATTACCTCAACCAGAATAAGGCAACATTTTGGGAAGCAATATTTAAGTTAAAACATGTGAATATTCTAATTTTTTGTAGGTAATTATACACATTTACACTTTAATCACACTATAAAGTCGTGTTGGAGTTTTTGCAACACCAGCATTGTGGTACGTCAGCCAGACTGCTTGACGAGAGTTCATGCCCAATGCTGCTTGGCTGTGACTGTCACTTGACTCTGTTAACATGTAAAGCCGTCAAAATTATGGCTTAAAGCACATTGTTGTGCCAAAAAAGCAAGAAGTCACAAGGGTATTCCACAGCACCAACATGACAGTAGGACGGTAATTCCAGGGGGAACTTCATCTATGACGTGGACGTAACATGGACATGACTGTCAAATTCCTGATGGAAGCCTGCAAAACTACGCCTGCTTATCCATTCTAAATATTGTCTTATTCAGAATAAGGTCAATATTGAGGTTACTGCAGTCCATGTAAACATACTGAATGACAACAAAAGATGCAGTTTGGTAACATTGTGGGGAAATAGCTTGTCCTGTGCTCTAACCCAGAGCATAAATACAGCATATTGTTGTTTAAGCTAAGATAATAGGCAGATAAATGCCGCTTCATCTTTTACACACGGTTATTCGTTGTATTGGAATGATCTAACAGAAAAAAAATAGAAAAAAGCAGATGTCCAAAAATATCAAACAATTCCTTTAAATGTCGTCAGCACCTTCAGAGCCAAAGCATGACTGTAGCTTCACCTGCTTCTTGTGCTGCTGTCAGGAGTAAATATTTGATATCAAATGGAAGCAGGATTTCCTTTATTGACATGGTGATGTGAATGAAGCCAGTGGCACCAAGCTGCACTCTCATATTTAAGCAGCTTACCTAACAGTGTTTGACCTGGAAATGCTTCTCTGTGAGTAGACAAGCATCCATTTGAACATGTGACACTCAAACTCTCAACTAAAAGTAATCTGCGTTGAATTCACTGAGGTGAGGCAGCGACTGCTGGTTCCCCACCCTGTCTATTCAATAGCAGGGGAAACACTGCTGAACCTTGCTTAACGTAATGCTGAATGAGCCCCGGGCTGATATTAACCCTTCACCGGACTACCTGCCATTTATCAGACCCATGAGACACTTTCACCTCTCGGGAGGAAAAGGCTATAAATTACATTTATCACGTTGTTCCAAAAATACAAAAATTAAATGGTGTCAATTCAGATGTTATAGCAGGGTGTCTGGTGTAGGAAGTGAGTGTGTGTGAAATTAAAAAGTAATTTTGACCCACCCCGGCCGGCCACAATCACAAACGCTTCGCTGTAATTCTATAGTCTGCCCCAGCAATTTTTCAAATCAAGAGCGAGAAAAGATTGCAGCTTTTACAGTAGCAATTACATGAACTCCCATAGAAGTGGTGGTGACAGAAAACTTGGGCTAAACAGGCCGTATGTTTAAAATAAAATCTGAGTCTTTGAGCCAGAAGAAGGAAGGAAGAAGTAGAGAGTCCCAATGGCCATGAAGACATGAAAGAAGAATGTCACTGTTGTCGCTGACGTTGCTCCTCTCCGTTTCCCTCCCACCAAACCACGACTACTGAAGTTTATCTTTCTTCCTGTCTTTCATCACAGAGGTTATTAAACCCTGCGAGGGAGCTCCGCCACGTCTAATTACTCTAACGGTAAACAAAAGGAGGTCGGGTGGGGAGAGAGCAAGGAGAACGAGGAGGAGGAGGGAGGAGAGGAGAGACAGATGAAAAAACACTGCTGGCCAAGCGCCGTGTTATTATAATTCTTTAAGCGATACTGTTAGTGTGGTCAGTCTTTTAGCTGTGCAGCTAATGACTGGCTAGGCCTAATTACAGGCCGCCTGTGCTGTGCCGGGACGTGATATTCCTTCCCCGGATGGTTATTAACTTCCCCCACAGCCAGAGCACAACCCGACTCCCATTACCTCCGCAGCCCTCTTCGCCCACAAAACTGCAAATTACCTTTAAAGGTGTTGCATTGTTCTTTAAGCAACAAACACAGCCGCCCTTTGCACTCTGCTTACATCAGGCTAAGAAAATATTCATACATACAACTCATAAGTCTAAATTTATTTAATAGACTATTTTGTCTAGGAAATTTAAAAAATCTGACGTTCATCTGCCTGGTCTGCAAATAATCTGCTTTTGAGTGTAAAAACAAGGATGATTGATTGCACATGTAATCACACCATTTTCTCGAAACTAATGCCGCAGAAATTTATTTGGCTGAATTTGTCCTCCTCTCGTTGGTCATCTGGAAGATATTTAATATCACGTTGTTTTAAACCCAGCTCGCAAAAATTGTGAAAATGAGAAAATAACAAGGCCCACAGCCGCTCATGCAATACAGTAGGGAAAATAAGGTTTCATAGTTAAAAGCCTGTTTTATATCCTGAGCAGACTGAGAAAGACATTTTAATAATTTATGACAAAGCACAGCACGGCAGGGAAATTTATAAAATCTCGATAAAAATTGACATGAATAGGTCCTCACTGTCACTTACACTTCGAGTGAGAACAAAAAGGTATCAAACTGATCAAAATGATGCAGTCAGGTCAGTGCAGTGGTTAACCACACAGGTCAGGGCTGAGCGATTTGGTCACAGGAGGGAAACTATTTTTAGAAAACACACAGGGCGCCTCATGTACGCCATGCTGGAAAAAGTTTTTAGAAAAGCCTCTGTGTGGAAGCTGGAGCTGGAGCAATTAAAAACAAACACAACGCTGCTTTCCGATCTTAGATCTTCTGTTTTCTCAGGAAAAAAAAGGTCTTAAGGTGAATTATTGGTAAAATACTCCTTTTAGCTTGAGCCACGGTGGCCTGCGCTGATGTACTGTAGCTCTGTGCCAGACAGAAACTGGGGGACAAAACGTTCGCATTTTGTTTCTCCCCATGAGCACTCCACAAGACGGATGCTCTCCCCATCCATCCTGTCCTCCTCCCTGTCTCTGGAGTGAGTGATGCGGTATTGAAACCATATGCCCTCCTGAATTCCTCACGGATCCTCCCAACCCGTCCAATCCCAGCAGTCCTTTGCTGGCCGCGGACACTCGGCTGTCGCGAGGGGGGCCTCTCCGCTTCCTGTCTAGGATCTAAATATTTACACTCCCCGTCGTCCCGAGTGGCGAGGCGGAGAGGTCTTGATGTTTTGGGTTATGTAAAGTCCAATCCTCCAGGACGCATATTTAACAGATTATCCTTGTTCTCTAGATTTTTGAGCAGATTCACCTCAGAGAACTGATAGATTCTAGGACACAAAAGCAGAAAACCTGCCTTGTTTACAATCTGTTTTTATGACTAAGAGGCAGTTTGCATTTAACTAATTCTTTAATTATTATTGGCTCTCTTTTTTGTACTGACAGAGAGCAGAAATGACATCCGATACTGGAATGCTATCCCACGTTGTAAGCACATGTTGTGCACCTTATCCCTCTGATTCCCCAGTGGACCCCAGTATCACAGCATCTCCAGGACATCTTGACTAAAAGTCTTAAGATATCATGACACCTCAAGACAAAGACAGCTGGTCAGAGGAGAGTGCAGGTCTGGAGCCAAAACTGAACATGTGGAATGCTCTAACTCTCCTGTAGCATAACAAATGATGAGTCTTTGTTCTCTGTTATGTCAGCCAGAGCTTTCATCTGATGCAATTACTGAGAAAAAGCCCCACAGGAATTTCACTTCCAGCCCCTTGTGCTAACAGCAGCACACTGTAACCTACTGAGAAAGCGAGGGAGATGCACTGAACAAACAGGAAGTAGAGCCAACAAATCTCAGCAAGGGTTTTTCGCTGTGAGCAAACCCAGCATGTCCCACAGGTACTTCTGTATACCATGCAGATGGTAGAGCCATTAAATGGGGTGCAGAAGAAGTAAAGCAGAAGTAAATCGCTTCCCAGGTAGCCAGCCAAGGCGGGCCGTCTGCTGCATGTCAGCCCGCCGAGCTGTGTCCTTGCACCAGAGAACCAAATGTGAGTCGACTCAAGCCCAAAGTTAGCCAAGTTTCTGGGTCTGGGGTGCAGATCTGAGGCGTTTTGGGATGAGAATCACCTCTAGTCTGCAGCGCTTGGGCCGGCTTCCACCGGTTTCAGCCGGCGGAAGTAGCACAAGGATACTTGGGTTGATTCTTCCAAGTTTTTTTTATCACAAGCCTGACATGAAAGTGAGCCTGGCTTCAGTCACTGTTGGGCCAAACAGGTTAAGTATCTTCTGACTGATTTAAGTTAAATAATGTTCTTGTATTTGTTCATATTGGTCTCTGGATTCGATTGAATCTTACTAAATGCCTTTTATCTTCTTAATAACCATAACCAGGGTCTTTTATTACATTTATTTTAGTTGTCTTACTGTACCTTAAACACAGTTTTACTGTAGTTTACTTGCCACAACCATAGTCTTACTGTTACCTCAACCCTTGCTGCAATTTGCCTTTATTGAAGAAAATTTTAAAAAGAATTTTAAAAAAAACAACCACAACTCCATTCATTGTAATTCATGTTGAAACAGGGTATAGAAACACTGTGGGGCACATAAAAGTTGGAAAAAATAGGTAATTTATCCTTCTTAAGAGAACGTCTGTGTTTATTTGGTCAAAAATCGCTGAGAGAGAGCGAGAGAGGGGAGCCAGGAGCCATTTAGACGAAAGTTATTACGCATCGAAAAATAGTTGTTAGCAAGTGTTGCCTTCCTAGCTCAAATGTTAGCGTGAAGAAGGATTTCGACACAGACGTTCTTTTTAACTAACGTTGTCACACATTTTCAGGTACTTTCTGTAACGTTTATTAAATATGGACAAAATGTAAACAAACATTGTGTCTCATTGATAAGGCTATTTTGAGAAAAAAGTGTGGGGTTTTTGTAACCCGGCCGATGTTGACAGAGGACAACGACATGTAATACTGGTAAGGTCTTTCAAAATATACAGTACAGAGGTGAAATCCTGCTCGCTGTGTTTTGTTTACTGTTGCATACACAGCTCTCCTCAGAGTCAAAGCTTTGAGCCGTGAAGGCTTAATATTAACATGATGCTTCATGTGTCAAATTAGCCAAGGATCAGACCGATATTAACGGCGGGCTCACTGAGCGCCAGCTTTATGTGCCGCAGTAGTCACACAATGAAACCTCACAGCAGCAGATTAGCTTCAAGCGCTACAAAGTCAGGCCAGAATTACACAGCAGGTGAAAGGTGGGCGGATTAGGGTTTGATTTAATTTGAAAAGCTTATGGAGTTTATAAGATCAGGCTTATACCTGCTCATTGCATCATGTGCTGAGTAAGAAAAGAAGCGAGAAGACTTGATGAGGAGGTTGAGGATGAGGTCACCTGTCAAGACAGATCCGCTGGCTGTGTCTTAAATCACTGATTTTCACTTGGCTACTGCTGTGTGTCTGTTAAGGTTTTTTTTGTTGTTGTTGTTTTAGCTCTAATGTGAATTATTAAACCATTGATAGTGTCCTCCAAAATCTTCTACTGTATTATACACACTTTTTCTTCCATACTCTCTGCCTAATATCACCCATTTATCTCAAACTCTAAACATCTCTCTGTTTTGCTGCCAAATCCCCCATTCAACTTTCTAACTCAATCTGTCTAGTGAATGTCACAGAAATCCCCCTCATATATAAAACCTATTATTGCTCTGAGAGATGTTGTATTTTCTGCTCATAATACAGATTTCAGGACACACTTTAATGCCCTAAATCTGTGCAGTTTTTTACGCCATCCTTGGGCAAGGATTTTCATCTGATGTGGGCCGATTAGAGAGATCTGGATGAAGTCAGGTCCAATTTATCAAGTAATACTTCAAACACATGCTACACATCCAGTGATTTCAACCACTGAGACATCAGTTATGGATGCAGTGAGGTTAGGTTGAGTCTGTTTTTTGTCTGATTGTGTTCCTTGTTGTGCTGTTTCTTGAGGTCAGCCAAGGCTCAGTGTTTGTGCGGACATCAGACTGACCTGCTGCGCCGATGCCTCTGGTTCCCTCCTGTGGCTGTGTGGATCGGTTTCGGTTCTGCTGCCGACGTTTTCCTCCAGTCGAGCGGGCGGTTCGGATGTGCACTTCGCTGACTTTGAAGAACGCTACCATGAAAGGCTGCTTTTCCAGCGCACCATCACGTCCTACAAGCCCAGCGTCCTTAGAGCTGATGCTCTGGCCTGTTTCAGAAGGCACAGTGCTTAAAAATGGCAGGCTTTACCATAACGGCCTAGTTGATTTGAACAAGCAGCTTAAATTACATGTTGAAGAGTATCTTTTTTTTTTTTTTTAAGAAGTACGTAGGATGTAAACTCTTACCGCTGCTGGTCTCCACGCTGACCTGCAGGCCCAAGTTGTGCACAGGGCTCATCACCCACAGGTTGCTGGTGGCTGTGATGTCAAACTCCAGCCAGCCCTCCTCCGCCGCCCACAGCCTGCGAGACTCCAGCAGGAACAGGTCTGCCTCTCTGGAGAACAAGGGAGATGATACAAAGTGAGATTAGCCAGTGTTTTGAGACACATTTTGAAAAAAAACAGTCATCAATTGAAGGAATGATGGGTATTGTGTTCTTTTAATATATATATATATATATATATATATATATATATATAGAGATATATAGATATATATAGAGATATATAGATATAGAGATAGAGAGAAAGAAAATAAAAAGAGTA
>JAQLOL010000013.1:15582488-15611016 GCA_029783665.1 Naso thynnoides
TCTATCTATCTATCTATCTATCTATCTATCTAAGTAACTTTGTTTGTTTGGTTTTTTTTGTATAATATCCTTCCATCATAAATTGGTGTTAACGAGTATTTTTATCAAGCTTTGCACATGAGCACTTACTTGAATATCCATGGTCAAACCACAGTGACCATTAAGGTTCAAAACAGCTAAGCTAGTAACTACACATGCTGGCTTTTTACTCACTAACTTTTAGTAGTCCAAAATGTTTTCATCATTATTGTTCAGATGCAGTTTCACACAGTGCAGGCGGAAATGTGTAAGTTATTTTCTTATAATGTTTATGTTTATTTATACACAAACATAGTTGCAGACTGCATTTTGGGCAACTGTTAAACTGTAATATAGTCAACAAAAAGGCCTTATTTAACAAAATAAATACAAACATCTTACATTTTTTTATTTATTGACACTATTGTTACATATCTTGCAATCAAGATGTAGGTAACAGTGATCGTCAGTATAAATCTTCCCAAAATAGCATGTTCAGTCTGCTGGTTACATTAAAACAAATGTGACAGAGTTGACAACACAGAGCGAGAGAGAGGCGATAGGTAAGCATCAGAGGTAAAAAGACAGGTAGGAAGCAAAGTACACAATATAGATGCAGAGAGTGAAGAGAAATGAAGAGTCACTGATGCACACGGCCGCTCAAAACAGAAATAGAGACATAAAAATGCAAGAAAACGTGAAACAAATAAAATGTCAACGATATGAATCAATCAATCTGCAGCAGAAAATACAGCTCCGGACCAACAGGACTGATTTACCTCTTTCGGAAACCAAGATAAGCCCAAAAGCTACTGGTTTGTATCAGGTTAACAGTGTCATAACAGCATGACAGAAAGATGGATAGCTGTACTTAAGACTAACTGCTGGGATACACTGTATTTCACTCTACAGTAGCTTTGACCATACAGTCTACCTCTCTGAGGGACAGAAGAAATGGAAGGAATTAGATCTTTGCTATCAGGTTCCAGGCATGTTAATATCATTTACAATAATATGTGGGACTTTAATCAGACTGCAAAATGAAGAATGTATCAAAGGGGATGAAGAGGACCAACAACTACAGACAACTGAATGAAAGGAGGACGGTAGGTGAGGAAGGTTTAAGGAAAAGACAGGGCGTGAGTGATAAGAGGGCCTGTCCTCCCTCTGTCCCAAAACAGTAGTAATAACACAGTGTCGGGTCTGAGGGACCCTCCTCCAGCACCGACATCAAAGCTTCACTATCATCCAGGTGTTCAGAGAATGCCCCTGCAGTCATGCATCAGCAGCCCCTCTTTATTGGTCATTAATGAGAGCGTTTCTGGCAGCTTCCGTATGAGCCTCCATTCCTTGTTTTCTCTCACACACTCACTCCACCCCACTGCTAGGTTCACACGTTTGTCACAGCGTGGGCCAGTGTACGCATGTTTCCGCCTCATCGTCACGACCGCTGTTCGGTCATCGGAGGACGGCAGGGGGTCCATCAGGGAGCCACCGGCGGGCCGAAGGCTGCTGCGAGCCTACTGTAAAACGTCTTATTGACTGGCTGCTTAAATGAACTGGAATAATAAGATCAAAGGTGAGAGTTGTGTTTTTTTACTGCAATAAATCTCCTTTATAAGTCTTGTCAGTGAGTGTTGTTAAAAACGTAACGCAAAGTGGGAGAGTGCAGCTCCCAGCTGGCCTGCTCCTTTCGTGCGCTTTCATCTTGTAAACTGCTGAAAAGGCGCATTTGTAAAACTGTAAAACAAATATGTAAGACGGACATCTGGAGGGAAAGGATGTACAGGTTCAAGAAGAAGATCTGAATGCCAGTATCAAAATAAAGGCAATATTATTGTTGGCAATGACTGGAAAATCCATAAAAGGAAAAACAGTCATGAAATCATCCGGCTTGGTGCTGTATAAAAGCAGGCAAAATGCTGCTGAATGGGTTTTGGTCAGTAAAAACAGCCTTTGCAGCAACCTGCCCTTTCTTGGCACAATGTCAGGCCTGCCACATTTTTGGCATTGTAATCTCCAACATTCCTTGCCTGCTGTTAGCGAAACCACCCCAATCAAATGAAAAGTACAAAGGGTGTCAGGCTAATTAGGCGCTCTATCGTTACAGCTTAGAGTCAAAACAGGAGTCAGGTTTTTACGGGAAGGAGGGGCGCGAGAAAGTTAATAGGCTCCCCGCTGATTGGGCGATTACAAAGGTGCAGTTTTGCAAAAAGGCAGAAAACGGGCTAAAAACAAAAAAGACAAAGTTGCATTTTCTTATATTAACTGTCCGACCTCAGACCTTACAGAGCATAAAGAAGACGAGAACGCAAAATCAAAGCATTTTTACGCCAAAAAGACGTAACTGATTTGGTCAGTGGGTGCATCTTTGCACCTTAAATTCACCCCTGCAAAGCACAAACAGCGTGAGCAAATATTCTTCAGCTGAGAGCACGCCATCCAGGCTGTAATTTTCTTCAAGGTGAAAAACCTGTCCTACAATAACACAGAAATTGGAGATATATGGGCCCTTTAATCTCTAAATATCTCCAAAAATAAAAGGCTTCACCACCAGGCTGGGGAGCACAAAACACCCATTGTAGGGATAAAGGAATGCAGCAAATAAGTAGCTCTTGATACCCTCAGAAACCTTTTGACAGACAGAAAAATATACATCAATGGCTGACGTTCTTATACGTTTTCAATCCACATACCTCAGAGTGGATCAGCTTTAGCTTAGGACTGTAGTCTGAGAGCACTTAGTGTTAGCAATCCTACCTTAAGGTGTTTTGTTTCTTGATGATGTTAAACACAAAATAACACATTAGTCGAAGTTGCTTTGATGTGTATTTATTGAGAAACAAAATATACTGGGCAACATCAGATATTCTCTTCACGATAGAGTTGGTTCTCGGTGGGCGGGCTTGATAAAACACAAATGCCATTCAGAAATCTTACTGGATGTTTATCTGCCCCCGCAGATGTAATGTAAATGTTTGGCATGTATTAGCTGCGCTCATTTAGGGGACGGAAGGATTTTGAAGCCGTACTATTTCTGTAGGACGTGGTTTTGCTTGATTTTACAATATAAACATGGAAAAGGCCGCGAGCTTGCGTAACACACAGGGAGAGTGATAGAGAGAAATACACAGGGGAAGGCAACTTTTTCTTTTTGATTCAAGAAAGGGTTGACTGAGCATGCTGGCTGCTTTCAGTGACATCGTATCTCTTGTCAAACTGCTGTTCTAAGTAAAAACATAGTGCAACCCCTCATGTGTGCATGAATTACGCATGGGACTACATAAAACTTTAATGTCACAATTACTCTGTCCAAAAGAATCGATATATCCCAATAATCATCGAAATATTCTTAAAACCTTGAGAGAAACACTTATATTGTACTTAAACACACTGAAATCACTGGAATATTTTGTTGGGTAATACAAACACGTCCTCTTAAGAATCTTAAATGCGTAATCAGACATCACAAACTCTTCCTGCACAACTAAAAGGTAAACAAATAGTGGTAACCTCATCTCCCTTTCTTTTTTTCTTTTCTTTTCTTTCTTTCTTTTTTTTTTCTTTTGGTTTTATGAATGCATATATTTGAACATTTTTTGCTTAACTTGTTTTTTAAAGTTGATACAATGAGCAAACCAAGCCTCTAGCCATAGTAACTGGTTTAGACAATTCAAAATAAATCAGGAAACCAATAGAGGACTTTACATCAGAGAGCACGAGAGCTTCTTCAAGTCATTCATGTGAGAATATTCACAAATACCTCGATTTAAGACTATCCTGATAATGAAAATTCCCCACAATGAAACTACTGTGAATGTTTTTTATCCAGAAAAAAAAAAAAGATTATTGTCTAATCCCTAGCATTAACACTTAATTTGTGTTTTGTCTATCTACATGTGTTTTCTAAGAGAGAATATCAGGATGAACTTTATTTTTCAGAATTTCTCTTGCAACAAATAGAAACTTTGCACAAAATATGTCATATATACATATTGCTCTATGTGCTGTAGTTATATGAAAGTACATCTCATGCCATATTGGATGGCTTTGTATATTTGTTACTGCGAGACATCTGATTTATTGCTTGAAGTCTTATAGGCTGAGTCAAATGTTTAACATGGCAAAATAAAAACAACCTAAATAATTACAATGGACGTAGACTATTTGCATTTGTTAACAGGATTCATCTGTAAAAATCATGCTGTCTTAGCTTTTTTTGTAATTTAACTAAGTGTGAGTGATGCAAGCATTGGTTAGCTTAACTGAGGCACTTAAACGGGCAGTTACATTTTATATGCAGCATAACCATTTATTAAAGAAATTGAGAGATTAGCAGAGATTTCTGAAGTATGCAAGAGGCCCACCCTGAATTTCAGCTGTTTCAGGGATTCAAACCATTTATCCTCCTGTTAAAAGCTTTTCACTGTGTATGTGTGCGTGTATCAGTGTGTGGCTGTACCTGTCGGGGTGCTCCTTGACCACCTGGTACACTTTGAGTAGGAAAGTGTCATTGCGGAAGGCGCGGCTGACACACTCCTTGTAGAGGCGAAACTCTGCTGCGGTGACGGCCTCGCCCTCTGGGATCTGTGAGAGGTTGAACTTAAACTCCTTGTGGTGACGCCGCTGCGGAGAAAGCTCCCTGTCGTACTCCACTGTGGGATACAAACACACAAACACACAGACACACACACATAGGATCATTACATGCACAAATCAAAGACACAGGGCAAGATAATACAGAGAGATAAACAAAAAATAATTCCCTCTGCAACCAAAATAAGTAAAACACTGCTATGCAGGTTCTTTACTCCTGTTCCTCCTTCTGCTCTTGTTACTGAAGCAAATCACTCTAGTCTCACCTACATTATTTTCCTGAGGGCAGCGTTGCTTTTTTGACCTTTAAAATGCCTTGTATGTTATTTGTCTCGCATTCATTACGCCTTTTCTACAAATAGAATAAAATTGCATATTTACAAGCAGGCTTTCAGCATAAAAATACAGTAGTGAGTGATGAGTGGATATCCTTTTTACAGACAGTGTGCAGAGGTCGACCATAGAAGCCTTTAAAACGATCGCGTTATTTATACTTAAGACCTAATAGGTTTTGTGGTCTCCAGTTCCCCAAAATAAACCCCTGTTATCTTCAGTCCGAAGCAAAAGCCCATGATTTTTTCGTTAGCAGCAGACCTAAAGACATTCTGCGACCACTTCTGACGGCGTGAAATGACAAAAACTAATGTGCTCCCTCCTATGCTTTTAAGTGCAGTATGCGCCATAATAATAATGTGCTCCCGTGGGATGCAGTTCCTGTCTCAGCGGGAGGTTTTTCTCCCACAGCAAAGAGCCTGCAGAGGCAGTTTGTCAACGGTCACACATAGTGAGAAGAGGAAAATGAATAAAAGAGGGGCACGTCGAGTGCAATTGGAAGGTTGTGTACAGAAATATCCACACAGGCATGGCAGATGCTAAGCCTTAAATATGTACTACATTCATCAAAACTCACACAAAACTCGTGACATTACTGCTCGAGAGCCCAAAACACACACATCAACACTCTCACTATTCTTAAGCCATTTCATGCATCGTGATTTAAATACTTATCGTACACTACACTCATGCTCTATATAATCATCCTCACTATAGTTACTTTCCACTCAGTGCAGTGAGGGTCAACTGGCTGCAGTGTCACCACCACAGACTGAAAGTGCTACTCATTGAGAACCAGAGCTGGATATTTTTTTTATCTGCCCAGTTTTTCACCTGTTTTGAATCATACAGTTGTCTAAATCTGTCCTCTACAACTACGCAGGATTTTAGGTGACTAAAAAGTTTTGGAAACTAAAGTTCTTCTCTTTTGATAAGAGTTAGATGTATGCTAAATATGACAGGCAGCCAAGGCAGCAGTTTGGCATAAGAACTCCAAAAAGGGAGTCAAATTTAAATTTTCATGTATTTATGTGCCAGATTAAGTGAGCCAGACGAAGCTAGTCTGGTCTGGTTACCTTAACGGAAGCAATAGTCAAACACGGCATCTAAGGGAGTTAATATGAAGAGCAGCAGGTTGTCCACTAGAAACATCATGGGGTCTTCCTCCTTCCTACATGAATCCAATACATGGCTTCATAATTAGCTTCAGACATATTTAGGACAGTTCATACCTGAGGTAGTTAAAAAAGTAAAAACCTTGCCTTTATTTATTTTTTTTAAGCAATTGTTGTTGTTGTTGTTGTTTTTTACTCTATTTTAACAGATATTTCATTTTATTCTTAAGAAAGTTCTGGATATTTTAATGGCCCGGGGCTTAAGTAAGAAGAATTTAGTTCTGTATTTGAGCCAGACTTGTTAAAACCTTCTGGTAATTTTATGATGTGGGGACCCACCCAAAACGGACCAATGACACATTCTGTTTCCCGGAGTCACGGCCGAAGAGAAAACTGTGTTGATGTGAGAAGACTGGAACCAATCAGATGCTCCCAAAAGTGCCAGCCCCACCTTGTACCCACACCCAGGAAGGTCAAGACTCCCCTCATCCCCAGACATTTCAAAGTTACATAAATGCTGAATTTAAGTAATAAACTGAGCAGGAGAGGCAGCGGAGGGAAGGTGTCTCTCTAGAGTTACTGCATTTCTGAGCAAAATCAGTGAAGTCCAGTCCTGAGGTGCACTGCTGTGTCAAAACAAATATAATAAGTGAAGCCTCAGTTTGCTTTGAGTCAGTTCTACCTTTCTTTTCTTCAAACACTTTCCACTGAAGCATCTCCAGAGAATGAGATGTTATTCCCATCATCGTCACTGTGACTTCTATCAGATGTGACAGTGACCATTTCATCATTGTACTCCATAACCTGCCCACACACGGCACACACACACACAGAAGTTGCAGTAACTGTGTGTGATAACGGGTCTGGTCTTGTGTTGAAGGGTAAATAGATCAGCTAGGCTTGTGTGTCCTTGTGTGCAGGTCCCAAGCAGAGGTCATGGTTCTCTAAATGACTTTACAACACTTCCTTAAAACAGCTCAGGGCTTATAGACCAACTGCTGGAAACTGTATATTCCCCATTTAACAATCATCTGGCTTTTTGGCAAGAAAACTCTTTGATAAACTGTCTGTAGGTGGTGAGAAGGTCAGGAAGAGTTTCATACGTATCAAATATTTACTACATCTGCTACAATGCGCTGCATGTTTAATGCACAAAATATCAGCCACCTGACTGCAGGAAGGCTTAACGTGTTCGTGAGACGGTGCTGGAAAGCTAAGGTTCATAACAAATGAAGGTAAATCTTTTTCAATTTTTATTGTGTGGGTTTTTTGGAGACTGTGTCTTTCAAACTGTATTAAGCATCACACCATGTGAGGAAAATGGGAGACGTTGGAGAATTGCTTTTGTTTGATTTTGGGAGCTTTCACACAGTATTTAAGATGGATATCTCTCTGGTGACTCTTTCATTAGACCCAAAAGGAATCGCCGACTCTTTTTATTAGGTTGCGATCTGGCAGAATAGAGTGCAAAACAGTGCTGATATACAAATTTGTTTTCCTGATTTAAACAGAAAAACAGGGTACTTTTTTGTTTCCCTGGGCTCATAAAATATGTAAGCCTACATACAAAATCTATATACATAATTAATGACGTGGTGAGAAACTTAACTTTACACTCAGCAAACCGGATACTTGCTGTGATGTAATTTATATTCTGAAATTAATACATTTCCTAAACATTTTAATTCAGGGATTGTTGTGTTTATTATCAGCCAGTTATAAACGTATAAGTCATGGTACTTTCAGATGTGTTTTTGTAAGTTTAGGCCCCAGGAAGTCACCAAATTTCTCTTTAAGGACTTGAGTTAAAAAAGTTTGGAAGCCTCTGCTTTAGACAGGAATGCAGCCTATATATTAGCAATTTTTATTGAAATTCATGGTGGTTCATTAGCAAATTAACAGTGTACTCCTTCCTTTTTATCGGGTAAACTGTATGTAGCAGTCTCAAAGGGGCGCTCCAGGAAATTACAACTAAAGGTCAGTTTACTTGTTAGAGGAATTACTCAGCCTGTGAAACAGTTGTACATTGTCTGCAGCTTTGGATGAGCTTTGCTACAATTATGAAAATGACTCGCATGATGTCATTGTGATGTCATAAGGGTTTTGTCAGCGTGAGCTTGAAGATTTTAAGTTTTTAACATCAAAATCATGCTACACACACTGGAGGTTTAAGGTTTGAAAGATTCACCTTGTAGGGTGGTTGCACTATGGGAAATGTAGGCTTACGTGTTTTTGGATCTTGACAGTTTTTTAATCTGTCTCTCACAAGTCCCTCCATTTTATGCACAAAACAAATACTAATTTGTTGAAGTGCCCCATTAACTTTTGATTTTATTTAAAAGTTAGAGCCAGCATGAGGTGGGAGTTATCCAGTATAACTCTGATCTTCCAGTAAGCAAGGGTGTTAACGTCCTGCTCCTAGAATTTAGCTTGAAACTTGGTTGTATTTCCTGGAAAATGCCCGAAAATCTACTGACAGCACACAAAAGAAGAGAGATTCTGGCAAAGGAGAAAACAGTTTTCGGTGAAGTGAAATATGTATCTGCTGATTTTAAAAGCCTTTCATGAAATTCACAGGATATATTTCTTTTAATATTTATTTCCCTTACATCCAAATAAAAATTCTCCAGACACTCCTGAGCTCACTCAACAACTCACCAGTCTCTTCAAGTACAAACCTAATCTTTTTTAATCTCAGCACAGGGAGTTGTTGAACTGCGTCCAGACGAAGGCAAACAATTAAAACGATGAAATATGGAGACTTTATCGTATGCTTTATCACCGTAGTCCTCTGTGTTAGTGGCCTGGGAGCCATGGCATTAGCAGCTAAGTAGCATTCCAGCTGCTTCTCCACCTTCTCAGCTTGAAATTCAATTGAAATCCTCAGAGGTTTCACATCTAAAATCAAAGGAAAGTCTTCACACGATGCATTGAGGGAGCATAACCTCGGTGCTAATTTACCATGACGTGAGCTTTGAGACAAGAACACACAGAAGGGAAAAGAGATTTAGATTTGGATGATTCAGAGAGGAATTTATTCAGAGTGATTCTAAAGATGGTACAAGAGTGATTATTTAGAGATTTGGAGCAAAAGTGCCCGATGGTAACCTCGGGAGAAGAGCGCTTATATGTTACATGTGAATGAATGCTGATCTGTAGGCGTATTTTATGGCTTTTTTATGACCACACTCCCATCGTTGGTGACCAGTCCCTGAGAAAAGACACACAAACATGAAAAAAAAATAAAGTTCATTTAAACAGTCAGCTATTTTCTCTTTCATTCTCACACACGGAGGCAGCCAAGGTTTACCGCAAAACCTGACAAATTGCCGGGAATTTTTGTGATGATTCACCTAAACACTGTGGGTGAGTTCATCTGCAACAAGACACAGAAAGACAAGAGATAGAAAGAGATAGAAAAGGATGAGAGTGAGGAAGAGAGGAGAGAGCACCAACCAATGACGGCTTGAATGGTGATACAGGCAGAGAAAGACCGAATGCATAAATTAATGTTTTGAGAGAACGAGAAAGAAAGAGCAGAACAAAGAAAGACTGCAAACAGAAAGGCTTATAGCAAGGCACGAGAAACAGGAAGAGCGATTCAGCATTATTTATCAAATTAGATAACCTCAATGGAAACAGCAATACATAAAAAAAGCATCATTTCAAATTAAAAAAAAAAAAAACAGAAAAAGAAAATGACTGTGGGAGAGGTGGACAAGATGACAAGACCAGACGAAGAAAGACAAAGTCAGTTGTCACAGAGAGGAAGACGGAGAGACCAAAGGGACAAAAACAGAAGGAGAGAAGGAAACAGACAGAGCCTGGGATGCAATAAGAGGAGGAGACACAGAGACAGTCAGTGACAGAGTGAGAGTGAGACGGACGATTTGCAGATTTCCTTGGACTCTTTAAAAGAAGCTGTTCTCTCGTTTCCACCTGCGCAACATCTGGCGCTGCTGTCCTCTCCCTGCTGCTGTAGGTATTATAGCAACCTACACACACACACACACACACACACACATGCACGAACGCACGCATGCACACAGACACACACACACACACACACAGACCTTGACCCTGGGAATCGTCTACTAACACATGTACTCATATGGTCCTTATATTCGCAGCCTGCACATGATGATTGATTATCAGTATATATGTCATACACACAGTATGAAAATACTTAATATCCTTGTTGTGAATAGGACTTAAAATTTGGCAGTCAATATTTTAAAGTGTACATTACAAGCTCAATGATGTGAGTTTTTGGTAGAAAACAGTTTCAGTGGCATTGTCACATTAGTGAGCATGTTCTCACATAAAGGATTATCTCATTAAATGCAATACATTCTGAATAATGTAAGATTTTAATATACTAGCATAAAAATGCAAATCAACAGCCTATGAATCTGTTTTGATCAAGTCATTACACTCAGTGTCACCATCACTCTGACATTTACTCCACTCTAAGGGATTTCCGTGGAGATGGAGATTTGACTTTTCTTCTTACATCTCAGGTTGGACCTCATCAGAGAAGCTCTAGCTGGTGGGTGACGGACTGTGAGTGGTGCTTGGCTTTGGCTCACCTGTTTAACATGGCAGCTGATTTACAAACTGTCTTAGAATACAGTTAAACAAAACACTAGAAGAAATAGTAAATGAACAGCATTTATATTCTGCTTTTCTAATCTTTCAACTATCAAAAGTGCTTTATAGTGCTATATGTAGTCAGCATTTACCCATTCACACACACACACACACACACACACACACACACACACACAAACGGCAGATGGCTTCTCTACAAAACTGCTGAGAATCTAGAGCTGCAAGATTTTTCACAAAATATATCTAATTGCGCCTATTTAGACTGATATTGTGATTGCGATATGATTTTCGACATTAGAGCGAATGACAACTTTTAAACAATTATTTTCATTTTCTTTCAAAAACATAAAAATTATTGTAGTGTGATTTTTGCAGGAACTTTTACCAAACAAAGAGGTTTTCATTAGTCTGTAGAATATGACGTGTAGGCCAGGACAGCTTTTTGCAGCACCAAAATACTTGAATTAAAATGGCACATTTCTCCTTTAACAAATATTGCATTCCCTGCGATTTAAAAAAATGGAGTAGTCCATACTGTGATTATGATTAAATTTCCAATAATTGTGCAGCCCTATCAGGAGCAATTTGAAGTTCAATGTCTTGCCCAAGGATTTTATGAAATGCAGTCTGGGATCGAACCACCGACTTTCTGATAAGCAGACAACTCATACAACTCCTGAGCTACAGTTGCCTCCTGAAAACATTTTAAGTGAGAAATAGGCAATGCACTAACAGAATCTGGATTCATATTTTGACAGCACAACAATTCAACAGTATCCTCTTTGGTTTCAGCGGAAGCAAAGGGTAAAGGCACAACCCGCCGTCTGTCTCAAATCATGTCATTTCTTGGCTAAAAAAACCAAAACTGGCCCAGAATACTGCTTGACAACCAGTTGACAACAGCATGACAACGGTGTCAGTCCCGCCCATGGCACGGATTGGCTAATTGTTAGCTCCCTGAGGCGTTCTTTGGATCGTCTTGTTTTTTTAGATGAAAAAAGCTGTTACGTGTTAAACTGTCGGACAGTAGAATCTGTCAACTGAACTCAGTGAAGGGTTTTTTTTTAAGGTCTGGACCCAGGCAATGTCCCTTTAAGAGTCAAAGGAAGGAAAAAGAGGAAAGGTGCTGAAAGAAAGACAAGTGAGTGAAACTTTAAGCCAGAAGGCTGTCTGTGCAACAGGAGGCTGGCGCATAAGTGCACAAACAGGAGAAAAAGACAGAGGACAGAGGAAGAGACAAAAATGAATCTGACTGTGATTGATGACCACTACCTCTGCAGCAAAAATAAAGAAGAACAACCACCAGTTACATAATGAAACATACTGGTAATGTGAGGATGCAGTCACCAATTTGGTAAGTGCAGCATCATGGAAAAGTACCCAAAAAAGGAGAGCGGAGAAGGATAAAATCCTAAAAAAAGAAGAAATGAAGAAAGACAGACAAGCTTAAAAGATGAACAGAAAATACTTTAGAGGAGTGTTCTTTTCTGTGAAGCAGAAAAGGCAAGACTGTGCAGGAAAAGCCCTGGGGCAGTTGACAGGCTGGCTTGTCTGTGGTCGGTGGTCAGCGCGTTTGCTCACACTCCGAGCGCCATCCAGCCAATCCCTCGGAGGGACAGCTGGCGAACAGCCGCCTGCGTCAAATCCCTCCAGCCTCCTCTCTCACGTCCCACGACCGCAGAGCAAAACAACCGACAACCACCTTCCCTCACCAAAATACTTCTTTACCATTCATCAACACTCAGTTGGTAAAACTAACTCTTTTTCCTTTTTTTAACTCTTTTTCTCTGAAGTAATAATGTCTTTAGATATCTAGCTATTTAAAAGGGACTTTTATTTAAAGCTTTTAGATTTAAAGCTAGAAGAGAATTTAAATTAGATTCCTAATCATCAATCAAGTGCATCTTTTGAATATATCTTACCGGTAATAGTAAAATATTTTTCCAGTGTTACTGTTTTAGACTTTGCCGTGGTATCCACTGCTGTAATGGAGGTTATAGAGAACTGAACACCTGTGACCCAGATAATAACGTCTTTAGGGAGCTTGTGTGATTTTACAAGTACCAGTCTGATGACAGACAGATTTAGTTCATACTGCCAATTTAAATGGAATTTTTTTTATCCTCCTACAGTTGCAGGCGGGTAAAACACACGAATGCGCAATGCCTCCACCTCAGACAGAAGGAGCATGCTGAGACGATTCTGTGGTGTTTTGTGCCACAAGACATTCAAGCGAGATTATGTCACTGTTGCTGAACAGCGGCCACTGTAGCCGCAAGTGACTTTTACAGGATATGGTTAGGTGAAATTTCCCTTCATTACCAATTACTTCTCTTGCTCAAGTAGAGAAGAGTCGTGAAGTCAGTGAACTGAGTCAGTTACACGGCAATAAAGTATCTATTTAAAGCTTGCTAACACTGATCTAGCTAGCCGCTGTCCTTACTGCAACACAAAAGCTGCTTTGATAGAATCTATAAAGGGAGACGTGCTATAAGACCTCCACAACATTATTTTACAGAAGAATACACGACTTCATGATGCGCAGGAGCATCTAGTAAGGATAAAATATACTGTCCTTCTGAAGAGAACTTCATCCCAACAGGAAGGACTAGATTTTGTCATTTAGTTTGTGAGACAGGTACAGTTTGAGTATGATTTAAAAGACCTCTCCATGCTCTGGCTTACTGTCTTTGTGAGACGCAATGTTTGGTTTTAAATTTTCCACTCGGTGTCTCCTGGAAGAAATGGGATGATCGCAGTCAGAACCACTGACCTTGCTGAACTCACAGAGAACAAGAAGCCAGTGTTGCTGTAAAACAAGCACAGCTTTTTTTTCTCTCTCTCTCTCTCTTCGGCACAGCAAAGACTCCAGTATCGTCTCAATATTCAAGAGTTGCAGGAGTTTTACTGCATGGACCGTGCCAAAACTGCATCCAGAAGACCCTAATAAAACTCTCTGCTATCTAATTAAATCAGTAATTCACTTGTCCTCTGACCATAATGCAGCCCACTAAAGGAAAGCTATGAAAGAGACAAAAATGAAAATGGATGAGGGAGAGGACGGAATAAAAAAAGACATATTTACGAACTCGCTTTAATTAATTTTTTGCAAACCAAGAACCTGTCACATTGTTAAAGACTTTGCTGATGGCTAAACTAATAAATAATGACCTGGATGTTGCAGGCGTGAGAAGTATCCACGTGTTTACGTAATTACAGCCCAAAATGTCTCAGATTTAATGGTTTCTGAGGAGAGGTCAGATATTCCATTTCTTCCACTGATTGTTAATTTCTCCTAAGTACTATCTAATTAAAAGTTTGGCCCGTCAGATTGACTTTTAAAGCAAACTTTTGCAGTTGATACAATCACAGCTTTTCAGCGTTTGCCACTATTTCATTCAGAAAGAGAAACATCTCATTAAGTGGGAATCTTGATGCTGTAAACACCCGTCTTTGTGAAGAGGCTCAAGCCAGGTTTAATGCTTCAAACTCTTTAACCTTTGGCGTCACGGCAGTGTGGAAAGATAAAACACAGAGACAGCAGTCGATTTTTGCTAAGCCGATGAATACCGCTTATTGTGCACACACATGCATACAAACACTGCAGTGGTGTGAGCTGCCTAAGGTGTTGCCACTATGCTTGGCTGCAACCAGGAGCAGTTTCCGCCTTCTGCTGAGTGTTTTGGCTCTTTGTAGTCAGGCAGCTGGCGGGGCAGCTCCTGGGGTTGAGGTGCAAATGAAGGGGCTGGAGGTCTGCTGGGAGTCGTCATTAACTTGGAGCTAGTGTGTGTGTGTGCACGTCTTTGGAGACTCATCATGCGCTCTGATCTTCTCCCCTGACCCGGCATCAAAGCCGACACACTGAGCGCCTCAGGACCAGCCAAGGGCCACTGGCAAGAGTGCGAGGTTATGTCCGACGCATGAAGACACAGACACACACACACACACCTCTAGACATTTCATAAAAGGGCTTACAAACATGAATGCAAGGTAGTTACACGCATATGGGCGCTGACATACACTCAGGTACAGTTGTATATCTAACCACACACTTTTACTAACATTCTCACACACACACTCTGTGATGCACACACAGTCCCAGAGGACAGTGGTGTGAGAATTCAGCTCCAGGCAGGAGCATCAAACCACTGCAAGGATATAAGGCAGTGAGACCAGCCCTTTTACAGACCGTCAAGCCCTACTGGCAAACATAGAGCAGTAGTTTTATACTCACTGTCCTGCAGAAATCAATACACTGATTTTAACATGTTACTTATAACTGTTATGTTTCCGGACAGACAGCTGACAATTGGCAAGAAACTGGTCCAACACTTAGCAGGCACTTATAAAGTAATATCTTTTGCAAGGAACAATGAGCAAAAATATTGTATAAATATAATGGCTGCAACAATGGTGATTCAACCTCAAACACTCCCCGAAAGCTTTTATGTTTACCACTCACAACAACATGTGCCGAGTTCCTTTTCTGGGAAAATTCCTCTGGTGTGCAGGAAGTGGTGCGTTTTATGTTTCATGCACATTTGTTTGGGATAAACAAAAAGGTCCTGGCACAGTATTTAGCATGAGCAAAACCCCTTTCATCATCATCATCATCATCATCATCATCATCATCATCATCATTATCATCAGCAGCACCAGGTCAGGGGATCTCTGGGAAATGGCGTGCAGAAACATTACAGCAAAGACAGTTTATCCCAGCCTCATGTGCCGTTGGAAATATAAGATGCTGACTTGTACCACAAATGTTTAGATGCAGGAAAAATGATCCAAATTTAGTTAGATCTGTGCTTTCGCTGATGTAAAACAGACGTCAACAACTTAATACTAATTTGGGCCATTTTCACCCATAAAAAACTATTACCTCATTCTAAACGGACATAGAAGAATTCACGAGACTTTCACGCCAATCCAGATTGGTAGCTTACACAATACTAATAACACGCCTTTTTCATGGACATTCTGCAGGGGTCACACACAGTCACACAGTCATGGCTTCCTAGGTATAGGCCATCTCTGCTTCTCCTGCCTCGACAAGTCAAAGTAACGGCTGTGAAAAGGCCTGTGGTTAATAAAAAAAGACAGAAGACAGCTGTAACAGGGATGTCCTTCTCGAGAGGTGTTAGATGTTTCTGTCGCGAGCTTTCACACTTCATACATCTTTGAGGAAAAATTGCTAATACATTAGCTCCCCTTGATTCATTTGTTTCCGTCTGTCTGAGCTGGTCAGGTGTGACATTTTGTGGCCTCGTCACACTGGTTAATTGCCAAACTGAAAACAACAAATCACGGCAATAACTAAGATAATGTAGTTGGGTTTGCCATGTTAAGGTCACATCAGAGGCTAGGCAAAGGCAAGTTAAAGCAACATAATATGTAACTTGACCACAGCCTGCGGCTTTGCAAACAAAACTTTACAATGCATGTTACTAAGTCGCACAAAACAGCAGTTTTAGTGAAAATGGGTCATATTTTATGAAGAAAATGTCCTTTGGTTTTCCCTCTAATTCTCTAATTCCTACGATTACTCTGTCTGTCTGCAGCCTTTTATAGAGCGTAGCTGTCCTCAACAACTACATGCCAATGTCTCTTTTCTCCCATCGGTGTCCTCTTTACAGTACTCTTACCTCTGTCATGAAGTTATTAGAGGCTGTTGAGTCCAGTTACATTGCCCACTCACTCACTGACTCACTCAGGTTCTGGTGTCCATTCCAGCGCTGGACTTCCATCTACTAGCAAGCTGAACCTCCTCTGATAGTGGGACAAAACACCAACACTCTCCAGTGACACCAACACTCTCCAGTGATGCAGCTGCAGCTTCAGTCTGCTGGCAGCCTATATGTTGCTTTGAGAAACCTCCGTCAACCGCAGAGTTGAGGCAGAGCAGTCGTAGGACATCAGAGGGAAAACCAAAGGACATTTTCACAATAAAATATGACCCAGTTTTACCGAAATTGCTGTTTTGTGCGACGTATTATCGCGCATCGTTAAGTTTCATTTTCAAAACCGTAGGTCGCGGTCAAGTTACATACTGTTGCTTTAAATGGGAGCTTCTATAATATATTATAACAACCAATTAAGTTATTTTCATCATGGCACAACATCTATTTCTAGACATGTCAGAAGACACTTGCCCCAAATTAAATATGCATTTAGAATCAGTTGTTAAACTTTTGTTTTTCCATTCACTTCCTATTCTTGCAAAGGATTGAAAAAATTGTCAAAGTAACATTTTAAATCAACACTTCCTGAGAGCCTGACAATGTTATCCTCTTTCACATACACACGCGCGCACGCGCACACACACACACACACACAAATGACCTGGATATCCAGCCTGCTCATCTTCCATTACCTCCCACAGGTTAGAGTAAATAATGACCTCACTGGACCGGCATCCCCAGGAACAAAGGCCCCATTTGAACCGTATAATCACATTTTTCTACAGCCATCATCCTCCATATAATCCTTGAAAAACCATTTGGGATCTTCTAACCATCCAAAACCATGACACATGATGTCAGGCACACTGTTCCAGGACACACACAAATGCACACACATCTACAGAGTAGGAGTATTTGAACATTGTTTCGGCCAACACAAACTCTGTCACCACCACCGTGCTGCATTCCATACAAGACGATAAAATGAAGTCTGGACACACGTCCATCTTTTGTCATTTTGAGGTTTTTAGCTAGTGTGCAACATGTGTGTGGGTTTTTGTGTGTGTGTCTAACCCAAGGGTAGGCGGATAATTTGCTGTAATTGCTCCTCTGCTGGAGCTTTGCTAACAGATAGATATCCGAGGTATGGCTGTTGGACTGTGAAGTATCAGTGCTTTCCATCGACAGACTGACAGCTGAGTGGTAGCAGTCATCAGCTCTCTGCTGAGTCTCCAGTTGGCCCCCAGGTAGCTGGATATGTCATACCTGTGTGTCAATGGGAGATTTCATTCCATCTCTTCAAGAGCTATTACTTAGGATTAAAATGTGAATCCACTGCAGGGGGCATTCAAGCGAAGAGGGTATGCGAATGTTTGTGTTTTTCTTTTTCCGCTTTTTCCCCCTAATCACCACATTTATAGCTACTACCATAAAGTTTCTTATGATAAAGGTAATGTACAACAACGTAAAATAACAAAAGGTTATGCTGGGTAACATAATGTAAAGACAGGTTAAGTAATATATGTAATTAAGGGTAACATAGCCCAGCATAAGTATTCCAGCACATTATATCATAATGTAGCAAAGCAAAATGTGACAGAGTGGTGTTTTACATTTTTGTCATCCACGCAGTTTGGAAAGAAGCTGATGTAACTGAAATTTTTGTTTTGCTTAAATCTAAATTACGGGCAGTAATATAAGTATGCAAACATCAACACTGACTACAACATGCACTGTGTACTACTACATCTGTTGTAAGAACTAAATCAACGCCACCAATGAAATTTGCAAAATTAGACAGGTAACAGAATTTAAGCCCAGAGAAGCATCTAGAGGGGAAGAGAGGGTTTTAATCAGCTTTAAAAAATGAAAAAAGTTTTACCAACAGATACTGAGGTTTTTAGAAGAATCACGGAAGCACCACACAACAAAGTATTGATTCTTTCATTTTACATTATCCATAACTGCTTATCTTTTGCAGGGTCAGTGGGGGCTAGAGCCACTCCCAGCTGACTTTGAGCGAGGGCGGGGTATGTATTGGGCGCCAGTTCATCACAGGGCTCACATATAGAGATAATCAACCATTCACACTAACATTCACACTTATGGGGCAATTTAGAGTCACAAATTAACCTGCATGTCTTTGGGCTCTGGGAGGAAGCTGGAGTATTTGCAGGGAACCCACGCAGACTCGGGGAGAACATGCAAACTCCACACAGAAAGGTCCAACCGGAGGTGGGTATTAAACCCAGGACCTTCTTGCTGTGAGGCAACAGTGCTAACCAATACGCCAACAAAGTATAAGTATGAGGGAAATACTTGAATGAGATAGTATTATGGAAACATCAAGGTCCACAACAAGTGCAGCAAAAGAAACCCACATGAAATGCGATCTAATGCGATGTTTCAAGGCTCCATGCAGAGTGTTTTTTCAGACACTGCAGTAAGTGGAATAACAATGGAAATGCAAAAAGCAGCAAGTGCAAAAATCTTACAAATTTGTACAAGTTCAGGTTATGGAAAGTCTCAGCACAAGTTGTTACATTTAAACCTTTGAAAAAAAACCTCTCTCCTCTTTGTTTTAGTAAGGAAGGCTGTTTGGGTTTAGTGTTTTCAATCCAGATTAAAAGTAGTTGATGTTCAGCACGAGCTGAGATTCAGGAGTCAAGTTCACAAACCCCACGGTGCAAGCGCTGCTTACAGATCATCACGGCAGCATCTTGCTTCACAAAAGAGTATTTCTTGCTGAATGCAGATACATTTTTAAGTCCTGCATACTTTTTGGGTCACATAGATGACATTTGTTTTGTGTTTTTAATAGTAAAACTTGTCAGAATCTCAATTACAGATGCATTTTGCAAATTTGCTAAATATGGAGAAAAGGATTAAAGACAAATGTCCGCGAATGTAAGGGAGGAACTCTGTAAGTGCATGTACATATTCAACCTTTACACCCATGTCTATAATCAATCTTGAAACAACATTTGTGTCTGTGTGAGCACTTACAGGTCTAAATGGCCACAGAGAAAAGCTCACTGACATTAATGGCCAGTTGCAATTTTCCCAAAAGCCCCTGTGAAAACAAGTGTTCCTTTCAATCGACACCAATACGAGCCAATTAGCTGTCAACAGAAGATGGTGCAACATCTTTTTCACATTTATAAGGAAATTCCATGAAATCAGGAAATAAATGAGTTGGAAAAGAAACAAGGGAGAAATATTTCTTTCTGCTTTATGGGATGTTAATAAAAACGTAATTGTACAGCAGAGCAGCTGTCACAACAGCCTCTGGTCGACTGACGGTGGCCTACACTGAGATTCAACTAAGATCAGCGGTCTGTGCGAAAGACTTGTGGAGAGAAGAGGCGCATGACTCAAACCTCAGTGGTGGAAAGACGCTACACAAGATGACACGAATCAGAGTTCAGCAAAAAGCCACTCAATTACTGAAAGGAGAAAATCTAATTAGTTATTTTTACTCTTCATAATCCTTCAGCAATGGACAAAAACAAGGATTCCCTCCTGACGTTTTGGACACAACATGACCTGAAGTTCGGAAGAAATTTGGATAAGTGAATGGACTCATGCTGTTTGAAGGACTCTTCAGATAAAAGTTGTAAGATTTCTGCAGCAGTTTGGTGCGTGACTCCATTTTGTTCCAACATCTTGTTCTCTTTGGAGGCCGATTTGGCAGAAATACTACTGGCTGTTACATTTAGACATGAACAAGAAAATAAACGCAACCAAACACTGCAGTCATAAACAAAAAGCCAGTGACAAACACTTCGCTGTCTAATGTATGTCACTAACAACAACAACCCTAAACCAGAATCATTAGTCTTGCAATGCACTGCACAGTAAAAGATACATTGTTTAGAGTTGGTCAGATTGTAAGGATTTGCTATCCTTTGGTTGCCGTTGGAGACGGAGGAAAAACATTTGGGTGGCCAGCAGAAGTGGGTTTGTCTGCATCCACAATTCTCTGCTATAAAATAGAAGCTGCTGCAAATCTATTGGCAATATTTGAAAATAAAAGCATTTTTGACTGTTGCTTTCTCACAAAATGAAATCCCCAAATGTTGCATAACAGGTGGACCCATAATGGCTTTTTAAGATGCCATTAAAGGCAGTATTTATTGGAGAAACCAGTGACCATGGCATAAAACCTTCTGATCATTTTAAAGAATGAAACCTCTGATATTGTTCCTTCCTTCCACAAGATTCTCCAGCCTCAGTGTTTGGCTCCATTTCCTCTGCGATTTATACGAGAGAGGACAGCTTCCCTCTCGGGTCGTGACCAAAGACCCTCTCAGAAACGGCTCCCTTGGCTACTTTAGAGATTCGCCACCATTCAGCCCTAAGTGAATATTCCGTAAACAGAGATGTACTCCCATGGTTTTTGATGGGAGTCCATTTTGAGCAAAACAAAACATTTCTGTGGGTTCAGGCCTCATTTTATTTATGTTGTGTCAATACAGAGATGATGGTCGTCAAGAGTCCTCTTCTATTTGTCTGTCAGGCGTTGTGGGAAACCATATGAAGACTGATTGCACAGCCATGTCTGTGTTTGTGGTAGTCGTTGTAGGTATATTGTGTAGGCTGCTTATTTATTGTGTTGAGGTTGCTTTATGGGTACTTGTTTGCATCCCTGCACACATTTTTGTGTGTCTTCATGCGTCCACGTGCTTCTATCAATGTGCAGCAGCACAGGCAGTAAAGAGGCCTGCTATAGTGATTTGTGGTTAATGTCCTCTGTTGGGCAGCAGGTGTGCATGTGTGTAAGTGTGCGTGTATACGTGTGTGTCTGAGCGAGACTGGTCTGGTCCCAGATTTAGAGGAGGAAGCTGGTGTCAGGGCCAGGAGATGGATCTCTCCTGAGGGATCCGATAAATAAGGAAAAAATATCTTTGAAAAAGGGAAACGCAGCTGTTTCCAAAGGAGAAGTCAAAATATTAGTGGCTTTGCATTCCACAGCCACAAGGTAGAAAGCCAGCTCAATCTCTGATGCTGTTTCATACTCCATTTTCCCTCCTTCTCACTATGAACACTTCCCCTTCTCGTCCTTTCCGGCCTCTTTTCTTCCCTCTCCACCACTTTATCACCCTATCCTCACCTCTCTGCCTTTCTTTCCCCTCCACTCTCTCATTCACAAAGACAGTCGAGCCTCGGTGCGATTCCCCTTGGAAAGTCCGTGGTGACCACAACACATTTCAGCAGCTTAGAGGCAGAGCATATGATCCACTGATAAATCAGTCTGGGTCGGCTTCAATCTCCCCCCTGGGCTGACTTACATGTAAGACCTACTGCTTGTTTTACACACAGGCACAGCTCCAAAAACAGCGACAGTAACCAGACACCTGGATATTTAAAAAGCAGGTGGACCTCGAGGAAAATCAGGAGAAAAATAATCAATTTTTCTAATAATACATCTGCCCACGATTTCAGCACAATATTGGTGAGATTAAAGTGTAGAGAACTTTGGACTTCTTGGAGTTATTTGAGTTTTCGCCATAAGCCAGAGATGCACATCCAAACAGTCTTTCAAAGTTTCATATTATTTCAGTGTAAGGGACTCAGTGAGAAGAGTTTCTTAAATTTTTTCTCTAAATACACAATGCTGTGCACTAAACATGAGATGTTTTTGACGCCTACTGTAAGAAACGGATTTTAAAAACAGTGGAAAGCCCTTAGAGTAATCATTTCTCTCCAAATCACATTTAGTACCCTAAGCATGTGGCTATTATAACTAAACTTTGCTTTTTCTTTATTTTTTAAATGCAGACTACCTAATTTACATTTGTGTATTTATTGCATGAATATACTGTATAAAACACACAGTTTTCCTCATATGCTGAAGTTGACTGTTTCCAAAAACAGTGCGTTTTTCACTTACCAACAGCCTGATGAAGGGGGCATTGGAGTAGACTAGATTACACAAGGTAGCTGCTGCAGCTAGCTGGTTTACTGGCAGCTTGTCATCAGCTTCAAGGAAACTACATTTTTTGATGATAGAAATTTACTTCCTTTTTTCTGTCATAACTTCAACATGCCTGCAGCAAAAGCCTCAAGTAGCAGCTGGAAGCAGACAGGTTGCCTTGAGGGAGCAAAGGAAAGAATTGCTGCGGTTTTAATCTTTTTTTATTTATTTTTTTCTCTCCCATATGTGATGAGTATGAAACAGCCCAGATGAAGACTGTAAGAGAACTACTTGATTACTGTACAAAAAGAATTATTTAAACAGCATTTGCATGAGTCCAAAGCTTTCTGATGAAGTTTCTTGGTCTCGGAAGTTTCACTCTGAACGCCAAGTTCTTATTCAAGATAAAAGAAATTTACAACCAAAACTACAAACATACAACCCAACTTGTAATAAACCTTTTTAAATATTTATTCATCATTCATTATGACTATCCCACAATAATAATGTCAAGAATATGGACTGATATTATGATTCATCAGAGGGCCCTTTTTATCAGGCAGGTTTGTTTCCAAAGAAAGGCATATATGAAGGTGTAATGGTAAAAAGGTAAACAGTTATTATCTGTTTTGTCCACAACAAACACATGAAACATTTTGAACCACTGTCTACAAGGTGACACAGAGCTGAATGTCAGATGGTACACAATATCAGCTGGGCTTCTTAACAGCTAACGTCAGGCGGCAGTTTGACGCCTGTTGACAAACAGTACTGAACATATTGATGAAATTGGCACAGTAAGAAAAACGTTGTAGATGTCCACGGCTAAAAATGTGAGACTTCCTCTTCGAAAAGGATTCATATTGGACTTTTAAACGTTCAGTCAGATAAGGTATCCAGGAGACTGGCTGCTCGGAGGTGTGGAAAGTGTCCGTACAGGAGGAAGGACTGGGCAGAGTTTCCCCTGCACATCCTTAGTGATAAGATCCTTTTATCCAGAAAGCCTCACGGCACTGGGAGTGGATACATTTTTCTTATGGGTGGCCTCACTGGGAGTCAAACCCCTATCCTCTGCACAGATTAGTGTGCTGTTGTACCCACTAAGACCTGGATAACACCAACTGTCTGACTATTTCTTTCTCACCTGGCTGTCCTGTCGCTCATTTTTTTTTTTTTTGCTAGTGGTCTCTCTTCTTTATATTTTCCTCTGTCACCCTGTCTTTCTCTGGTGAAACCTCGAATTCTGTCTGTCCACCACTTTTTGTAAAGAGTGAAGCTTTAGTTTAGTTTAGTTTATTTAGAGTGTAAAATTTAATTTAATTAGTAAAGCATAACATATCATATAAATGTGTTCAATGCATCATAATCAAATACTTCCTCTGAGTCCAAAAGGAAGTCAAAGGCATTAGAGCAAGCGAGAAAAAATGTGATAAAAAGTGATGAAACTGCATTTGTTAGCCAAACCATAGCATCTTTCCTATGATTTTACATAACATTACACGTTCGTTATTTGCCGATGTCACGCCGCTTTCCTCGTCTGTGCTCTTTTCCTCATTTCTCTCTTCCTCCATGCCTCCCTCCATCCCTCCCATCTCTGACTGTTTTCCTGCCAGTATCATGTTTGGAAAGTCAGCCCGCGGGTCAGCCGAGGGCTCATAAATTTGTCAGCGGCAGCGTGGTTGAAAGGGAGGCTACTTGCTTGGGAGGGTCAGGAGCATCTGCGCTAACATGGGGCCTTTTTCTCACTGCGGGCCCTCAGTTGTTGTTTCAGGCACGTCCTCTTTAGAGAGACGAGCAGTCTGGGTACACGCGAGGGGCCGAGGGGTTCAGCTTTCTCTGTGACACCAGTATTTGATGAGGACGTCTTGTGTAACGACGTAGGAGTTCTTTGTGTCTAACAAGTATAATTCAGAAACATTTAAATATCAGCGCAGACACATATAAGCCAAGGTGCATATGTATGTTTTTACATACTTCTGAAGACACTGCAGAGGTGAGTCAATACACTCATTCTCTAACCCTTGACCCTGACCTTTGAGAAAATCTCCACCCGAAGACACTTGTCACTGTCAAATAAGCTGCCATTGTTGATCTCCCTTAAATTTCTGAGTCCATTGTCTTCATAATGGTGTATTTTTTGAATTAGTAAGAACAACTGGCAAAAGAATTTATTTCCAGCACCTTAACTGCTGTCAGTTCAAATATTCTTGGAAAAAAACACAAACCAGCCCCCCCAATTTAAACACTCTGCACCAGATTATAGTGAAAAACCACAAGACTTCCCCTGTTTGACACTGACAGAAATTTATTTCCCTCTCTTTTTCTAACCACCCAAACAGCAGTGATTTGAGGTAATTGCTAATGACAGCATGCTAATGTGCTCACAACAACAATGCTAACATGCAAATGACCAGTAGGTAAAATTTTTTGACCAAGTTCACCATCTTAGTTTGTCATGTTGGAATGTTTACATTTGCAAAAAAGCACTTGGCCTGCTGAGACTGTAGGAATGTTTTTAATTTTGCAGTTACTGAGCAATTTTTTTTCAAACCTGATACTGGCGCTACAAGAAACAACTGATGCTGAGGGCAGGATCTGTCAATCATGCAGACATTTCATGAAAACTGAAAATGTCAATCTCATGGTGGTGCTAGAAGAAAAGTCAGTGGATCAACAAAGTCAGCAGGATTTATCCTCTGGGAACCATGAATGTCTATAGCATTTCACAGCAGTCCATCCCATAGTTCAGACTTTTCAGTCGGGACCAAGCTGGTGTGCAGACCAACTGTCGAGCTGCTAACGTGGCTAAAAAAGGAATTTCCTTATGTTTCTTCTTGTTCCGACCATAAAGCATCTTCAAGTGGCAGTCATGTAAACACAAAGACATTTGTGTACACATAAATGTGTATATGCAGCTCCCAGAACAAACACACACTCACACCCTCCTTCCTCTGCTCCTTCAAGGTCACCAAAGGCTTTAAATCACCTCTCTTCTGTCGCAGAGTTTCTCAGCCCTCAAGCATCCTTTGGGTGTGCCTTTTTTTCTTTCCTTTCTTCCCTCCTTTCTCTCTCTTCCTTAGCTTTTTTATTTACTAGAGATAAATCCCCGCAGGGTTACCGGTGGCTTCACAGAAGAATGTGACAGCAGGAATGTTTACCGTGACATTTACGCCATTCCGGTCATCTCCATTACCAGAGCGAGCCTCTCTGGCAGAGCAATCGACGGCATCATTATGATAATGGATGGAGTTTACTGGGCACACAAGGACACGTCGATTAAGAGTTCAGCAGTTCACAAGTTCACAACCTTTTTTAACACCGGGGTGGACCAGAAATTCCAAACACATACCAACCAGTGTTTTTATGCTAGAGTCCTATACATCAAATGTATCATCATACAGATTTAGGGCCTAAGCAAACAGCACCATTGAACGACTCCTTTGAGGAGTTTAAAATGCTCCTACAATTATAGAATTTAAACATGTCGACAAATAAAGTTCATAAAAGATACAACATACAAAAACAATTTAATGAAAGGAGGAACAAACTGAACTAAAGTGGTTTATGATAATTGATTTAAATTTAACAAGGGTTATGGAAGTATTATCTTTCAGGATGCTTTGTAAAGAGATCCAGGTAGTCAGGACATCTTCCAAGTTCAGAAAAATCTTGAGGGACATGCAGGAAGAGACAATCATAAGACAGAATCTGATGTATCCAGAGGACCATTAAAGCCCTGATTTAAAATGGCAGCTTACCAACATGAGCCTTATAGACAAAACAAATACATATACCCAGCATGTCTATAAGCAAAGAGGACAACTCGTCTTTTTCCTGCAAAATGCAATGGTGTTAGCTATATTGTAGAAAAATCACAGCAGAATGTCCCTCCTTAACTCCTAAAATAACAATATGGAGTTCGGAGTGAAGCAAGTATCTAGAAACCAGAGGAACAAGTGGTCGGAAAGGGAAGTGCTTGGCGTTCCTTCAGGGATTAAAGTGTGGTAAACCAATGGTTCCCACAATGTTTCAAACCAAGGTCCAATGAAACAAGATTTTTTTTTTTTTAAATGTTACTTTATCCTGCAGCATCCGCTCTTTTGTTCTTACAGTCACTCCAAACTTCATCACTATGCTCAGGTAATGAATTCTGTATTTTTAAGAGTTTAAGTTGGTACTATGAAGTACCAATCACTGCCAAATATACGTACTTAAGTATGCATCTTTACTGGAAAAATGAGAGAGAGTGGGGCTACATTACATCTGCAGCTTATTCAAGTTCACACTGATTCAAGGCAATTCAAGGCAAAACTTCCTAAAAACGTTCCTAAAGACGTCAACCCTGAGGAAACGCCTGGTCAAACACAAAACATCTAAAAGCTGAAGAGTGACTGTTTGCTAGCCTGAAAGCTGAGCCCCCTGGAGTAACTAGCTTAGTTAATGTTAGCAACCCTGCGGTTAGCATGAAACACGTAAAACCCGGATGCACAACAAAAACTTTACGTGAGGCATTGACAGCACCAGTTAACAATTAGCTACTTAAGTTGATGTTTAGGATAACTGTTTGCTTTTTTTTAACTATTTATGTTGACATTAGTTTGCATTTTTACGGTCATTGGATGACAACAGTGCCACATGTATTGCTGTTTGCTATTGTTTGTACATAATGTTCCTTCTGACAGTTAATATTTTATATATCGTCCAATACCAATGCTGATATTTCATTGGTTCCTTTACTGTAGTGCTGTGATCCAGGTTAAGTGAAGTATGCAGAGTAAAAACAGTTTCTCCAGCTGCTCCCAGGTCTTTGAACAGCTTCCCCCTTTGAAGCTGCGCCAGTGTTGATCATATTTTGTTACTTATTTTTTACAACTGGAATAGCATATGTTATTGCAAAGATACTAAAGTCCCCCAAAAAGGAGTCACAAGATATAAGGGATACAGGTACTAAACTTTCAATTCTATAAACTGTAACTAAATTCCACGTACAAATGTAAAGGGCACTGAACCAACCCTTTTCAGATCCACCTAAATTTAGACACAGGCACCAGGTGTTTTAAGCTTTCGACAGGACGTATCTTGTGGTTTTGGTTTTATGAGTGGTCAGAAACACAGAAATTGAGGGAAAATGCAGAATGCAGGCATCAAACAAGGAGGAGATGCATTTGTTTGCATCTCAGCCTCTCTTTGTCGAACCTCATATATACAAACACAAGCCTCACACAAGAGCACGCACTAATTCCAGGTTAATGATCTCCTGTGCTTGGCCTCCTCATAGACAAGTTAAACACAAAACAAAGGCTGACAGCTTTACAGCCTTTTAGCAGAGCAATGCAGAGTAAAAACACACACACGCACACACTCTCTCTCTCTCTCTTTCCTTTTCGACTCTCCTCGTTATAAGCACGTAGTCGAACACTCAGACTGATGCAACAATCACTTAACATGCAAGACTAAGACTGCAAGTTTGCAAAAGATTTTCTAAGCACTCAACAAAAACATTAAAAAATCATGATTTAGATCATGATTTATATATTAAATATTTTGGTATTTGTCATATTTTAAGCGACACTTCAACATCTGTAACTACTACCTTTAATGCCAGATTGTTTTGTTTTTTTGGGATGGAAAAGCCTTTTTAAAAACACATGTGGACCAGATACTCTACAGTGAAACCTACACTATGATCAATATGTTTAATACATTATAGCCTAATACATACATCATGTGCTGTCTGTTTATGAGTTTCTAAAGGGGGCCAACATATCAACCTGTTTCTGATCGGCTGCTTCTTCTTGCACAGCGTGGGATAAAGACTCCCTAGGATTTTCAAGGCTGATTTGAGAATTCAAGTGAAAGCGACAAGATGAAGTACAGCAGTAATTTAACCACAGCACAGACAGAGAGAAAATGAGACGTGTAAAAACAGGCAGATTCGAAGAAAACAACAATCGTCTGAGAGGACAGTGAAGCGTGGTAGGACAAACAGTGCAAATTCCTCCACGCCTGCACCCAGAGGTGATAAATGAGAGTAGCAGGCCTTAATCAGATGTTCCGCCAGGGTTATCGGCCCTGTTCGATAGATCGTTACCAGCCGTGTGTGCGCCTCACTTCACCTCTTTATCTCGTCACACTCCTCCATCCCACGCCACTATCATTCCGGACTGGAATGTCCAAGGAAGACACAAAGCTGCACAGGAGGAGAAATGAAGACGGAGAGAGAAAACAAGGCGAGAGGTGTAATCTCCATGCTTAGC
>JAQLOL010000013.1:15611028-15639172 GCA_029783665.1 Naso thynnoides
TGCCATCTCCTCAGGTCGGAGAGTTATGGCGTGAGAGGGAGAGATATCATCAGGGTGGGTGGGCATGGGGGTAGAGGGGTGTTAAGAGCAGGATGTGTGACAGAGATGACTTCAAGTGTAAATGGAATGCTCTCTTATAAATGGTTATCTGCTGACTTAGGGTCAACCAACTGTGTGTGTTTGTACATCCATATAGTATCCACCCACAGGAAGAGGTTAGCTGTGGCAACTCCTCCACCTACTGCTGTCAGGAGACATGCACACATTCATGCACACTGTAGGGTCTGAGCTAAAAACTCAGATGGACAATAGAGTTGTCCTGTAACACCTCGTCTTGTATGACAGACATGTAGCCAGACTGGAAAAGACATAATCCGGTTAAACCAAAGATGTTTCCCCCATCAACCCTGTTTGTTTCTAGAGGCAGCTGTATGTTTTGCCAGAGAGCTTGACAACCAATACAATCCAAACATGAGGAAAAGGAAGCACTTTAAAACACTGTAACTCAATAAGCAGAATTATTTGTATATCTTGGGCCGTTCCTGAACATCACCGCAAGTTCAAGCGAACTTGTAGCGGCAGTGAAATATCTGATACCATAAACACATGAAAACAAACAGAGGTTTGTAGTTTGTTAATGTAATTTTTCTCACCATTGCAGGAAGGTTTCGGCTGCCAAGTTTATGTCTCAGAAAATATCCTTTATTCTGCTGCAGCATATCTTGAATTCCGCGCTTAACTTCTGGCTTAAACTGTTTATGGTATGTTCAAAGTTGAGGTGAAGTGACGGGTGGTCTCGCTCTGTTGTGGTCTCTGAGGCCTTGCAGGAAGTGTTTCAAGACGGTTTAATGAAAATTTTCCAAAGCTCCCTTCTGCATCAAACAATTGACTCTTTGATCGAAGCCAACTAATTATTTGATCATGCTTGGGCTTTGGGACACGTTTCGCTGCAAAGGAAGTGGCTTACCTGGACTTAGGCACTGAGAAATGCAGTCAGGCATCATAAGACAAGGAAAACAGTCAGTAAATAAGGGCAGTTCATTTCAGAATAAGCCCAGGGCTGTCTGGACCCGGCTAATCTCCTGAAAACCCACTTCTTAAAGCTTCTAGCTTGTTTGCCTTTAAAGTGTGGGAGGTAGGCTGCTAGAAAGCGTGGCTGTTGACTTAGGTAAGAGGTCTAGTGACAGCTCGGCTATAGCCATGCAATGAGGTGTGCAGAGACGGAAAGAAGAGAGGGGAAGACAAGAAGGAAGGTGGTTGTGATCACAGACAAGTGCACAAAAGTAGAAAATAATTTTATTATATTTGAGCAAGAGGATGCATGTGCGAGTGTGAGTCATCCTTCCAGACACCAGAACGGCCTTAAAATAGGCAGCAATAATTTAGACTGCATTTACACACAGCTACTCTGTGTGCCTTGGGTGGATTGAGAAGCTTTCTGATATTAGAACAGTCGAGTGGGAATGCGATCGGTGGTGGATTTGATTGTTGGTTTGAAATGTTCATGAAATCATCCCGAAATTAGACTGTAATTCTTCCTGTCACATACAAATCAAACATAGTTATAGTAATAATTAGTTGGATATAAACTGCAAAGCTGAGTTGTAGCCTTCACCAGACAGCTGCAAGTGCCTACAACCACCACCTACCAAACATGTTCAAGTGCAGTACACACCAACGTTGTAGCAGCACCGACCATAAATTTGAGCTGCAGCAAGTAAAAACAAGATTTGTGATCTGGCTAAAGAAAACATATACAGCATATGCAGCTATATGTAAACAAATTTTGGGTTTTATCCCATAATAAGACACTTGGTAAACAGACCCTAAGAACAGAAAACAGTCTGTAAATTGAAAGGAGTTCTTCTCACCTGTTCATTATCGTGTTTAAAACTGTGGGAAAAAGTCAAACAAGACAGACTCTAAAGCCACAGTTGGATTTTCCTGGATTATTATGGGACCTTCTCTCCGGTGAGGACAAACAGCAAAGGATGGGAGAGCAAACAAGTAATGGGAGCTTTGGGCTGCTCTCTGAGCCAAGCCAAGCTCAGAGAGGCCTCCACACCTGTGTGGCTGGCTGGCTGGCAACAGAGAGCAGCGGCGAAGCAAACTCATCATGGTTAAATGCAGGTGACACAGGAACAACATTTGGAGTTCCTGTTCTGTGACCCGTGAAACCAAAGCCATTTCTGTGCATCCCTGACTCACCATAACCACAAGGTAACAGCTCAACCACAGAAACCAAACATGATAGGAATAGCAAATTTTCCCCTTCTGGTTAATATGGCCCTCATGTTGTCTGCAGATATTTGTTCTTTAATATGTCACCCCTCACTAATTGAGTGAGCACGACCGACATCTTGTATTTGTTTTCCACTGGGATGCACCTTACCAACATAAGTCAGTGTTTCCACCCACTCCACAATATATTACCTTGTGAGGGATTTATAGAAAGTCTGTGACCAGAGGGCTGCATCTAAAAAAAGGTAGGTCATCCTTTTTCCACTGCATGTGTCTCAACTGGAGTTCTGTTAGAGTATAAATTAAAAAAGATGCAATTGTATCTCAAAAAGTGTCTCCTCTGGGGGACACCAAAAAAATTTCTACACTTTTACTACCAAGAAATACATCTATGTGTCTGTTTAATTCAAGATAATCACTTTCCTCTTATTAATGAAATGTTAAATGGTTTTGATTTTACATTCAAAGTCAGGATATCCGCATGTTTGAGGTACAACAAAAAAGTTTGCTATCTGCATGTGCGTGTGAACAAGACAAACAAAACGGCGACCCTTTCGTAAACAACTACACAGCTCTACTTGAGGTCCACAACTCCGCAGGGAACCTTTAACAGTGACTGTTACCATTCCGAAAGGACCCTGCTGGGCATTAGGACATGTTTGGAGCTGCAGCGTGTCACGCAGCATGAGTCATTCAGCACGGTGTCACTTCACCAGACTTCAGTGGAAAAGCAGGACGTCCGCAAGACAAACAGTGATGAACGTGCTATTCTAGGAATGAAGATGAAAAGGGAGCCGGAAAATATGCTTCTGGTACCCCAATTTGAAGTTTTCCAGCACTTGCTCAGCTTTTTTTTTTTCCAGTGGGTCATTCTGAACAGGTGATGAAAGCTAAGGAGAATGGATGACTGAACAAGAACTCTACATGAATCATAGGAGGGAGGCATATGGTTCACAGAGAACGCACTTGAGACTGGATGTAACGCAGGGGCTCTTAAATCTGCCCGAGCCCCAAGAGAGTACCCGCAGAAAATGAGCTCTCTATCTGTGTTACTGCCGCAGCTGGCTGTGAAAGACATCAGCTCAGAACGAAGTTTAAATCACTGTCATCATTTTATTTGCTATGGGTCATTTAAACATCTGAGATTCTTACATCTACGCACAGGGAGGATTTACTTATATAAAAAGGTAAATCCAGCTTTAAATCAGAACATCACTGTAAACAGATCTGCTGGATTCTTTTTTTTTTCTTTTTCTCTTTGCTTTTGCAAACACAAACGGTAGAAAATTCTGATTGAAATCATTCTGATTAAAGATTTCTGGTCAACTGTTTACATTGGACGTGACCTAATGTGGTCCGGTGTTTACATGCGCTGACGCATTTAAATCGGAACAGCTGTGTGACATGTGTAAAAGTAATGAAAACATCACACATACGTCTTCCTAAACAGCTACATTTCAGCAAGAACTCATTCAGCAATATCTCTCCGGCGCACGTCTGACCAGCTCCCCGAAGATGGATATGTATCATCTGTGCGGCGCAGTTGTTACCATTATTGTGGTGTCCAATAAATGTTCAGTTCTTTAAGACTTTGGATCAAACACAAACTTCAGTCCAAGGTCCAGCTCAGCTTGGAAGCTGCCATTTCACTTGGAAGTAAAGACGGGAGGACGTGTGCAGAAAGAACAGAGCCAAAGAACTCAGGTTAAAACATTTACATGGTACGTTTTTCCTTTTCAGCACTTCATGAAGATTTAAACTACGCCCCTGCAGCCAATCAAAATTTTAAATTTGGCCTGTTCACTTTGATTAAGGTGTTTCGTCTGGTGCATTTTTATTCTGTTTGGCCGTTCAAAATGACATAATCAGAATATTAGAGGAGAAGTCTACTAAAGGCTCTGTCCGTTAATCCTGCCCCATACTTTTCTAATCGTTTCAGACAGATTGTTTGGCCTCCCCTTTTTCTTCCTTTCATTTATCTTGATTTGAATTTGTAGTTTCACTTTGGCCACACATGATATCCAGATTTTTAGGCCGGTTTTGAAACAAGAAGGACCACCCAGGAGACTTTCAGGCCTCTTTCTATTGTAGCTTTCTCTGTCACTCCACACAAACTGCTCCGATCGAGCGAGAGGTGCATTAAAAACCAATCGGATGGCGATGACACACGGTAGTCGTGCAAGGCCTTATTTGCAAAGCAGATGGAAAGCCTTGGCCTGTCCAACATTAATTACAATCACATTCGGGGAGGAAGCCGTCCCCCTCCTCCAGGGCGGTTAGGACTCTGTGTACGGCTGGAGGAGATGGCAACCTAATCCCCAGGTCACTGCAGAAATCTGAGAGAATCGTCAAAAGATGCACAGGACGCGATTAATCAAAGTGGAGAGCCAGATGTGCAACACCACAGGAGCATAAACCCAAACTTACACAGCACAGGAATACCAAAACCACAGACACACAAACACCACGCCGCCACCATCACACTCCCACACAGAAGCCAACAGAGGGGCTTCGACATTTGATACTAAAACGCCACTCTCCTCCTGTCTGAATATCTGGTTTTCATCACTAAATGTTGCAACACCAATACTCACAGGACCAATGAGGAGAGAAACATTTGCTTTTTCTTACTCTAACCCTAATTCTCTGCTTCACGTGTGGCACTGAGCAACTATTAAATGGTTTGTGAAGGTGAGGGAGAAAATATTTGAAGGACTTCCTGTTTCCAGAAAAGCCCAAGTCATAAAAAAAAACATGACAGCCTACTACATTCTTCAGCAGTGATACATTCCCACTGTTCTCATGGCCGGATCATGACAATGTCCTTAGTTCCCATGAAAAATGACAGTCAATCTGGATTCAAGCCTCCTCGTCCACCAGTGTCTGACTCTGGCAGCGCCTCTGTTTATCTTCAGGCGCTTTGTTTAGAGTCTCCCAGTAAACACTGGAGCTGCTAATGGAAGAAAGGACATTTGGCTTTTATGTTCCAAACTCGTTATGATTAAAGTGTCCCTCTTTATCGTGACTGGGGCTAATTAAAGACGAATCTGACGGGGTAACACAAACAATGCGACGCAATTTACGCACAGAAACCGCCAACTCGCTGCGCTGGAGGTCAACGGCAGGAATAGCCCTTTATATACAAATACCAGCGGTGGTGGTTGATGGTTTGCTGAGGATACTAGGTCTAGTTTTCCCGCGAAGACATAAATCATGGAGCAGATTGCACAGTCAGACTAACCACAGAATTTTGGTCGTATATGTGAGCCGAGGAGGGACAATCTAGCCGGGGAGAGGACGTGTGAGGATGAATTACTCCGGAATAACACATAACTCATCAGTTTTTCTAAAACACAGGGAGTATGTGGCCTCTTTGTGGTCCACACAATGAGCTCGATCGTGATCCAAACGTGGTGGTCAGTAATGGAGTGGTGAATGAAAATGTGGGTCATTTAGCTCCAGGTGTCCCCAAAGTAGGTCCAATGTGAAAAACAAAAATGGTTTTCACGATGAGCAGGAGGCCAAATTCACTTTTCGTTTAAAAAATCATATTCCATTAAATTTTCAGTATTTTTTTGGTAATGTGTTTTCTTCTAGCGACACTCCACTTCAACCTTGCTTGTGCCAAACACCTGTTCACCCTTAATTTAAATCTCTCAGTGCGCTGCACTACTCATCCATTTCACAAGCGCACAATCACGCACAAATAAAACGTCGATAAAATACATTGATTAACTTACCGAGATTAACGAAGCTCATCACCATGTCTGCGTCATTTAGAAAGGCAGTTTCTTGATATGTCGCCAGAGGGGGGATCTGGGTCGTCCGCATGGTCTGATACCGGTCCAAAATGCCTTCCACTTGGCTTTTCTCTTCGCTAGATATGGTGTTGTATAAGTCCAACATGAAAAGTGGAGCGGAGTTGTATTTTCCGTGCGACAGATGCGGTCTCGGTCTGTGCGGCAGCCCGAGGATGGAGAGGATCTCCTTCTGCATCTCCCTCTTCTCGTGCGTCCGCAGCCGCCGGTGGATGAAACCCGGGTGTACTTCGTTGTTTCCACCCAGTGAATAATTACTCCCCGCGACCTGGAACATGCAGTAATAAGCGCTCCACCACAATCCGACCAAGGCAAGCCAGCAGCTGGTCATGGTGCTGTCCCGCTGTGCTCTCCGGAGTCCCAAGTGTGTCTGGCTTGGAGCTTCAGTCGTCTATCCAAAAGTAAAATGTGCGTAATGGTAACCAAAGTCCTTCTGAGCGCGCTGTTGTCCGTCGTAGCAGATCAAAAGCGAGAAAAGACTCGTGTGTCAGGCCATTTGAAATACTTTCTTAAGATAAATGCGCAAAAAAGTGTCGCTCCTGCTTTCATTTCTGATCCCCGTAGCGCGCTGTGCTGCTTCAGGATAAAGTGCACCATGTGAAACTTAATTCTGAGCGCTCCAGTAAGTCGGTCAAAAGACGCTTAAGTTCACCAACAAAATAAAAACAAGTTCTTTGGAAGAAGCCATTTTAGTTAGGCCGACTTGTCTGCGCTCCAGAATAAAATAATTCCAAACGGTGCGCTGTGATAAAGCCGCCCTCTAACAGCTGAAGTGATCTCAGTGACTGTCACTCACTCCTACAGGCTGCGTGTGAGTTTAACAGGAATCCGCAGGTTGCAGTCCATAATATGCGTGCGCGCGCGTACGCGTGTGTCTGTGTGTGTATGCGTGTCCAGAAACCGCCCACTCCGTGCGCACTTAGCCAGAGGTGGAGCTCTTCAGGCTACAAGGACAAGTCTACCATCATATTTCCATATTTTGCTCGGTGCAGAATGACAGCCTGTCTGTTCTCCTAAAACGCAAAGTTAGTCTGCTTTGCATACATATATTGCTCATAATGTTTCCACTACATTCTTCTGCAGCCTCTGTGATATTATGTCTTCACCATACGCCCAGTTTTTGATATTTTTAACTTTTGTTTGTTGTTGCTAGTGTTAGTTTTCGGCAGCAGGCTTATACTCAGCATGGTCCTCAAATTTATGGTTATGCTTCTGTTTCATGAGGTTTGGACAGTTGCGCTGTGCACGCACCGCCTTGAATTAATTTACTGGAATCTAAAAAAGTGCGCACTATAATAAAAGTGCCAAATTTGCCATGATGGCGCATGGATCCCATCTTTACCCATGTTGGGTGAAGGTGTGTGTCCACTCTGCTGAAGCAGAATAATTGTTGCCCAGCTGAGGCACGACCCCTGACGATGGAGCGTGAAACAGCAAGCAAAGACGCGCTGCTCCTCCAAAGGAGGAAGACTCTGATCTGCCTCCAACACTGGAAAATAAACGCTGGAATTTTTTTATAATAATTATAAAACATTTAGGATTCACACCAGCTGCATGATGTGGCTGCACTTTGAACTCTTTTTCAAAAGTTTCATGCTATTGTACTCCGTATGTTTACACTCCTGGGGCACAGCTGAATGTGTAAGTAACAGAAAAGAAATTCTCTAAAATCTTTATTTCCTTCTCTCCATCCTCTTCCTCCGTCATTCCTTTTACTCTGACTTGTGTTTTGTCTTCAAGGTCCCTTCAGAAGGCGATGGTCCAGGTGATAAAGGCCCAAAGGTGTCCATATCTCTGTGTCTCAGCTACTGCTGCGGCTGCTTCCAGAGCCTATCTTATCTGCATGTGAGGAGTGAGAACCAGCATCAAAGCTAAACATACCACCACCAAACACACACACACACACACACACACACACACTTTACTGCTGGGTAGCATCCTGACAGAACAGAGCATCTCACTCTCATCCATTTTAAATGAAACATCTTGTTTTAAATTGACTTTATGAAGCCTTTTACAGCATGTTGGGGTTAAGAATCACCCTGGTGTTACACATTCATAAAAGCTTTTGCAGTTTTTTTTTTTTTAGTAGTACTGGCAAAAATTCTGTACATGGCATTGCATACCAGATAAGATTTTTAGATTTTAAAATGTTTTTCCTGGCCACCAAGCAGAAATCCTTCCAGTACAGCATGAAAATAATCGGCAAAGACTTAAACCTTGTGTGAGATTAAAGTGGGAATACCTGCATGCCTGCGTGTGTGTGTGCTAGAGAGGAAACGGACTGATAGAGCTCTAAAATAACAGAACACTACTGAATACACTATACTGAGCTGACAGAGAACCAGTGCTCTCAGGGATGTCATTTATCTGCCTTCATTTTAGTTTTTCTTGGAGTCAAAAGTCCAGTTTACTTAAATTCCTGATTTATAATACAGATCCAGCTGAGTGTGAGCAACAGAACTAAGAAAGAATTCTTGCAAGTGGCAGTGATCCAGTGAATGGCGAGTTATCTCAAGATGTTCTATTGGCTCTCGCACTTAACCGAGACAAGGAAATGGTCCTTTTGCGAATAAAACTATTAAAGGAAATGGGAGATTTTGATCGCCTCATATAGTCAGCTCATGGAATCCACGTTTTTAAACACTTCATGGGCCGTTAACCTTCAGCGTGTGTCATATGAAAACAAACACAAGCCAGCAGAAAAAAAACATTCACCGCGTCTTCTTCCTTTGTGCTTTCAGTGCCACTACAATGACGCAGTGATAGACAAGCAGCACGCTGTGGGCTTGACAATGATTTTAAAAAGCACTTAAATACTTTTATACGTCCTTGACATTAAGCAACTGTGCATGTGTGTGTGCGTTGATCCCAAGAGGCAGAGCAGGTAGTGTGTGTGTGTGTGTGCTGGGTGAACTGGAGGCAGAGAGAGGAGGAGGAAACATTAAACAGAGGTTCTGTGTCCTGTCATCACACTGTCTAGACAGGACACCTCCTAGACCTAATGAGGTCTTTGTCTGTCTGTACATATCTCTTTTACTCTCACATGCACACACACACACACACACACACACACACACACGTGTCACCATACAGATTGTTTTTACTTTTTCTTCAGTTTTTTTATGAGAATTTTTTATTGAAAAACACCTGAAAGGTCAAGAAAGAGTTCGCACAGACAATCTTGTGTGGGTTCTGTGTTCAAATATGACACACACATACACACACACGCCCCTCCAACGAGCCTAATTAAGGGGAAACGTGCTAGAAAACATTATGGATGCTTACACCTGGCTCAGATCAGACAAAAAGTGCTGAATCTTCTGCCGTAATTACAGTACATTGCTTCGTTACTCAATCACACTCGCACACATAAGTGAACGCACATCTCATCCTGGTATTAAAGTGTTGTTCAAGTCAAAGGAAGATCGGCGAGCCGCTGCAGGTTTCAGGCTTTTGATGTCTTTTATTCTTTTGTGTGGGATTGGTTTTGTGGTCGCAGCTTTCCTACAGCTCTGCACATATGTATGTCACATTGACTCCACTTTACAAAACAAACAAAAAAAGAGTGCAAGACTATTTCTTTAAACATTATGTATTTAAAATTTACAAAAGAAATCAGACTGATATTCAAATGAAAAACAATTAGACTCTGGTTTAGTTCAGTCAGCTTGGGTTACACAACGTTGAAGTGGAGGCAGATAGAGCTGATGGTGTGTTCTGCATCAAGAAAATGAAAGTTTAAGCTCAATTCCCTCCCAACCATCAGAGTCTAAATAGCCTTCATTTGAAAACAGCTGTGTACACGCTGCAGCGTGACATGTAGAGTTTGGGGACTGAAGGTCGGGAGGAAAATGTTCATTATAATTTGAGATATTAAAATACATGTTGGTCTAACTTCACCTTTGTGTCTCGCCTTCCTATTGTTTAAGATGTTCTCGCTCTTTTAGTATAACTTAATTGCGAGACAAATGTTACCCAGTTGCATTACTTTAACAAATGTCAGCTGAGTTCTTGTATTTGACACGTGTATCAGTCACTATAATATACATCTGTCATGCAGCAAGCGATGCGTAGCTGAGAAGCTTATATGGCATTATCCAAACACAAAATCGACCAGATTCAACAAGAATCAGTACAGGGAAGGTCATTCGTGATCAGTGTTACTGCTAAAGGAGCTGAGTTTAATGTCTAAACTGTCAGCACTGTCCCCCATTATGAATGTATCAAGATGAGTTCAATCACCTGGAATTCACACATCATGAGGCTTCTGCAAACTAAACCCTAGAAGAATTTCCCTCCTCTTCCTACTCCAGTGGTGAACCTGGTTGCTCCAGGGATGGATTCCGATTGGACGACAGAAACACCATGGTCGACCTCATACTGCATGGCCTGGACAGAGGATGACAGACTTTGAATTGAATTGAATTTTTTTTTGGTTATCAGAATGTATTCGCCGAACCATCTAAGGCTGGTTGCAAAATAAAAAGATGCAGATGTCATGAAGGTCACCATTTAAAGCTGGAGTAGGCGATGTCTGGAAGTCAAGCTAGCCGTAGAATGAGACTACTAAGGAAACAGCTCTGCAGCACCCTCCCCTTACGGCTCGCATTTCATGACGAGACGAAATTATTGCAGAGAAAAGTGCAGACTGGTCCGTTTCAGCTCCACTCAAGCTGGCTGACGGTGTCGCCTGCAGCTCAGCTTGTCAAGTCCCCAGAGGTCAGTTTTAGAACGTCTGGCACTTGTTTCAACAGCCAATGAGCTCGTAGTAATGTCACCTGTTACTAAAAAGCAGCACAGAGCAGTAACAGGAGCACGCTCTCTCTGAACTGACCTGCCATTGGCTGCGAAGTGCCCATCACCATTTTTATTTCCTAAAACCTGAATACAGAGCCAAAGAGAGGTGCAGAAGTCTAGTGTTCTTTCAGACCACCTGAATTATAAAATAGTGAAAGGTTTTTAGGTAATTTTTGTCCAATGACACCAAAAATAAACTGCCTACTCCAGCTTTAAAAAAGGAAAACAATGAAAGATTAATTTTTACTTCATTTAAATTCAACTATTTGGTTCTTAAACAGTCAGTTTTTTATTTGACAAGAGTCATGACTTTCTGGCAGTAATTCTTACCTACTTAAAAAAATTAACCCCCCCAAAAAAGGAGTTTAAGTTACCAACATACTGCACAATGACAAAGATTTGTCAGCAAATCAAAAAAGAAATGAGCTGTATTTGCTTCTCTGTCGTGTGTTTGTAAAATGAAGCTGTCGGGGTGGTGGGTGGTGTCAGAGATGGATGTAAGTTACAATTTATACGTCAGGTCACCTGTTTGAAGGACGGAGCATCGTAGCAGCTGTAGATGGCAGACGCGCGGTCAGCCCGCATACACAGCTGAGGGAAGGAGCTGATCTGCTCGGCTAACTCGACGGCTGCCTGTAAAGCTGCGGCAACAACATGAAGTTCAGTGACACACAAGGAAATGCAGGAATTTATAAACACAGAGGATGCGTACAACTTAATAATAACCCTTTTTCTTACTACAGAAAGCCAAACCACCAGGCGTTTTATGCTGCATGTCCCTGCTGCTGTGTCTTTATGAGTTGCATCAATGCCACTCTGCCTCCTTGCACACATGAAAGCACTGGACCTCATCCACATCAGTCCTATGGAAAAAAAGCACGCCTCGTGATGCCACGCTTTGATGCCCGGTGTGCGTGTATGGGTTAGTGAACTGCTACTACTTTACTGCCTCTGATGTTCAGCCCGTGCTAAGTGATCATCCATCAGAGAGGCCAATTAGGCCGAGGCTTGAATGTGGGAAGAGAAACTTCCTAAAAGAATTAAGCTAATCTTCTTCTAATGTCCGAGAGGAGAGGGGAGGGAATCACAGGTTCGCACATGGAAAGGCTTTTTTGGGATTTAAGGATACCAGAGTGTTCATGCATTAATATAACACAGGAAATGCCGTACTGAAATGCGTGCATAGCTTAATCCTCAGACTGCTGCTGGAATGAGTGAGGAGAGGACAGTGCTAATGCTGAGTTATGGCTGCAGCGCGGTGTTGAGCCAAGTAAAGGAAACAGATTCACTGGAACAAATTTAGATTATGGGATTTTTTTTTTTTTCTGATCTTACCTACAAAACGTCTCTAAAACTGTGTTTCCTGAGTGAAAGTGGGTCACAGCCTGTTTCTCTTTGGGGTTTACATGACTGGTCTTCACGGTGAATAACAATTTTTCTACTCGCCCCCAACAGACAGAGGACTCCCAACATCCCCCATATCTGCTCTTCACATCTCCACCATTTGTCATCAATGTCCTGTAATATTAATTTGAATCTATCTGCAGTGTGTATAAGGGTGCAGCAACACTGTGTACTTATTTTCATTACCTGAATTTACCCTTTGTTATTTTTGTCACCTTTGTTGTATTTTGTTTATTTTGCTACCTGATATGTTTTTGAACATGCATATTTTTGTACGAATGTATATTGTATTGTGTTTGTAGGGAACATCTAAAAAGGGACAACAGATGAAAATTAGCCCATGGCTACACTCTGGCTTGTTTACATTGCCATGTTTCTTTAGTAATGTTCATTAACCTGCCCTAACCCTCCCAAATAAACAAACTAAACTACTGACTACAGTTTACTATAAATATACTATTAACATCCAAATAATCTGTAGTTTTCTAAATTTCTTTTGTCTTGACCTCAACATTAAAAACAAGTTGTGTGGTTAAAAAAAATCTGGCTATAGTTGACAATTTCAGGATGGGGTTGTGTTAGGGTCAAGAAGCACATTAATTTCTATGAAAACATTCAAAAAAGTTTTTAATGGGTATTGCTTTGAATCTTTAAATATCTGTGTCATTATAATATTTATAATACTAGAATGCCTGAATTTACCAAACAAAGTGTATAAAATATTAGGGATGTAAGACAATATCGATACACTTAAATTTCAAGATATGTTTTGTGATGTAGTATTAATTCTGAAAAACTCTGTATTCATATTAATAAATAGTTTACGTACAAGATTTGTAGCAGAGTTCATTTTGTGTTTTTTTCAAACCCTGACCGTTATTGAACAAAAATTACAGCTATGATATTCTGATTACATAAAAAAATAAACTCTCTTTCCTTACTCAGATTTTATGAGTATTGTAGTGTGTTCTTTACGCTATGACAGTTGTCCTAAAATAAGATTTTTTTTTTGCAATTTATATCGTATTGTGAGGCCTGTATCTTGACTCTTATCGTATCATCAGATTCTTGCCAATATACAGCTCAATAAAATATATTTCACCCTTTTTTCGTTTGTCAAAATAAATTAATCCATAGCATTAAATTTTGAATTGCCAAATATACAAACAAATAAAGAACTTTACTAATTTAATTTATAGTACAAAACTACAAAATGTATAAATAAATCTGATCAAAGGTCAGCCGAAGAATCTAACTGATCTTTCAATACCAACACTGCTAAATGTTGTGGCCACATTTCGGTCGATATTTGTGATGAACTGAGGTGTGACATCCAGCTCTGTCTGTAACACATTCTGATAAAAACTGAATCTACACTCACTACAATACCTTGGCCATCAGGAACAACTCTGTTAGCCAGTCCGTATGCAAGAGCCTCCTGCGCTCCGACTGGACGTCCGGTCAGAATCAGGTCGAGGGCTCGTGACAGACCGATGAGTCGAGGGAGCCGCACCGTGCCTCCGTCAATCAGTGGAACTCCTGAAAGAAGAGGCGATGAGCTCAGTATAAAATATGTCCCTGTGCCCACTTGTGTGACTGTGATGCAACATGTTTCAAAAGAAACTACTGAAGTAATGTTCCACGCTACACCTCAAACTACTGCATTTATACTCATTTCACAGTGATTACCTAATTTATCAATTATTCTATTCGTCAGTCAGCTTCAGTCCATCACGAGAAAATTTCCCAATATTCTCATTTGCACTTTTCAACTGTGAGCTTTGGCTGCTTTTTTCTGAAAATTTTGATAGCCAACGTTCTGTTACATGTTGTCCAGCCAATAAAGTAATAAAATTATTGACAGATTGATGAATAACAAAAATAATACATGTTGCAGCCCTATCTTAAGCACAGAAAAGCAGCCTGTCTCACAGACTGATTGAATATGTCCACCCTTCTGCTACATTTGAAGGTTCCTGTTCCAGTAAAAATAAATCCAGAACATGGGGGTGGGGGTCCTCTAAAATTACATTTTACAGAAATTTGGATTACCTAACTGTAGATGTGAAAGGAAATATAGGCCACTGTGCCAGAATGTTGGGTTCAGGCCACTTCAGCTTCACGAAAACAGCAGAAGAAACACTTAGAAATACATTATACACTGCTGGCACTAATCGAGGTTACAGCTGTCAGGGGAACAAAGTTTTTAAACAACTTTACTCCTTAACTGTAACTCTGTTTTCTTTCCATCAGTATATGAAAACTCGAACTCCTCCTCTCTCAGTCTCCCCGGACACATTTGCATTATTACTGAGTCTGAGTCTAGAGCGAGTGATGGGGGTGAAGGGAGGGAGAGGGAGCACACTGCGAGGTACAGTAAGCTTCTGGCATCTGTCCTCATTTCTAAAGAGCACCAGCTGGAACTGGCACGCTTTCTACCATTCAGCGCTCCCAAGTTCCACGCCACAATCCCGACTCCCTAATTCCTCCAAGTCGCTGATTCCATTTGACCGCCCCTTATTGAGAGCACATGTGTCGGACATGTTTTCATAACCCCAAATCATCATGCTAGCTTTTAGTTTTTTTCCTCCCTTCTCTCCCGTACTGTAGGGACTCGTGGAAACACTGTGATTCTATTCATACTCTGCAAGCTACTCTTTCTTCATGTCGTTAAAATGTAATAAACTGGGATACATGGAATACTCGTATTAATACACGTGCGACGATCAACGGTGCTGGTTTGGGTCCAGACAGTCGGCACATGTGGCACTCAGACAGACAGACGGACAGACAGACAGAAGCCTGTGATTAGGTGGAGGAGGAGGCAGTTACACTGTCTGCAAATACGACATTTTACCCAAAATCCCAGTCATCCAGCATTACAGGAACGTATTCCACTGAAATGCCAATAAAATGCAACGTAAGAGTTAAAATGCAAAAATAGAGCAAAACTTGCAGTGCAGGTGTGTGTGATGTTCAAGGTCTTTTCAGTGACTGAGCAAGTTGAGGTTTTGCTCTGTTGAGCTTTGTCCTGCATTGCATGCAACTACACACACACACACACACACACACATGCATACACAAAGGAATCACTAAACACGTGTGAACAGAAAGAAACACACCTTTGTCTGATGTTTATCCACAGTCTCATCAGATGAACTAAAGCACTACTAAACACCACCCATCACGTTACAAAAGTTCTCCTTTAAAATTGATTTTCAACTCAATTAATTAATTAGATGTGATTAAGCACTTTACAAATAAAGATTGATTGATTGATTGATTGAGATTGAACTCACAGTTAACACTAGTGCTAGTTTTTAAAGTGGATATTATTGCAATGACTTTAACTGTGTGTTTAGGTCAGTTTAGTCAAATTTCTTTTTTCTAACCATTTCTCCCATTTATCCACTATGTTTGGTCATCTGTATAATCTACATGCACTTTTACTGTAGACAAATTATACAACCCACTGTTTATTCAATATTTTTCACTATCTCAACAATTGTTGCATTCCATATATAAGAATTTCAAATTTTAAAACATTACTTCAACTTTTTTGAACTTTTTCTTTTTTTGGCCAAAACTTTTAGCTAAAGATTTTGATTACTTTTGTTGGTATTATTTAGGAAAACTGTTTAGACCTTTCTCCTCTCAAACGGCACCTAATGTCCAGATGTTACAGCTGATTTAACATTATCAGATTTTTTTTATTAAAAACTTTGAATAAACGATTTTTTTCTTTTAAATTTGTTTAGCGACTGAAACTACAGAAGTGCCACAAATTAATGCACTAGTCCTCAGCAGCACAGCTTCTCTAAGTCATGTGCGGCACTATAACCTCTGATAACAGCTAGAGACACAGAGAGGACAGAAAAGAAATGACCGAGAGGTGAGAGCTTGACAACAGCGAGCGGCTCACAGAGGTGGAATGAGCCACAGGAAGACAGAGCCTGACTCTAAAGAGGACAGATAAAGAGCCAGGTTGACCTCCGGTCCGTCTGTCTTTGGTGCTGCTGTTGGCACCGTCGCTATCAGCAACCGGAAGGATCTCCCTTCTTATCCACAGCACTCGTCTCCAGCACCTCCAACCCTCACCCTCCTCTCTGTCTGATAGTTTCGCCTCTGATGTGTTCCGTTTGCAGGAATTTACAGACCTGCGCTTTGTTCCACATGAATAGGAGCTGGGTGGTTGGCAGCACCTCCTCGAAGCAGTTTTCACTCAAAAGGCGTGTTTGGTTTGAAAAACGGTGACTGAGGCACAGAGTGGTGGCCTCTGATCTCTGTTCTCTAAGTCTTATCAAAGATTGAGGGAGATGTTTGGCAGTGATCCTGATACAAGATAATCAGGCAGCGCTCGCTAAACTAAAGTGTGGATTTGTCATCATTGCTCCTCCATAATGAGCCAAACATTTGCGAAGGAGCCCGTAAGTTTTCTCACTCAAAGTTGATAAGCCAATTGTCAAGACCGCAGCTTGTTATTAACAAGGTTAAACATGACTCAGCAAAGCCTATTGTTTAATAACTAGATAGCTGGTTCTCTTCCTGCATCATACAGCTATCGCGGCTTATCTGACTGATGTGGAGGAGAAGCCTGGAGGAAAAAAGAAACCTTGTATTTTATCTATTTGCTGCAGAGTTTGTTGTTGACCTGTGACAGCGGCACTGCTCAGCTCTTCCTGAATTCTTTTGACTAATCACAAAAAGTTGTATTTAGAAACTTAAGGGAGCTTTTACTGTAATTTACTGTTGTTTTTTTTTTAGTAGACTTTCAGTTAGCGTTCATTGCTCACTCATTCATTAGCACAAATACTTCTCAAAACAGTATTTGAATGTCTAAGCTTTCAGTTTCTTCTTTAGTAATGGCACAAAGCCTTTAAAGTCCATAACTTGTACTGATCAGTTATAGATGGAGATGTTTTTGATTGGCTGATGGGACATTTAATTGCAAAGGCTTTTTAAAAACATGACCTCTGGGTTAAGACATACAGTAACATGATGTTAGCAGAGGTTTCTTAAAAGCTGGGGTAGGCAACATCTGGAAAATAAGCTAGCTGTAGCATGAGACTCCTTAGGAAGCAACTCTGCTGCACCCTCCCTGTTTTTGCTCCAACCTGTATTTTATTTAGTTTGTTGTAGCTCTCTCTTTTAAGGCCGTTTCCACCAATGATTCTTGACAAGACAAAATGGTTGCAGGAAAAGCTGAAGTGGATCAAACTGGTCCGTCTCAGCTAGACTCATGCCGGCTGACGGTGTTGCCTGCAGACACTTTTGTCACCAGAGACCACTTTTAGAACGTAAGGCATGTCACTTGTTTGAACAGCCTGTCTGCTCATAGCGACGTCATCCGTGGCTAAGAAGCACAGCACAGAGCAGCCAGTAGGAACACACGCACTGTGAAATGACCCATGATCGCCAAAAGTCCAGAAGTCTTGTGTTCTTGCAGGCACCTGAATTACAATATGCTGAAAGGTTATTATGGAATTTTTGCCAGATGATGCCAAAGAATAAACTGCCTACCCCAGCTTTATGTATATTATATTTGTAACAGCACCAACATGAAACATTTTTAAAAAAAAAGAGGTACAGCATATCCGTGTTTTACAGGGTTTAACTGCAATAAAAAAAGATGAAGATCAGGTTCATTTGCATCTCTCCGTATTTTGTTATATTATTAAAAGTAACAATCTTTCTCATAAAAGTTCAACATCTATTCATTATGCACAATCAAACTGGGCAACAGTTATTTAAAATAGAAAAAAACAAATCTAAATTTAAGCCCACTCCAAAGCTGGTGTTCACACACAGATATGTCAGGTGAAGGCATCGACTCCCTACCAGCTGAAAGACCCCTGAACATCTTGTCAACCTGGCAACCAAAACAGGAAAGTTCTCTTTTCTATTTCTTCATAGGTACCGAGTACAACGAGAAGACAGTGCACTCTACGGTACATCGCATCCACCATGTACAGCTGCTAACAGCCAGTGAATGGAGTGTGAAACACGACACACTGCAGTGTTCAAGTTTTTCTGCTGGTGCTGCTGGCATCCTCGCCACATCAAAGCAAAACCCACTACAATGGCCTCCCATGAGGGTAATGCGATTAAGTTTGATGTGGATTAACAATTTCCGGAAAACTCCAGACTAAACGGACAGAGGGAGAAAAGAGCAGATCTTCAATCGGAGACTCGCTTTGAAATACTCGCTGGGAATTGAGGAAAATAGATCCCATTGGGCTGGGTCAGAGATGAGTGCCACACAGTTAAGTTGATTTCATGTATTTAACCCTCTGAGTTAATACCAGGCCTGTGTGTTCTGCAGTTTGCCGTGCACCATTATGTTAGACCACCAGGACTGCAAATGGGGCCTTAACCATGAAAATGGCAGAGGACGAAGTGCACCTTAAAGGAAAGAGCAACATCACACGACTGCTCCGACATGATCAGATCCTGCAAGGAAGAAAATCTGCAAAGTCACTACATAGGGTAGTGACTTCAGGGTTAAAATGAAGCTATTTGCCCACATTTATCCACCTAAAAGGTTGACTGACTCCCATCTATGCACACAACTGCTGTGACCGTCCACTCTTCATGGAAAAGAGACCTGAAGTTTCAAAAGCAGTGCCGGTTTTGAGGCGGATGATGTAATCACTGGACTATGTCACTCAGTTTCAAACTCCCTGAGCCGGTGTTTGAATTGGCCGATGTTATGTCAGCTTTGGACTGAGGTCTGACTCCCATTCAACATGTGGCTTCTTCTTCTTCTTCTCTGGCACTCTTCGTCTGTCCCTCGTCCAGGTATGAAACAGGACTTGAAAATGGGACGAAGAGAAAGGGAGGAGACAGGGGCATGACAGATTGGTGTGTGTGTTGGAGACGTCTCTATTTCAAACAGAAAAATCAGGAAAAGAACTATCTTAACAATCCTGAACAGCCTCCATGCGTGCCTGATTTAGCCTCACCATTTAAAGAAAAATCCTTGAATGAAGCATTACTCTACTATTTTAAGTTTCCTTTTACGGTGCCAATCTTTTTTTTTTCTGCTTTGTGATGTTCCTCTAGTTTGAGAAACCAAAATAACTTCAGGGAACGGTGGTTTTTCATTCAGGTTTCTCAAAATTCAACCATAGACACTAATACCAGACCCCTGTGACGCAACCATCTCCTCCTTCTCATTTCCTCCTCGACGGGGCAGAGGGGCCCCAGACAGGAAGCCACAGGTTCGGCAGCCAATCACGTGCCAGAAAGCTGTCAGATCCTTATGGTTGCCATTGGCCCACATCAGAGACGTGCAGCGGGCCTCTGAGGGTTTTTCGACTCCAAAGCCACCAGGGATTCCCTCCGACTGCCATCTGTGCCCGACCCCAAAATGGTTACAGAATACGACCATTAAAAGGAAATAATCGCTAAGAAACACAGGATCTTTAAATAAACTGTGTGTCCCACAGAGCAGCGCTACGTTTGATGTAAATGGGCAGGGAAGCTTGGTTTTCAATTGTTAACGTTGGGAAAATAAAATCAGTTTAAATGCATGCTGCAGTGTCTTTTTCACTTTAAAGTCTGATTTCTCTAAAATTTTAGTTCTTATGTGAAATCTATGGTTGGATAATCTGGATAATCTGGATAAACTACATAAACTACGGGCCTTTAAGGGGTCAAGATGGTGATTGTGCAGCATTAAACTACACAGATGGGTCTGAAAATGCTGAAAACCAGCAGTCAAAGTAATACTCACTCTGCTGACAAGCAGATCTGAATGACAAACCGCAGTGGTTCGACTAATCTGAGGGAAACGATGCAAATGTGTCAACAAACAAGACTGGAACATATGTGGCGTTCAAGAGGAAGAGAATTAATTACAGAGAGGAAATGTACAACTTAATGTGCCAAAACCACGGCAGTGCTCATTTCTGTAGTTTTGAACCAAAGATACTCAATTACTAGCACAAGATCCCCCACTCTAGGCTTTACCAGTGGTGAGAAATGATATATACAGCCCCGTCTCCCATGGAGACAGTTAGGAACCACCATCCCTTTGCCTTGTCTGAAAGTGTTATAACGTCTTGTGAATGGATAAAAGCAGATGATTTTTGTGTTGCATGATATTTTTCTGATGTCAATTTTAACTTCAACTCATGGTTTCACTTATAAGACCATTAAATGTCTGTTTATGTCTGTTGCGAAGCAAGGCGGGAAGCAACGGTTCTCAAATCTAACAAGAATGTGTCGCTGAGACAGAGACAGGTCTCGAACAAAGTTAATTTTCTCCTGATTCGTGTTTCTAAAAAAATGACATTTTTATTTCAGAATGTTCAGAAGATGTGTGTGTTGTGAAAAATGAGTCCAGTATGTATCTTGGTAAAGATGCAGCAAAAGAATTGGTCATAAACTGTGATCACGTCCATCCCTCCCATGAGAATGAATGGACTAAAGACGGCGTCTAGTTCCCTTAAGGGGCGGGGCCCTGGTGAAAAACCATGTGACACTGATACAGGAAATGAACAATCAGTCAGTCAGTGAGACATTTCACTTTCCACTTTTAACTGTCTCTGCTTGAACTAATGGAGGACATGCAGATTAAATTAACTTAATTTCCACGTTACACAGAGTTCAGAATGAGATTTTTCAATCCAATGAAAGAAGTTTGTTAGTTTGTTTCAGAGATGCCCCGATAACCCTTTATTAAAATTATAATCCTGGTTTCATGTGTTTTATATTTGATATTTTAAAACAATCTAACATCCATAACAATGATGTTAAAAGCAGGAATGCAGTCTGAAGACTTGACACCAAACAGCCTCAGAGGACAGACAGTCGGACAGACAGAGACAAGGCCACCGTCAGGATGCTCTTCTGGTAAATTACAGGCCTGAGATGATAAGTCAGTAAATGATAGTACAACAACAGCTGTATTTATAAACACCATGGTCATATTTGAAACCCTCCAGCAGCAGCAGCGCGAGCCACTTTTACATAGTAAATCCAAGCATGACTGGCTAGGATCAGGATTAGCTAAAACTGTTTACAGCAGGGGATTCAAAGTACTACTTGTTCTTTCAAAACTATAGCCGAGTCAGCGGGCAAACTGTGCCAGTAAGCTACGAGACGCCAAAAAAGGAAAATGTTGTTTATGAGGAAGCTGTGTGACATAAATAATGTGTAAGCCCTGTTTGCCCCCGCAGTGGAAACCTGGCAGTCAGTTGCTTCCTCTCCTACTTATCAAGACTGCCCAGCAGACTCTGGCTGAGATGCCAAAAGGTCACAGTCACTGGTGTTATCGCGCTATGACTCCGTCTGCGCACAAAAACAAGAGGAGGCTGGGGAGATAACGCAGGACAGAGTAACAAAGGTGAAAAATAGAAACAGCGTCGACTTCCTGGCATGAGGAGGCAGAAGACGTATGTGTGGATGCAAAGAACAACAATGACGCTTTCGTGGACAGACAGGAGGAGCCGCACAACAGAGAACAGAGGCGGAAGAGAGAGAGTTCACTGAGAAAAGGAATTTCAGCTGCAGCATCAGTGATAGCAGAGGAACTACAAGAGCTACTGTCAGTATTAATAGGTTTGTATTAGCACTATTAACGTTACGATTGATAAGTTTGTGGCCAAAGGGAGAAGGAGAAGAGTCAAACAGCTCTCGTTACATGCACACGCAGTTCAACTCTGAGTGGTTAAGCAGAAAGTTTGAAGGTTATAACTTTTGTTGTGTTTCTGTTTCAGATAATTAAAATCCGCAAGTCAGCACTGTTTGGGAAAATGGACAACATCAGCCACTGATGCAGTCACACACACACTAATACATGATGTCGAGGTAACAGACCTATGTCATCTGAGGAGATGCTATGCCTCAACCTGAAACTATGATTTTACTGTTAAAAATGTCCTTAAGCACTTCTGTCCGCCGGTCAATTATGCAAATCAACAATGAATGCCTCAAATCAAAGTGGGAGCAGTCGAGGTAATACCACTCCTGGCACTGACCACCAATGGAGTGTTTTTAAGTAGTTGTTGCAGCTAAACAAATGCTAAGATTTGTACTGCTACTACTACTGTTGCTGCTGCAGTATTAATACTGTGGTAACTATTGTAGTTTTCAACAAGTGCCGAGTTATTTGTAATGGTATTATTTGCACACAGGATTAAAAAAACTTTTGAAGAGTTTAACTGACTGAAATAAAAGCTGAGGCAGTAGTGCACTGCTAGCAAAAAAGAAAAAAGAAAAAAGTATTTCTAGTAGTGCTGTCAATCGATTAAATTTTTTAATCGCACCTTTTTAAATTGTCAGTTCTAAATGTACCTTTAAGTGATATTTTTCAAGTTTTCAATACTCTTATCAAAATGAGAGTGGAAAAATATACTTGCTTTATGGAAACGCATGTTTATTATTATTGCAGCAACTCAGTTTAAAGAAAAATACTCTGATATATATTTGAATGAGCACTCTGTGCTCAGAAATGTTTAGTAGCTTATATGCAAATTAGCCATGCACTGCATGATGACTGCGACAGAAACGGTGAAACGGCGGTCAGAGATCATCATTATTGGACGGGAATATTAATGATGTTGGTGAGCGAACAAACTATTAAAATTATTTAGCTTGCTCACTGTTGTGTTGGTGAAGCTGAACCTGCAGGACAAACTGAGATGGAGTGACGATGGAGGAGTAGTAACGTTAAGCAGGTTAAAGCAATTAAGTGGTGTCTTACATCGCAACATGATTTGAGCTGTTGACTCTTGTAGCTCACTGTAGCTTACTTGCAAACATCGGCTGCTCATTAGTGAGCTAGCACCATCAGGGTTGAGGTTTTACTGGGAAAAAATTAATTGCAATGCACTGATGAATCTTTTTTTTTGCCCAGCCCTTGACAGAACACGCACGTGTTAATCACGTGTTAAAAAAATTAACAGCGTTAAAATTAATTTGCGTTAACCCGTCATTATCACATTAACTTTGACAGCACTACTTTATAGATAAAGTTTGACTAAAGCAAGCCTGTGCCTTGAAGGCTGCTGGGTCAACCTGCAGGATGAACTCAGGTGGAGACAGTGGACGAGTGGAGCTTCCACCTCCTTCATAACTTTGACTCATGACTGCCCCTGAGCAAGGACCTAAGGATCTGAAGTCAGTGTCAGAAATAATCCTGAATAAATTTTGAAATAGTGTCCAACAGAAATGGCACTGCTAGCATTTTAAACAATGAAGTAGTAGCTGTCTTGGCACCACTTATGCAAGTAAAAGTACAGTGTTGTAGCTGCAGAAGCAGTAAAGACAGCAGTAACATGACGTGTCAGACATACCGAACCTGCGGCAGAAGACCCCCATGATGGCGCTCTCCTCCACCACCCGCAGATCTGCCAGCAGAGCCAGCTCCAGCCCTCCGGCCACAGCAAAGCCACTGACTGCTGCTATCAGCGGCTTCGACAGCTCCAAACGAGACGGACCCTGCAGGAAAGCAACCCGATTATTACGCCGAAACCACACACACTATTCATGCAAAGCTGTCGGCCTGCAGCACAGTGAAATCAACACAGAAGGAAAACACATTGTTAACAAGGGAGCCACACTGCTTCCTGTGGAATACATCCACTGTAGGTGTATATTTTTACGATCCATTTCAGGCTGTTCTGCGTCTCTGACTTTCACGTTTCCTGATTTGTTGCTCAAACAAAAGAATAAATAATGGTGGACATTCTCGCTGTTGTTGAACAAATGACGCAGTGTGTGTTCTGTCAGGGAGGCAACACATTAATTTTCTGCACAAAAAGTCACTCAGTCTCAAAGACTTAACATGCAATCCAAACAGTTTTATGCAGGTTGTATTTCTTACAGCATATGGTACCTAATTTGTGTTATGATGTTTATTTTTTTGTCGAGAGGCAGCAGCGCGCCAGACAACCTGTCTTCTCCAACCCATAAAAATATAAAGTATTATATTTTCGTGGAAACCTTTGGCCATTACAATCATGAGGATGTATAGATACAGCCCTCCCTAGCACGCACACACATACACGCACACGCAGCCCAAACAGCACTCACCATCGGACCAGGACCCTTTGTGACATCTTGCTCCGATTTAAGGGAGTGATTGGCCAGCTCTTTCAGATCATAACCAGCACAGAAATTCCCTCCTGGAGGAGACCACAAAATTACAAAGTATGGCAGCTGGAAAGTCAGAGAGGAAGGAAAAATGATGAGGATGAAAAAAACAACAAGTTGAGCTCGAGTCCGAGGGCTGCAATTTGGATAGCAGCTTGCTTTGGGCTGGCTGGCACACAAATGTTTCTCTTCCCTGAAGGAGCCCAAATCCAATACAGAGTCACACAGATCATGCATGTGCTCACACACACACACATATGCACATACACAATACGCTCATTAATGGAAGGCTAACATACTCCAACCACAGCCCCTTCCGTTGGATTCATGTGGTAATTACAACATTACCCAGGAGGCCTACAAACACTATGTCACAGGCTCGAGCAGGGACTCATAAAATCCTCCTCTCTCCTTAATGCAACAGTAATGAAAATGATTATAACAAACACATGTGCCAGCAACACCCATCAACCGGGAGCTTTGATTACAGCTGCGGGTCAGTGCAGGGCAATCATAGAAAAACAGTGCGTCATGCTGTTTATGGAAGCAGCGATGCGACGGAGCTCCCTGAACCTCTTTGTCCTCGCAGGACAAAGAAGAGCAGAAGCTCCAAAGAGCTGCTCCACTCACTTCAAGCATCATTTGGACTATTTGAAGAGGTTTGTTGGTGAGCCACATAGTTCTGTTTACTTATAATTTGAGCAATAAACAGTCGGACATGAACTTTTTTCCAGAAGATGAAAATTACACGAGTTAGTAATACGAGAAATGTTGCAAAGAGAGGAATGATATTACAAACTTTCTCCATGCCTAACATACTGTGAACAGTTTTCATAGGGACCAGCTTTCTGTTGAAAGTATGTGGACGGTTGTGTCTGCCCTCCAAGAATCACAAGACAAATCTGATATGTGGCAGGACGACAAACAAGTTAGTAAAACAAAAAAAACATGAGCGCTGCCCAAAGTCACATGACTTTCAGGCTGCTTACTTCTGCTTATTTTCTCGGGAATTTTGTGAAAATGTTATCAATTCAAACCGCTGATATCTTTTTACATATGACAAGGATAAAAAAACCTTCTGCAATCTGATCAGAAATGACAAACAGAACCGCTGGTGGAGAGCCACAAATAGAAATGGCTTAATTTTAAGGGGAATCATGCCAAAAACATGGCAGACCGCCATTACAACAAGAGCGCATACTTTCAATATGACAAAAGGCCTTTTTCACGGCAGTCATCGGACGTACCACGGAGGGAGAATCACAGGTGAAAGTCATTAAACTAATGATGTCTGAATTCCATCTGACTGCTCCAGTTTTTTGGGTCGTGTTTTTGTGCATGCTGGCTCACTGTCACACTGTCATGGCTCAGCCCGACGCAGCGAACTGACCAAGAAGAAAAGTGTTTCACTTAAAGCTGAGGTAGGCAATTTCTTCTCTGTGTCAACGGGCAAAAAAACCCATAATAAGCTTTCAGCATATTGTATTTGAGGTGCACTAAAAGCACACTAGACTTCTGCAATTCTTTTTGGCTCTGTAATGAGACTGTGACACACACTCTTCAGCCAATCACGGGTCACTTCAGAGAGCCATGTTCCTATTGGCTGCTCTACACTGTACTTCTTAAAGTTGAGCTGAAGTCACAAATGCACTTTCAGTCCTTTTGGACCATATCAATGCTTCCTTTTTTAGTCAAATTTAAAAATGTATCACAAAAAACTTCACAAAAAATTTAGTATTTTGCATTTTTAAATTAAAGTCAGCCACGTCCGTCTTTCATTCCCTGATGTCATCGTTGACTCGGGCCCTTTAGGTTGAATCATTTTTTTAATTCAACCAATTACATCACACTAATCTACCTGTTAGTGTAAATGTAACGTCCGAGCGAGGTTAGCACAGCACCCCCCCGACTAGACTGGGATATGAACCCAGGACCACCAGTAACAGAGGCAGGAATGGATGCCATTCAGCTAAAGGGCCAGGCCCATTGGCGAAATATTAAATAAACTAAAGCCAGCTTGGTGTTAAAATTTAGCAAAGCCCCAGCAACGGTTGCCAAGAAGTAACAACAACACTTGCCAGCAACACTCCAATCAGATTCTTCCAACTTATGTCCCGCCCCTACAGCCCGTTCATTGGTTGTTTAATTGTTTGAATTGCAAATACGTCACAACACGGCAGTGGATGCTCTGGAAACAGGCTTTTCAGCTCGTCTATGACAGATGATGTAGCTACAAGCTGATTCGCTGTTGAAACATGTGATGTGCCCTTCGTTCTAAAACTGGCCTCTGGCGACAAAAGTATCTGCAGGAGCACCGTCAGCCGGCTTGAGACGAGCTGAGACGGACCAGTTTACACCGCTGAAACTTTGCCTGCAACCTTGTCGTCTTGTCCAGAATCTCTTGTGCAAACTGGACTTAAAAGAGCGAGCGACGACAAAATAAATCGCGGGTTAGGAGTTTCAGCAGAGTTGCTTCCTCAGTGGTGTCATGCTACAGTAACCTTGATTTCCAGACATTGCCTACCCAAGCTTTAAAGGACAAAGAAATTATAAATTTAGGACTGGGCAACGGTGCAGTGCAATTAGACAAAATATTTTCAAAACTGCAATATGGCCAAATGCAATATCCAAAATTGCAGAAGCTGCATTTTTTTTGGAGAAAGGTAAAATCATAAGGCATTAGAAATGAACCACAGAGACAAAACAGACGGGAATGGAACAGAAAAATCAAATCACATCATCATCATTTTTATATTTTTTCAAGTAGCATTAAAGCAAAAGTGAGTTTCTCACTACAAATCATTACTCAAAATAATCACAGTATGATTCTTTTGCTTATAGTATGAGATCTGTGTTCCTGTGAGACCACTGAGGAGCCTTCACAGACATTTAAAGTGGCTTCATACTGGTTCAGGCTGAACGTGTGCCTGTAGTGACACGGCCGGGTCGACGTCTAGATTGCACCTGACCACAAACGCCCACAGAAATCCGAATCCCAAACACTCCAAATATGTGCCGGCATACTCCAAACCTGCAGAAAGCAATTACTCTTAATTTTAAAAGTTAAAAAAAAAAAAAACATGTCGACACTGAAAAATGAGAGCTGAGAGAGCGATCGTGTTGGCGCTAAGTTGAACAAAATGGATTCCTTATGTTTCAGACACACTACATCCAAACTCGAACCTCCCTGCTTGTCATCTCATAACACAGACAGACTGCTAATCACCGGCGAAGGTCAGTCTGTTGCTATAGCAGAGCAGCATTACAGAATAACCTGCTGACAGCAGTGAGAGGTGGGACGATTGAAAGCACATTACAGACACTGAGAATCGCAGAAGAGCTTCTTTAGCTGCAGAAACCTGTTGTGCTGCTCCTTGCTAACCCATTTAACACGAGCTAATTACTCTAAAACACACACACACACACACACACACACACACACACACACACACACACACACTGTTTTCTGTTCACAGCTGAGACATCTGGAAAGGGCTCCAACCCCTGAAGAACCAAACAAAGTATACGCTTGTGTCTCCTGAGGCCACATGCACTTTCTGCAGCGGACAGGTTGATCCAGGTTGAAGACATTATTTCCACTGAGGGAACGAGTTCACTCTGTGTGTATGATGATTATTTTTAGAGGTATTAGGAGCCGTGACATGATTCTGGCTTTGGAGCTGCTGACACAGTGCAGGCCACCTCACACAGGTGTGTGTGTGTGTGTGTGTGTGTGTGTGTGTGTGTGTGTGTGTGTGTGTGTGTGTGTGTGTGTGTGTGTG
>JAQLOL010000013.1:15646924-15657096 GCA_029783665.1 Naso thynnoides
AGGGAAAGGTATTTTTAACATATTTTTGTCTAAACTAGAGGCAATCGTGTAAAATGTAGGAGCCTGAGGTTTAATGAAAACTATTCCAAACATTCTCAGGACAGATATGTTTAAAAAACATATTTATGTAGTTTCATTAATAGTACATTTAAGTAGAGCTTCAGTCTTAACCACAGTGGTATAATTAAAAAGCTGCTTCTTAACTACACTGCAAAGTTTTAAATTCTTAACCGCCACTGAAAATTACAGCTACAGTGTAAAAAGATCGATATGTGCAGCCTGAAGCAATCGGCAGCTGCCTTTTGAGACAAACTTTCCCATTTCCTCCAGTCACCCTCTCCTCCTCCGCCTTTTTTTTATTGATGGCTGCAGGTTTCCACTAGAGCAGCAGCTACTGAAGCCAAGATAAGCTTGTTTTCGGTTGTCAGATTGCTCAAAACGGAATAAATTTGTCCGGCCGTCATGGAGAGGAGGCAAATAAACAACTCGCATAGCCTGAGAACAGCAGGCCGTTGTGTAAAAGTGAGCTGGGCACGTGTTTGTCAGCAGCTACTTACATATGATGGAGCGCACCGTCACCGGGTTGAAAGGAGTCCATGTGCCTGTGGGACAGAATGTTATCAGTTAAAAACATGGCAGCCCAGTGGGATCAGTGATTTATTGTTGTAATCTAATGTAAGAACAACAAAACTATGAGCATGCATAATAACTTTACTCGCACAGCAGCTAAAGCCACAAAAGATACTGTAAACATAACAGATGATCCAGTATCACAGGTGAATTATGAGGGACTAAAAGCTCATGAAGGAACTTTTCAAAAGAAGAACAAAAAAAAAAACAGAATATTTCCAGCGTTTACAAACATACACAACATTTATAACATTTTCTCATGATAAATATCCTTTCGGCAGCCATATTATGTTTTACAAACACTGCTGTATCACCGTCTGTTACTCAAGAATTAATCACTTCTTTGGGATGAGAAGCAATTATGTTATTGCTTTGATTTTTGCCACGTCAGCTCAAGTGTAAAAAGATGATGGACTGCACAATGATCGGATGAATTTTCTCTTCCAACGAATGAGCAATACAACAGACAGCGATGTTGAAGTTTAAAACATGTGCTTTGCTCAGAGAAAACTCTGCTGCATGTCAAATCAAGCACTTCCTGAACAAGCAGTCAGCCGCGAGGGAGAGATCGAGATGTTTTGGAGTCGTGCACGGGGGACCCTTCAGTGAGAGTGCAAGAGTTACAACAGAGCTCAGAAAAAAAGGCAAAAGGAAAATCAAATGTCTGGAGCAGAATGCAAAGAGCTACTCCCTTATTATGGATCATCATTATGGATCATCATCGGTTGTTTTGGAGGGATTTTAAACTTTGGGCGACTGATTTCAAGCAAAGATAAAGAGTGCATGTGACCGTCCACGCCACAAATTAACAGAGGTAACCTGTCCAACCACTTAAAAAAAAGCACCACACGCTGAAGTTTGATAAAATACATGAAGGCCAAGAGAAAAAAGAAAGAAAAAAAAACATTCTTATTCTAGCGTGGCCTCACTGACTCCCTCATCTTTTGTCCACATCAGCTCAGACATCACAGTGATCTGATTTAATTTGAGGTAAAAAGTTCTGATACAGTTTAATTTACATTTCGCTTCTCGGAAATGTAACATTAATCAAAGCATTGCTCTGCTTGCTTAAATGTTAAAGTGCAATAAAAATACTTTTTCTCCAAAATTGGTAAATAATTCAAGTAATCATGAGCTCAGTACTGTTCATAGTAACTACTGTTATTAACATTTTGGCCATTACTATGATAGTGTAACTATGTGGAATATACAGACAGTTCTAATAGGCCGTCTCCTCCTTCTGTTATTTTGGTTGATATTTCATTAGTGAGGTAGTAACGATCTGTGTATGGACAAATTATGGGCAGGGATCATACTGAGTTCCCACAGCTGCCACTTACAGATAATGTGCTCACAGAGAGGATAAAAGCATTCACAAAACGGCATAAAATCACATTAGGGAAGGAGTGGATGACTAATGAATGCATCATAACGTTTCAGCACAACAGCTGAAGTTGTTTTTGGGTTGAGATTTTGTGACATTTTATGGTCTTCCCCACGCAAACTGGTTATTCGTCATCTGCAGGACAAACTTCAATCACGTATGAACCTGCCTGTCACTTATGTGGTCACAAAAAGACGTACTGGGCTTCAGTTCGGCAGGCTGCTCATAGTTAACGGCCGGCTTCACACTCTCAACCGTCAAATCGCTGAGATTTATCAGGGTATCTAAATCTTTGCTGACTCACACTCTCACTTTATTACAGAGAGGACAAACAGTTCAGGACCAGAAATAAGGAGGAGTGAGCGTGGGAGGATGCGGAGAGGAGACAAGACAAGCAGCCGAGAGAACGCATGAGAGAGATGAAAGAGAGGAGGGGAGAAGTAAGCCGAAGAGCGAAGCCATAAAAGAGAAGAGACCAGAGGAGAGAAGAAGGGGCACTAAACATTTTCGGTTAGTTTCAAGTGCAGTGACGTGAACTCTCTCGCCGCCTTCTGCCGACCGGAGATCCTTTCCCTGTAACTCTGTCTGCTCACCCTAAGACAGCTTCTCATTGGCAGAGCGTGGAGCCTTTTTCACACTGTGCAGCTCCCGCTTGTTTTTCCCTCCACAGTTTATCCGTTGCCCGCAGTGAGGCAGGTTTGCAGTGAGAGCCGTCAGAGCTTAGATAGCAGCTCTTTGAAACAGAGAACCTCATTTAAATAAAAAAGGCTTCGCTTGTCTTCACCTTGATTTCACCTTTGAAGAGTTCATGAAAGTGTCAAGACAGACAGAAAGACGAACAGAGCGAAACAAAGACAGACAGCATACATGAACTCCAGATACTTTAGTGTTCAAAGGAGACACTCGACATTTCCTTCCCCCTTCCGTGGTTTGTTTTATTGATGGGTAGAGCTGCTGTGGGACCAGGCCTGCCGGAGGCTCTTTGTGGATTTGGGGTTTGGGCCAGAATCTATATTTTTGTATCCTTTCTATTGGAGTCCTGATCTAAATGAACAAACATGAAGTATCATAATGTGCTTATATCGGACCCATTTGTAGAAACAAACAGTAACTGGTGTGTTTATCTGAACCTCGTGTCTCCCAGCAGTTTTTTTTTTTTTTTTTGCCACAAACATTTTCTTAATTGTTAGCAATATTTTAGAAACTATACGGGAGCTATGGAAAGTGTTTCACTAACTGTGAATGTCTTCCAGGGAGGGAAACGTGCAGCTTTGCAGTACCACGACGGTTTTTATCAACCTGATTTGTGAACCCAGCCTTCTTCCTCAAGCTATGTGCACGTTCCAATAAAAAGAGGCATTCATCGACTCTGTTATGGCACAAAATGAACTGATTGCTTACAGCCTACGTCCACTTACGAAGAAAATGAAAAAATTATTAGAAGGAACAAAACTGTGGCTGCAAATAAGGCAAGAGAGAAATTATTCTTTGTGTAAATTGATAAGTTAATATATTAATTTGCACTCTCGAAGCCTCGGGATTATTTCTAACATGAAAGTAAATGAGAACTGCATTTAGGTCTCATGCGGTCCATCAATGAAGAATACGTGGACATCACTTCAGCATTTGGTCATATCAAAGTGAAATGATTTTCACTGATTGAATGATACACTTCAATCAATATATTACTGGTTTTTTTATTAGCTGTAACATAGAAGCAGCAAATCAGCAACATCATTCAAAGAGGTGACATTAGGAAAAAGGTTTAAAGAAAAGTCACATGCAAGTAAAATGTAATACTGACAAACACATAATGAGCTTTAAATATAAGCTCTGATCATTTATAGAGGGCCTCTCTTCAGCAAAGCAGCAATATTTTACTCCGATTTTCTGCATCACTGCATCGGTTCCTACACATACAACAATTCAATATAAAGGCTTCAGTAAAAGCCGCTGTAAATGCAGGATGTATTCCATCAGCTGAGAATCTTTACGGCTCATATATTAACTCCTGACTTAAGAACGACACCAATTACCAAAGGAGGTGAGTGAAAGGCGCTTTTTAGGCCATTTCAAGCCGGACCTCTGAACAGAACCTGCTCCACAGCAGCTTAAGAGACCATGGCACATTGACCAGGTTAAAAGAAACAGAAACTTCTGTGCTGCCAACTATAATACATAAACACGACTGTGCTGTATGAAACACAAATTTGTCTGCCGTTAATCTGTTTGCTGGTGTATGTGTATGTGAATGTGATGTGCATGGAGTCAAAAAGTCAAACTAATAAATGAGTGCACAAACTATTAAATTTAAACTATAGGAAGCTGAGGTGAGTGCAGATGGGTAACCACATTCACATCCACAGGTGTGACCACCACACTGGCACAGTTTCTATCACCAGAAAAAGAAAAAAAGGGTATTACTGTGAGAAGGGCCGGGCGATATGAACCAAAAGGTAGGCTACATCTCAGCATGTGCAGGCTGAATGGCCATACATGATATATATCTCAGTATTTTCTACAAAGGGGGCTAAATTTTACCTTCTAAACCTGAAGCCACGTTTCAGAAGTACTGTTACAACAGGGCTGAGCAATAGAGACAAAATACCTTGATATCAAAATCAGGACAATATCTTAAAGATGACTATTGAAGCTTTTACAGAATATTAATTTCAGTTTTTTTATAAAAAATAATATTGATATTTACATTGATGACATTTACTTTGATGCATTACTTAAGGCCTAGTTGGCATCTTTTTATGCTTGTCATCATCATCATCATCGTTTATTTGTCGGACTCAAGGTCCATAATAAAAACATACAACACTCAATACACAAGAATAAGAGATTTAAGAGAGAGAGATTGTATCTATCATGCATTTATTCGTCATGGATGTAGATGTGAAGGACAAAGTTTCATTGTGAATGCACAATGACAATAAAGTCTATCCATCCATAAGTACAATTTTTCAATCAATTACTTTATTGCAGTCTTCAAAAGCAGGAAATGACACCGCTTATGCGTTATCATAATATAACGATATCCAAAAACTGAGAGGATATCTCATCTCATTTTCACACATAGATCAGAAATATTACTCAGCCCAAACTGTGAGCATGCTAAGATGCCGACGGCAGCATTAGCCTAAAGCATCGCCGCTCCTTAATTTGGGCTCGAAATCACAGCAGTCAGTAAAAGGTCAAAAGCTTCCACAACTGTTTTATTATCTCGACACTTGCCTTCCATAAAATACAGTGGGATCTGTCTTAACTGTGCATCTCAGAATGTTACATTTCAAGTTAGACTTGCAAGATGTTCAGCCTGACGGATGAACGAAGCCACAGACATCAGAAATCCTTTCATAACGTCTGCATAAATGTTGTTGCAGCAATACGGTCATCACAAAAATGGCCAAGGGGCAGAGAAAAGAAGATCAAGCTGTGACCTTTCCAGCCACGCTGATTCCTCTATCGCACACACACACTTTTCACACCAGTAGCAAGCTGTGAGGTCACCAATGTATGCCAGACAGACTGCGGCTGCCCAGTGTGAGGTGGTCAGTATGGTTGAGATGTTTGTGTGCGTCTGAGTGTGCGCCTGATGGCCAACTGTTACAATGCACCCTCTGTTCAGTCCACACACTGGGCTCTCTCACTGCCGAGGCTATCTGTGGTGAGGGGGGAGAGAGGGAGAAGTGAGGAGGAGGAGGAGAGAGAGGAAGGCTGGTGGAAAAACAGAACGTGCATACACGAGCATTTGACGCCTGTGCTGGAGCTGCACGTACACAATCGACATATACAAGCAGCACACATGGAGACGAACGTTTGCACACGAACCCTGAATTTTCTGTTTTGCGCTGAACACAGAGGAGTTTCACAGACCTGAGGCACACGCCACAAAAATTATTTATCTCTCATTAAACATTAAAGACCCCATGAAACAAATAAAACATTTTCCTAGCGTTAATCCTGTGTTCGTGGGTTAATTGTGAAGTTGTTCCGATAACAATACCAAAATCAGAAAATGCCTCCAATACCCCCAAAAATGCTGGTATTGGTATCAGCGAGTACGCCAGCCAGCGCACCAATCCGATACCGCTGGAATTATCTGCCGCTGAACGGTACCCAGTTAGCGTAGTTAGATCTGAAATCCTAAGATTCCCAAAATCAATTCTACTTCACCACTCTGAAACAGTACACAGGAAGTTGCCACTGTCAAAAACTATTTGTGAAAGTGCCGAAGAAAACTGAGAAAGCCGATGAAGCTAGCAAAATGTCTACATTTTTCAACATTTTACACTGAAAAGTCTCATCAGTAGATAAGTGGTGTGTGAGCAATTAGATTTTCTAAGATTATGCTTTTTAAGATGCTGTTGAACTGCTGCTGTGTTTTATTTTAATCCTTTTATTTCACTAAACTATCATTAAACCCTAAGTTTTCAAGTAATTGTTATTTTTTAGGTGCTGGTATCAGGTCAGTACTCGGGATCAGACTCTATGAAAGTTTGGGTATGGGAATTTATATCAGGAAGGAAAAAATGGTATATGAGTATTTCCAGTTAATTGTTCATGTATATTATATATATGCCAAATATGTGTAAAAATAACCATTTTTGAGGATTATTACATCAAAATCTGGTCTTTTCTCTCATTGGAAAACATTTTTTAAGTTGTTATGACTCATCCTTAACTGGGGGGCGTTTCTATTTTTTCTTCCAATGTAACTCCTTTCCTGATTTTTTCGAGTAATTTAGACACAAGCCTACTACGGCCTGACTACAACAATGACGGTAAAATCCGTAGGCGCAGGTGAAGGTGCTGGCTAGAAGGCCTCCACAACACAAATGAGGCTGTCGTTATTAGCAATAACGTTAGCCTTAGCAGGGGCGGAGGACGGGTGTAGTGCACATTCAGCCTGTTGGCTACTATGAACGTCAATCGATATCTGCAACAACTTTCTGACTTGTGAAACACGTTTGTATGAAGAGCCAAATCGCACTTCGACTTCTGTTTCACAGGGTCTATAAGACATTTTCACTGTGATTATAAGTAGAATTTTCTCAATAATTTGCTGGAAAGTTGAATTTCCAATACCAAAATTCATGTTTTTAAACATCTTATACTTTTGTAACATGTATACTAGGGGTGGGAATCTTTAGGCACCTAACGATTCGATTACGATTTAGGGCGCTACGATTAGATTATAAAACAATTACCAGCACATCAAGACATATCTTGACTTGATGCATCTTGATTCTATCTCGGCGTGACACAGCTAACATACAGCGCGGCTCTTGTACGGTTCACTTTCACCGTCAACTTTGTAGAAGCCAAAGTCCACTCAGTGCAGATCGGATCTCACGGTCAGCCATGTTTCTTCCTTGTTTTCTTATGTGCTCCCCGTCAACTGTCTAGGTGCACGGCGCCCTTTTCACCTTTTCATTCTATTTTATATTATTTAAATTTTTGATTAGCGATTATTGGACATTGTTGAATTGATTCAGAATCACCTACATCCAAATCACTATGCATCTAAGAACTGACCCCCCCCCCCCCGACCACTAACATATAGATACAACCTTTAAAAACATCATGAATTAGCAAAAATAATCCTTTGCGTGTCCTTACACATTAGAAATAGTCACCAGCCGATGGGTCAGTCAGCACGTCATTCTCAGTTTTTGTTTGTTTTTGTGCTTTATGCCAAACAATAGTTATGATGTGTGAGACACAGATCTGCAGACTAGGCTCAAGCAATCCAGTCACTCATTAGCAGCATCAGTGCGTCAGAGCGTTAGCTAAAACTTACAGGGCGTAACGTGGAGTTCATGAAGCACATTGTCCACTATTCAGCTATGATGGAAAAAGGCTCAGCGGCACAGAAAACTGATAACGGGGGATGATTTTACAAAGCTTGATGCTGGCTGACAAAAATCAATGTTCCCTGCCTTCAAACTCAACTCCAGTTGGTGTGACCACATTACAAAAAATGCTACAGACGTAGAAGTGTAAAGGTAAGAGCTCTTGTCGGAGCTCCTTGGGTCCCACCGTTCAGCAAACTATGCAATCTGCACGGCGAGCATGTGCCCTCTCAATCGTATCAGCAATTTTCATGACGATTGCTCCTACACACTTAAATAAATAACCTAATTTGTGTGCACAGCAGAGTGTAGGAACATGATGGCAAGTTGGTAGGACGTCTACTCACTGCTGAGTGAACGGAGGCCAAAAAATTCCATATTTATAGCAAATGGCAGAGCTACAAGGCATACACACAGCACAGATATGCACATACACTTCTGAGGCACAGGGCCAGTCTGTGTTTAAACAGGGATGATACATACACACAAACAGGGCTGATAGAAAGATGAGAGGGGGAGGAGAAGAGGAGGAAGAGAAACAGTGGAAAAAGTGGGGAGAATGGGTGAGAGGCAGAGAGATGAAGTTAGAGCGAGAGAGGACGAACAGACAGAGGACACAGCAAGCAATGAGCTGGTGCCATGTACTCCTGAGGAAAGTAACAGGAGAGGAGAGGAGGGGGGACCGAGCTTGGAAAACAATTACATTAAGTCTCCGTCTCTAATTGTGTTCATTTCTAATGAATAATGATCCGGTAAACAGATGGCATCTATCTTATAATGCAGTTTGTAGCACCAGTATAATCTGACATTATCATCTTCACAGTGAAATACTAAACAGAAACATGCAAAAGGAGACGGACAGATTTCATCATACATGCAAAAAGACAGGCAGTGAAGACAAAGCGCTGAAAGGAGAGACACAGAGAGAGAGTAGCGGTGCAGAAACAGCTGAGGATGGATGAGTGTAAACAGTCCAAGTCTAAAGACCCAACAACCCGTGCCTCGCCTCCCCGGCCTCCAGGGCGTTACACTCTGCACTCTGCTTTCCTGAAGGAGGAGGAAGGAGGAGGAAAAGGAGAGAACAAGATGTAGATGACAAACAAAGAGGACAAGACGTATGGCAGACGAAGCTGATGTAAATAAGTGTTTGCAGAGGTACGCAGAGCCACGACACCGGCGGACAGACTGACAGACAGTCGCAGGGTTGGTGGCTGCAGGACACAGTGCAGCGTGTGTTCAGCCTCACTGGCTCTGTTTCATATCACAGTGAGCCTAATGAACTGGCGCAGACCGGACCGGGAAAACCTGCCGCTCACCGCACGTACGTTCACGGCACGGTGCGCAGACATACAACACTGAAGAAAACACACGAATACGCGCCAAGTCTGTAAAAACAAACCGCTTCTCACCGGCACTTGGATTGAACACAGACTAAATGAACAACACTCGTACCTACCGTAGATAAACACTCATGCTCATGCATGCATGCACAAACACACACTCACAAACTCATCAGTATGCTGAGCCAGAGCCACTGCGCAGCCTGATAACAGCTTCTTTCACTGCTGCTGCTGGCTGCAATGCTTCTTTTCTTCCTCTAAAGTGCCCAGAAAAAAAAAAAAAAAGCATCTCTGAGTAGAATAATCTGTTTAAAAGTCTTTGAAAAGCTGCCTGAGTGATTCAGCCATAAACTTTATGGCAAACACATTATATTTTAATGAGAGGATAAATGTCAACCTGTGCCTCAGTTCCTAAGCAAACTGTGCTCCACAGTACATATATATGTATATTGTATTTCATGTGGTCTAATTGTGAGCAAGGTCAAGAAGAAATGCTGGAGCGGTGTTCTGTGTGGGCATGAAAACAGATATTTCACCAGCCAGCTGCTCTTTTCAGTCCAAGCAAGAGTGAAACTGACTTCACTTGCCAGGATTGGAGCACAGAGGATGACCTGTAAGCATTTTGTTTGTTTGTTGCGGAAAGCCCCGGTGCAGACTTGATCCTTCATCCTGTTTGAATCTACCTCCTCTTCCAGAGCAACACAAGATCAACACACTTCAGTCACAAGCAGCTGTTACACTGATGCTCCATCCCCGGATCATTTTCCTGCTAATTGTTTAAGCCGTTTCCTCTCATGCTCAGATAGCCTCCTGTTCTGCAGCACTGAAACACTCCTGGCTGGATTGCAATTTTGCAGTGTGGTGGGTGGTGGGGTCGGGGGTGGGGGTGGTGATACTGTGTAATATCGCGCTATTTTGCGTAATGATGCGTCGATCCATAGACACCAAGTATCAATA
>JAQLOL010000013.1:15657196-15669235 GCA_029783665.1 Naso thynnoides
AGAAGGGAGTGTGACCCCATTGACTTTTTACTGGTTTTATGCCTAACTATTTGGATCAAGCATGACGAACAGCAAGTACTGTGCTTTGAAAAAACTCTGCCAAAAAACAACATCATTGCTAATTAACAAATAGGGCTCTGGTTCCAAAAATGTGAACTATCCCTTTAACTGTTAAGAAGGAAAAAAAAAACCCACTGATCTTGCAATCATGGCGATACCATCCAGAAGAAAAGTACATTTGTTTACGCACCAATCCAATACCACATACTAGTTACTACTACTACTACTACTTGGCATCAGAACAGCGCTCGGTAATGGTTGATATAGAACGTTTACGGATTGGGATCAGGAAGAAAAAAGGTCCTGGAACATCTAAAGTGGGTCTGCGCTGCGTCGGCTGTCAGCGCAGGGACACTGAAGCACATCAAAACGTCTTTGAAGCTACAGTGACAAACTTTTCACCTGCTTCTCTGTTGTCCTGGGACAAAAATAAAACTTCATTACTTTTTTTTTTTTTTTTTTTTTCAGTTAAGCTGCCATTATGTGATAAAAATAAAATCACAATCCATTTCCTGCTTAGGCCTGGCAGTTACTTAAATCAAAGAGTGGCTGAGAGCAATAGTGTGTAACATGAGATGGGAAAGAGACGGAGGGATCAGAAACGAGGCCAAGAGGGAGTAAAGCAAGTGTGAAAAGGCAAAGAGGAAAGACGACCGAGAGATGAAGACGGATGGAAGGGAGGAAGATGGGAACAGAGCACAGCTAGTAAGACATTAAACAAAAAGGGGAGTGGCAGAACAGTCGGACCCCGATACATACCATTTGATAAGGCCTGCTGGAGCTCTGAGTCTGATATCACTCCGCTCCGGTCCTTGTCAACCCTGGGGAGGAAAACACAGATTAGATACTGCGTGCATTAACCACTTCACACACCCGGCACACAATAAGAGCGGGCATCGACACTCGCCAGCTGAAACTTTATCTTCCTGAGCGCGTGTTCGTATTTCAACAGTTCACGGAGAATGAATGGAGTTCTGTGATCAGGACACACAAGGTAGCTTGTTCGCTCGTAGATCCCCTGAGACCAGACAGACAAGCCCTGGGCGTGCGTGCGTGCGTGTGTGTGTGTGTGTGTGTGTGTGTGTGTGGGGAAAGTGAAAGTAAATGTTGGCAACGGCACAAGGAACGTAGTGCAACAAATGGGAAGGACTTGTCTGGTATTTCGTGTGCTAATAAAATAATCTTTTATCTAGAACATTAGATTTAGGAAACAAATAGTCAGTTAAACAAAATTAATCTACAATTCTGATCAATGCAAGAAGCCAAACGTTCTTCTTTTCTAGCTTTTGAAATGTCATTTAAGGTTTCAGGAAATAATAGCGTTTTAATACTGTCTGACGTTTTATGAACTAGAGGATAACTAAATAAATAATGGAAATAAACACTAACATGACTGCAGCTAATGATTATTTTCATTACTGATTAACCTGTCAGCTCGAGAGTAATCCAAGATAATGTCTTTCAATGCATTCCCTATCAGACCAACACTAGAAACGTGAAAAATCTTTGGTAACAATGACAAAAATAAACTGTTTATAAAAGAAAAATATTTTTTTCTTGTGCAGCACAGAGCAAATTAAATATGCATGTTATGTCACTGTGTTGTGGAATGGCAAATAATTAAACCATAAATATAGAACAGAGAATGGGTATTTGTGCTTGGTTAATTATTCAATCGACTCTTGAAAACAACAAAAACATCTGCAACACTCCAGGGGTTTATTACTGTGGTAGCAGGTGGGTCTCCCTCTCTTCAAGTGAGGAGTTTTTTAAATCTGTATTTTAAATTGTGACTGAAAACCCTGCAGTGCTCATCCAATGCGTGGGCTCGCTGGCTGGCATCAAAGAAAGGCAGCCACGTTTAAGTGTCTGAAGGTAAGAACATGTGAGGAGGCCTTCAAGTTATTATGGAAAAATATTGAGCAGTTTAGCGACTGAATGTGTCTTTGTGTGTCTTTGACTCTAATGTCTCAAAAGGTTCTTTGAACACTTCCTGTATTAAAAGGGGTCAATAAGTGAAAACTAAGGTGGTGAGATGTTTTGTAAAGACAAGGAGTTGTGTTTTTCTTTTTGAGTTTAATCAGATTTGAACAGTATTTAGAGGAACTCGCTGGATGTGTCACCATCTCTTGACAAGAGGCGGCATGGTGGATTAGTGGTTAGTAGGGATGCACAATATTATTGCACGTTCCATCCAGTAAATCCAGTATTGTGCATCATAAGTGGTTAGCACTGGTGCCTCATAAGAAGAGGGTCACGGGTTCAGTTCCCAGCTGGGGCAGGGTCTTTCTACGTGGAGTGTGCGTGCTCTCCCTGTATTTGCGTGGGTTTCCTCCAGATGCTCTATTTCACCCCACCATAAGGACATGTATGTTAAGGTCTATCTCCAGTCAGTGCCCCTGACCGAGGTACTGGCTAAGATCTGGAGCTGCGCTGTCGCCGCCCACTGCTCCTCAGGGATGGCTTAAATGCAGAGACCAAACTTCACTGTACGCTGTGTATGTGACCAATTAAGTGCCTTTACTTTTGACCAACATCTAGCAGTTTTAGGTCATGAAAATAAAGTTACAACTAGTTTAAGCAAGCATGCACCCTTTTAGAGATTAGAGCTGAAACGATTAATCGAATAATCAATTAATCGATCGATAGAAAATGAATCGTTTCTGTCATTTTTCAAATAGAAAAGTAGGAAGAACTGCCAGTTAAGCCTCCTAAATGTGAGTATTTAGCTTATAGTTACTTTTTTGTATCATTTATTATCATAAATGTGGAGTCTTTGTGTTTGGGGCTGTTGTTTGGACTGAAGGAGCAACATGAAGACATCACACTGGGAAATTAAGATGAGCATTTTTCACACTGACATTTCATGAAATAAATGATTAATCTTTAATCATAAAAGTAATCCGCAGTTTAATCGATAATGAAAAACCTGATAAGTGATCGGGTCAAACTATTAAGATACATTTACAATCTTAACTCTGCCAAGAGCAATTTTTCTAAGATTCACAAAGGACAGCATTAACAGACTGGACTGTGACACACATAACAGGCCCCATGGTATGCAACGAAGCTTGGTCAAACATCCAGTGACTCAGTTGTTCCTTAGCAACCCGCCTGGCCCAACCAGTCGACACAGAGCACGCTTGACAAACATACCAGCAGACGGGGAAAAAAAGGGAGGGGGAGACAGGGAAACTCCCCCACAGGACTGGCCCAGCGCTGACTTTGTGGGCTGGGTTTCCGCTCCAAGCTGTGACGCTTTATGTGCGGTCATATCTCCATGTATGCAGCCTTCAAGGCTTTCTACATGGTGATCAGCCATATGTCTGTGTACCTTCCCCCAATCAAAATAAAGTAAACAAACATAAGGAGACCTGCCCGGTCTTCTTGGGCGGACGGGGAGCTCTGAGCAAGCCACCATAAATGAGAACTTTGTCACAGGGAACGAGAGGAGTGGCTGGGTTGGCGCAATTAGTAAGGGTGCACAACACTTATGGATGAACTCAAAGGAGTATGTGTGTACCGTATGAGCAATCCATTTTTCTCCCACCTCCCTTCCCCTCTTGCCTTTATCTTCTTAACTCACTCACTCTGCTTTAGGTAAAGTTACTGCACCAGATTTTTGGTGAGCTGAAAAAGTGAGAGCATCATTAAAATTCCCTTTTGCCTGGAGCACCGAGAGTTAAGCATCTGGCCTTTCCAGCTTCCACGTCTGTCAAACCCAGTACTTGTATGTAAAACAGCCGGACAGCACAAAGCGTCGCGGCTGAGTCGCTTATCCTGCTCAGATTTTCCCATGTTTCACTGTTTCCTATTAAGCAATCTGGTTGGAATATGGTTCACAAAAGAAGGGCCGCCCTACTTTCCACCTAAGCGGTCCAAAAGTAAGGCAAAGTCACTGTGGCTCCATAATGGAAAAGAGAAACTTCCAAAAATAAAGCTGCATTCATAAAAGCCCTTTGAGAGAATCCTCAAGTCCAGCAGTTTGGCTCATAACTCCAACTTCGACTGTTCGAACGTAAAAAGAATGATCTCACTCACTCCTACTCGTTCGTATTAGATGAACTAATATTTCCTCCCTGCAAGTCCTAATTTGTTACTGACGAGTTTGAATATGCTGTCATTCCGAAAACGTTAAGTGTTGCTAACCCAGCCGTGGCAGTCTGTAAACATGTTGTCGTGCTTGCATAGCAACCAGTCTGCGATGCTGATCTAAACCCATCCAAAGCATCGATGTTGTTGTTGACTCTTGTCACGTTACGTCTAAAGATTTTTGTAATGCCAACGTCATGCTCATGAACGCAGTCAAAACAAAAGAATGACTAGTCAAGAATGTGATGCATTCAGTGCCAAATCACGGAATTGAATAGATCTAAAAAAAAAGAAAAAGAATAGACCGCCGTCAACCTTTATCATGGACGCTGACTTCATTCATTTAAGTCAAAGTCTGGTTAAAGAGTTACAAAGTGTGACTTAAGATGAATGGATTATCAAACAGTGCAACCATGGGACGGTGAGTCACAGTGTGCATATCACACACACTGAGAGGCTTTCTGCGTCAACTATGCTCTATTGACTCCGATCACATGACTGAGGGAATTCCAGCACCACTCGCCAGATATTCAGCAGCAGATGAGGCAGCACAATGCTCATGTGAGCGCTGACTGAGTTCGCTCGAGAAAGCCACATTCGGAGATTTCTGTGACACGAGGCGGCATGTATGCACACAGTCGTGATGGTCATAAGGAGTGTTGGGAGAGACAGATTGTGAATGTGTTGGAAATATAAAGAGAAACAAACAAACGGAGGCATAAATGAGGCAGAATGTGCATATCCAGCCTGATTTCTGAGGGATTTAGCACCATACATAAATAATTCGTTAAGGGTGTTTCAAGTCTCACAATGCGGGCAGCATCTCAATGTTGTAAGAAAGCAAAGCAGCAGGAAAAAAAAAAAATCCTCTGCAGTATTACATAACTCTATAGCTTACTACAACCAGGGGCCAAAGCATATCAACTATTTCCCTCTCTGCCTACTACTGTGACCTTCTCAGCTGCTGACACACTTTTGACTCAGGCTGTGGTGAAACTGATGACTATCAGTGGCTGAAAGCTGCCAAGAGACCGAAGCATCTGCTCAGGACAAAATAACACAGTTTAAGGTGGTTAGAGATGAAGCTTTCCAATGTATTCAAGATCCATTAATTATAAAAACACTCTGCGTCATATAGGCAATTTTAGGGAGCCCCATCTTGGGAGGATCTGACGTGGTGCAGATTTGGACAGAGGGATTCATTCATGCAATAGACTCTCATATCTCTGCTTTTAAATTAAAAATCTTGAATTGAGCTGCCTCTTTTTTTTCCTGGGAGTTCCCAGATCAAAGCCTTCAAGGACTCCTGGAGGTCCTTGGACCATCTTTTTTAAACTCTCACCGCTGCAGCTAGAAGACAGTTCACCGGTTGAGCCAGTGGGTTGCCTGTGACTTTATTTTAAGACAGTTAAAAACGAAAGCTCTGAGACAACAACGAGGAATAGTAGCTAATCCAGCGTATTGTTATGTGGCCAGCGGAGTGACGTGTATATACTGGCCGTGTGTTGTAAACTGTGTACCGGTAGTAATATTTCCAGGAAGCTCCGCAACTAACTGACAAATCAGTGATATCTGCGCGGGGCACCGCCGTCGGCCAAGAATAGTTTTACAGACACGAGAGTAAAGGGCAAAAACGAGCTGTCAGGAAAAGAGAGAGTCACAACCACCCAGCCCTGCTCACTTTCCCTCCGCGCCACAAACGACAGCAGTTTTCACTGCGGTGAGAGACGAGCAGACAGCAACGAAACAAACCGCCTTTTTTTCCACTCACCTCTGAAAGATATTCCACAGAAAACCCTGGTCCGGGGGAGCGTTGATGTGCGGGGGAGCTTTGTACGGACTGTGGTACGCCATTTTTAAGGGGGGGGTGCTCTGTTAAAATTGTGCGAGTAACACCGACAGTCTGCTCTCCTTCCTGCTGTAGTTTCTCCGCTGAACGTTGGACGCTTCAATCAGACTCCACCACCCGACGTTCATATTACTGCCGGCCTGCCTCCTCGCGCACAGAGGCGTGGCCAGCCATTCAGGAGGCTGACGTCACATTTTCCTTTCCTGACAGCGGCGCAAAAATAGAAACTGATGCTGATAAATACCGACAAAACCGGCTTTAAGATCAGGATAAAATATCTAAAATATCATACTTCCCCTCAAGCAAAGAAAATTTATTTAAGGAAATTAACAAAATAATTTCTATGACACGAGGAAGTGCCTCGCCACAGGTTTAAAGACAGTGAAATTAATTATAGGCCATATTTTTCAAAAGCTCTGATTTTGTTTCCTTATGGTAGTTGCTCATTTATCTTTTTCTAAATACTAAAAACTGTAAAAGTTATTTTTCAAAGTTATTTTTTTGTTTATACATTTCTTGGCTGATCTGTAGTAGTAGGGAAGAAAATAGGCCTAGTTTTAGGATATGATGTTGTCAAACCACTACAGGTAAAAGTCAAGTATTTTAGCCTTTTTAGTTACTAGGCTTACAATATGTAATGTAGCCTTCTTTCAGTTAAGAGTAGGCTAAAACAAGTCACGAAGCACAATGTTGCCTGTAATGTTTGAATGTTGATATTGAATCATTAGCTAGGCTATTTCGGATGCGTTAACATATGATTATAGAGAGACAAAATTAGTACATACAGAACTGACTTCAATATGCCACCAGTTATTCTGTTGACCGTGTTCGTATAAAATATATATGTGTATTTAGAAATATACTTATAAAACTGTAAAGAAAGAAAGAAAGAAATTAAAAATAACGCTTTATCCAGTAGACTTGTTTCCTAATATAAGAATAATACTTTATGTATTGGACTTGTTACGTTGTATACGTATCTATATCTCTAAACCCAAATTCATTAAAGCACTTACAATCAGTTTTCTAACTTTCTTAAAGTTATTGAATGCATCACGAACGTTTACTTTCAATGTACTTGATCTCACAACCTGATTGGTCCAGTCTGATTTGACGCGGGAAGCCTTTGCCCGCTATTAAAAAAAGTCATTAGCTTTGACCTCCTTCTTCAAAGTATTTGTCTGTAAGGTCTAGAAACGTAAAAATGTTTTATTACCCAAATGTCCTTCATCGCCACACTGGATGTTTTTCCACAATTTGGTGAGTTTAGATGTTTAAATGAGTTTACTGCGACTTAACTAAGCTAATTGCTCGTATACTAACATTACAAGGCTAGTAGTGTGAACTTTGCTAACCTTACTACAGCAACAGATTGTAAGCTAACGTTAATGTTATGTTACAAAACAGGTTAGCCTGTCAGCCAAGGTTCATTTATGAATGTATCCTTAATAAATGACAAATAATTTTTCTTATTCAGGTTGGCAGCCACAAGAGGTATCAAGGTAACTCGCAGAGAGCTTCTCAAAGTCAATGTCAAGCTAACATGGTGAGAATATTCACAGGCTAACATTTATGTAACCATATTATAATTAACTACAGCACGCTGAAGTAGGCTAAGGTTACTTTAATTTTAGAGCAACAGGTGTGCATAAATACACATAAGTCAGGACTAATTAACAGTTTTTCCCTCTTTTTTTCAAAGTGCATCAATATCTTAAAAAAAAAAATCTTGTCAGCATGTGCAGGGGCCATTTACAAAGTGCAACACCGAACATCATAAATATAAAATGGCTTTTGTCTTATGTTGTGTAGTCTCACTAAAATCACGTAGTCCAGGCTCTGCAGTAAAGTTATTGGTTATGCAAAAGGACTTTTATTAATATTATTTATTTTTTAAAATATATTTATAAAAGTTTTTTCTGCTGTTGCACTTTTTAAATAGTCCCTGCAAACTCTCCTCACAACTGAACCTGGAAAGTTGTTCATTACCTTCTCTCTGGTCTTAAAACGTTAATAATCTGACAGTGCTGCTGTTCAGCATGTTATGAGCCACTATCAAATTTCATCATTGTTGCGTGGTGACAGAAACAGATGTTAAAAGTCACAGACATGTTTGTAGGCACGGGATTAACGTTGTCTTAGAACCTCTGTGTTTGGTGAAATTGAACATTTGTAATAGTCAGTGGAATTTTTACTTCACAAATAACAGACATGGCAGATTGGATTGAGATCACAGACGTCCTCCGCAATTATTACAGATTACCTTAGATCCACAGGCAATGCATTCACAGGTGCACATGCTAGGTTTGGATTTTGGGGAGAAAGGACGCGATTACCATTTCTATGGAATGTAACGGAAAGTAATATAAAGAGTAATGCAACAAATTACTTGTGGCATGGAGTAAGAAGTAAAGTAATGTTATTAGTTTTGGAAAGATTAATGAGTAATATATTAAATTTTTTGAGTTACCAGTCCAGCATTGTATTACTTGGTAATGTCCATTTATTTTAATAAATCTATTTAATTTAAATGTTGTGGTATGCTTCTTTAGCTGCTTTCTTTAGTCTAGTTTGGTGTAAAGATGTTCACACCCGCTAAAGTTTACGGCCAATAGAGAAGATGAAGTATAAAAGATATCACATCTCTTTGCATTGCCCCCTAAAATAGTATATCTTCTTTTCATGTGAACATTTTCCATGATATTTTAAGGGATCCAGTGCAATTTATTTCAGATGAAAGATATTGTCAATGTTTATGATTTGTTCGTTGTTTCACATACAGCAGGGACATTTTGGACTATGTGACATCACAAGTTCCTCCACCGCAACCTAACCTGCCCAAGCCTCGTTTCTCTCTCTACCTGTCATCGCAGCTGCAGTATGGAGTGGTTGTAGTGTACCACAGGCAGTGTGGTTTCCTGCTTGGTAAGCAGACAAGACAAGGTGCAACAAGCAAGAGCAGAAACATGAGAGACAGAAAATTATGATCATTAGTAACTCTCCTGCATTCTACATTGTCTACACACAATATATTGTAACTCCAAGTGAGGTTTAAGAAAAGATAGAGATAGTTAGTGGAGACACATGATATTTAGTAGTCACTTTACTTTGTAATTCAGCATAAAGGCCACATGCTGTAAATTGTTACTGTGACATTAGTCTCATGTATAGTATATACTAGAAATCATAAAGTAGAATGAGTTGGTAGAATTAAAACATAGTAATGATGTTTTGGCAGATTCCTTACAAAAGATTTATGGAAAATACAAACAGTAAGGAAGATGGATTCAGTTTAAGAAGAAACATTTTTTGTTGGACAGCTTTCCACAGTAAGATCAGGTGAAATGAAAATGTTTGTTCAGCATACACTAAACACAGCAGATAAATTGTCTCCATAAGATGCAGGATTAAGTATTCTCAGAAATGTGGTTTGGTGCAAAACCACAACAATCCTATCGTTGCACATTTTCAAATCACCCTGGCAAGCCTAAATTAGAAGCTAGCACAGAGCTGATGAATGCAGTATCACCAAATACAACTCAACTGTCTATATTCATCTGGCATTGAATTACACCCTGACACTAATATTGCATGCGACAGATTCCAGATCATTCTGTCGTCATGGTTGATGAAAACAGTGAAATACAATGCAGGCTGATAACCAGAGAGGGAGAAGCCAAGAAAGCAATCACTGTCTGTTGTCCACGGTGGCTCTTGGAGACGGCATTGGCAATTCATTTCATTTCATTTCACCGTAAAATAGAAAAGGATCCCAAAACATACAAATAAGAGTGCATAATGTTTACGTTATGTCTCATTACCATGGCATGGGGACATTTGTCCTCTTGTAATGTGGCCTTTTGAAAATGTAATACAGATATATTTTAGCTTAGAACATGCAATAATTATATGTACATTTTGATAGGAAATCTAAGTCCAGGGCATTCTGCAGAATTTTCCACATTTTCCACCTTTTTATTAGTCCAGACTCAGGTGTGGATGTTAATATAGTTCATGTGTAAGAAATGACCAAAAGACCCATGATGAATATGCCGTACATACTAAAAACAATTTCGGATTCCTTGTTCCCTTCATACCTCCTTCTCTTGTAAAAGAGGAAGCAAAATGCTCATATTTTCACCTTCATTTACATTTGTCATGTCATATTTTCGACATCGAATTGTGACATTTCTCCTTCTGCTTCTGCAGAAAAAAAATATTTTGAGAGTTGTTTGTTAAAACTCTTTACCACTTTTTGTTTTCCAGAGGAGGTTCAGCAGACCATCGAACGCCTGCTGCGTTGTAAAAGATGCATACATATTGACATGGCTGAGTGTGACAGGTCTACGCACACACACGCACACACACACACACACACACGCACAATTTGGTCATGTGGAGTGGAAGAGTGTTTTGTATTCTTGGGTGCCTAAGATTTTAAGCTTTTCCAGGGCTGTACACTTACGTTTTTAAGTGGTAGCACTGGTGCTAGCAAGTTAAAAATTTTAGTAGCACAAAGAAAAATTTAGTAGCACAACCAGGTGGACAGTTAGTTAACATGTTTATTGTGAAATTAATTTGATATCAGAAATGAATTTACTTTAAAGGGACATGGGGCAGGATTTGTAAAAGAATACACATGCATGTTCAGTTTTTTAATGCTTATGGGTGATGAAGCGTTAAAACCAAAAAGAATGAGCCCACCCACTTATCTCTCCATTGCCTTGAACAGCCTGTGTGCTGCATAATGCGCTGCAATTTGGGACCGAATTTCCCGCGCAGTTCTATGGATGTGACGCCAGATGACACTGCATGTGCGTTGTCGACAGCTTTTGGCGTCGGTTTTTGACACGTCGGGAGTGAGACTGTGTTGGGCAGCAAAGCAACAGGTTTCCTGGCGCTGCTCAGCAGGGAAACGGTGAGTGAATAAATACATTGCATTTTCAGTCCTATACACAGTGCAGTCAGTGCTAATGCAGATATAGCCCATTGTCTGCCCTTGTGCTCTACTACTCCAATAGTACAGTGGTTAAAGCAGTAGACTTTCAGCCTGAAAGTCAAGAGTTCAAATCCTGCCTCCACAGATTCTTTGAGCTCATCAGTACAAATGCATGTTTTACTTACTCTGCACACTTTTGAACATTTTTTGCTGATTCACACTTACTTCTATTTATATGCATAGCAATTTACCATAGCTGTCTGTCTGTCTGTTTGTCTTTCTGTCTCTCTCTCTCTCACACACACATGCACACAAATAGACACACACCTTTGCTCATATATCATTATGGAGAATCTCATGAAAATTAAAACCAATTCTTCAGGCTTTATAAAGACTGAGGGACACAATGGCAATAGACAATCTCTGTCTGTCTCTCTTTCATTCTCTCTCTCTCTGTCTGTCTGTCTCTCTCTATCTGTCTCAATCTGTCTCACTGTCTCTCTTTATCTGTCTATTTCTCTCTGTCTCTCTGTTTCTTTCTCTGTCTCACTCTCTCTCCCTGTCTGTCTCTGTCTCTCCGTTTGTCTCTCTCTCTCTCTCTCTGTGTCTCTCTGTCTCTCTTTCTCTCTCTCTCTGTCTGTCTCTGTCTCTCTTTCTGTGTCTGTCTTTCTCTCTCTGTCTTCTCTTTCTCTCTCTCTTTTATGCCCTTTCAACCATTTAGCTTCGTGATTTTATGCTGGGATATTGCTCTTTCTACCTTTTTACACTTTTACTTGGCATTTCTGCATTTTTTCTGTATGCATTTTAGCTCTCGGCATTCACACAGCATTTTCACCAGGGAATGCACTTTTTCTAGTATTATTCTCTATTCTTCCGTACGTTTTTTGGCCTTTAACTACTTCTACATACTTTGTGCTATTAAAACCATTCTGCTATCAAACTGTTCAGCTCTTTCAGGACATTCCGGCTATGACTTTTCACTTTTCTACTCTTATACTTTTTAAAATATTCTGCTTTTTCCACAAAATTTTGCCCCATTTAAATGCATTCAAAAATCCTCAAGTCCGATTCAAACCCACCCTACTTTGAACTTGTGCTG
>JAQLOL010000013.1:15669335-15694086 GCA_029783665.1 Naso thynnoides
AGCTCTGCCACTTACTGCAGCCCGTCACTGGAGCTGCTCAGTCAGACCACCGCAGCGTCGTCATCCCGGTAAAATGAGCTGAATCCCCATTAGAGGTTTCACCGCCGGCTGGTCACTGGTCATTGGGGTCATCATCAGGGCTCTGTATGTACACAAATCACCACATTACATAAATGTTTTACAATGAACCGATCAGTCTTTGTGAAATTTTATTTTATTTTGAAGGGTTTTTTTGACCAAATCGTGGTGTCACAGCCTCAGCTGTACTGCTGTGAAGAGTTCACACACACTCCCGTGCTCTGGCTGCAGTTACCCTTACCGACGTCGTGTCGCTATTGAGTCATATTTCTTAATCCTGCCCCTAGTTTAACGTTACATGCTGTAGCGACAGATGACTCCTCCAAACGTCTTTTTCCCTGGCTGTCGTCATTTTGGCTGGTTGAGTTTATGGTAACCACTGAAGAGTACCTTTTCATTTTGATGCTCCTTCATTCATGTTGCTGTAGCTGGCGTAGTTTGAAACAGACTGTAGAAGAAATTGTTTGTAATGTCACGGTTTCCTGGGAAAGTTCAGCGAAGGTGGAGTCGTTAACCAGGAAATGTAGTTTTTAAATAGTTGAATTGAGACGGATAGTATACAATTAGAACTACAGCTCCCATGGAGCAGTTTTACTAACAACGGACGGTTACTTGTATAAGTCAAAAGTAATACTAGTTTTCCCACCTCATGATGACTCCCTGCGCAACTCATTCGCACATGTGCGAGTGGATACATATTTCTCTTTGCACAGGATGATTTTCCTTCGCAAATGCGACGAAAACTGTCACACTGTACAACCCTGTTATCTGTGCAGGGGTTTGTTTGAGTTTAACAATGTCTGGTGGAATATTTATGAGGGAGATTGTTTTGGCAACAAAAACTGGAAAGAAAATGAGAATTTATTGATTGAGTCATGAAGAAATTGAGCCACTTTCATGTGAATAACTTCACAAATGTTTCTGTAAATAAGTAATGTTGTGTAACTGTAATGCACATAAGTGTTCTTGTTTCAGATGCAGTCCTTCTTTACACATTTGTCACATATATAAGTATATGTAGAGCTGCATTACCCAGTACAGCACTGAGCATATGTGTGGTGTTTTCATATCTTTGGCAGTAACATTTCTGTTGCTCTCTCTTTCTGGCAGGCTGGCCTTGGATCTGCCTGACAGCCTGTACATGATGAATGAGGCAGAAGGAGCTCAGGACCCTTTCTTCGGTCTCATGGAATCACACCTGCCCAGCCCCTACAAAATACACCTGGTACATCAACGATACATACGGCAGTGCAGCCATACTCTATGTGCTGTTGTGACTCCCAGATATGTTGGGAAATCAACAGGAACACTCTTATGTTTGTCTCTGTAGCGTAGCACAACAAAACTCAACAAAAGTCAAATTAACCTGTGCACCATCTACATCCCAAGGTAACTTGCACTTTATATCACATGTTGACTCTGTAAACATGAGCGGGCTGCATGAATGTTCTTGTCAGGAGCAGTGGTAGACACTCAAATATTGACGACAACTGTAAAATAGTAGTTCTATCTACAATGACATTAAAAGGAGAAGTTTGTTTTTTGCCCATTAAGCCTCATAGTAAAAGTATTTACGATCATGTACAATGTTCTACAACATTATTATGACGACTGGTGCAGTCTTAAGTGCTGGAGCTCATTGCTAACGCCACCGCTAGCTTAAAACAACAGAGGTGCATGTGCACTCCATTGGCAATCCATTGAAAAACACAAAGGCTCGTTTTTATAGACAAGAAGCTCGGCGAATGTAAAGTGGCGCCTTCTCCTGTACCAACACAAAAACACGTAGTTACCCAACAGCATATAACCTGGAAACAGCTCTTTCAGCTGCTTCAGGAAACAAACAAACAGCCGTTTGCGGGTCATATGCCGTTGTGTTCTTTTGTGTTACAGTGGCAGAACATCAGCGGGGCATGACTGAACATTCAGTGAGATTCTCACCTTTTCAAATGAGTGTCTATTGTGTTTTTCGATGGAGTGCTGTCAGAGTGCACATGCATCTCTGTTGTTTTCGGTTTGCAGTGAAGTCAGCAGTCAGCTCCTGCTCTCAAGACCAGAGATGGGGACTTTAACTCAAGTCGCTCTTAAGTCGCACACACAGTGACTTGAAACTTGACTCGGATTCTAGGTTTGGGACTTGTGAACAATCTTGGAGGGGTTTTTTGTTGGCAGTAACCAGATCTGATGAGCTGAATCTCATTCCCCTCTTCGTGCACATGCATCATTACCCATGTGCCATCTGTACTACTTTCTGTAATACAGCACATGCTTTAAATGCTATAGACATGGCTATGCTGTGTTCTAAACAGACAGACTGACATGTAATCACTCATTACCACCATAAGAGACTTAAGACTTGACTTGAACTTGAGCTCAAAGACTTGTGACCATCTCTGCTCAAGACTGCAAAGTTCGTCATAATTATGCTGTGGTGTAGAACATTGTAGATTATCATAAATATCCCAATTATAAGGCTTAATGTGCAAAAAACAAACTTCTCTTTCAAGGCAAATCAGTAAACTATACAAAAACTTAGATAACATGACTCAAAATACTATATGAAGTAGTAAAAAGACATATGCCACGGCCATAATACAATATCTTTGTAACTGTTGAAGTCTCAGGCAAACTGTTTCCAGAGGAAACGTTTCCAGGTCTGAGAACATTTAGTTAATTAATGAGTTGAGGTCTCTTATGTAAGACCATCTGTGAGTTTAGCTTTTCTCTTTCACTAATGCTTTGAACATTTAATGTCCAAAACAGCACTTTGTTGATGAAAGAGTGTTTTCAACCACAGACCAAATACAGAGCTAACAAACACACACACACACACGTACAGTAGACACCAGCAAGAAAATATACAGTACGTACAGTCTGCACAGGCTTAGAGGTTGATATAATAAAGGGTGATGCACTTAATAGTGATGATGCAATTTGACTTCTTATGATTTTTTCCACACTGTGTGTTTTTTTGACTCAGATTTTGTTATCTACAATATGCCAGGCACATACAAGTGAATCATTGTTTGATGACCATAGATACACAAGTGCAGGTTATTCCCATCCTTGAAACATCCCTAAAATGAACCTGCCATATTCTTAGGAAATATTAGTCACTCCCTCTGTGAGCTGTAAATCTGGCAGAATTGGCTGGACTTTGTCCTCATTGTAATAAATTACTTCCCTGTGGAAACACGGTTCATTTTGTGACTGAAATGTCTAGAAGAGCAAACGTGTTAGACTACATAACATGGGGGCAACAGTGTGAAAATATTTTACTATCAGGGAATTTAAAGAATATCTTAACTGGATCGTTCCTTTCAGAATGCAGATTAGAAACTGCTCTATATTTAGATTCTCTTTTGATGTCAGTATTTTAAATCTGAGGAAGTTCATCACGTCACCAATATGGCTCTTACAGTTTATTACAGATCCACTTTAAACCAAAACAAGAAAAAAGAAAGCATATTATTTCTGAAACTGTCTGGTCTTAAACAACCATGATCTGATGTTCAAATGCATTCTGCTCAGTTAAAGGTAGTTTACACTCTTGAGTCATCCGAGAAATGAAAATAAATCTGTTCAAGTATTCTGTGTTGCTGAATAATATCTGTAAAATGTATTTTTAGCCCATGTTGGCGATGGAAGAGGCAGGTTCACAGCACTCCCTGGTGTCCAGTCTCCACACCACACCTGACAAAGAAGATGGTGAGACTGATTTTTTAACATTGGAAAGTCAAAAACTGCACCTGTGTCCATTATTAGGGGCAGCTGCCTTTTAAGTCCACATTTAAGACCGAACGTGGCATCATGGTTGAATTGTACCATCTTAAATTCTCCAGGAAACTTAAAAGCGCATGGTTCATTTTTGTTTTTACTATCTCAAAAAATGTCCCCACTCATTCATTATTTTGAGAGGATGTGCCGGTTCAGCTAACCAGCATACCTGCATCAAAAACCTGCACCTGCACAGATCATTGTCATTTGGAAGAGCCTGGCTTCATGGCACAAAACCTGCTGTGTAACAGTGTTTATATCTGCAATTCATGTGGGATTCTAGAAATGGATGCTTTCGAATGCTTTGTGACTTTATGTAATGATGCATTCTTAACATAGATTACTCTGATGAGGATTTCTAATAGGGGTTGTGATAACATTTAGAATTTTTTCTGACAAGATAATCAATCTTCAGAGGTTTTACTAATGTGTCAGTTCATTAACTTAAATTCTGTATGTGGATTTGCTTCTAAATTTTAACATTTGACACAGGAAGAATACTCTTCCCGCTCCTGTTAGGAAAATTGGGAATAAATGCTTTGTCACTGGCAGATTAATCTTTTATCTGCACATGTTGAATTAAAAATACAACAGTCTGAGCCTGAACCTGAACCAAGCCGTGATTTCATTGTCCTGGTTGTTTTTCTCCCTGAAGCCATCATTCAAATGCCATAAACACAAATGAATCCTAACTTGTCTCTCATCCTCCTTGTGCTGCAAATATTTTTTGCCTCTAACCTAACACCTCCTGCTGTGTTAAAGCAGGTTTCAGGTCACCTCCAGCTAATATCACCCTGACAGAAAAGGAGCAGTTGCACATCCCTGCCGCTGAGGTAAAACCTCTGTCAGAGTCCATGGACAGGAAATATCCCAATCATCACTGTTGTTACAGCAGGCATCCTGATGATTCATGCAGCTTGGATGTGGCCTGTGTGTCACAACAGCTTTAGTTTTTGTCTGTGTCACAGTTTAGCAGCTCGCTTGTTGGTCTTTCCTGTCACTCTCTGCAGCACTGTGATGAGAAAGTAGCACCAAAGCCAGTACAGCTTCTATATTATCCCGTCTATTTGGGACAATTATAAGCACGTTTTGTAGGAGAGATGTGGTTTTATGTTACCTGAAACGGATTTTTTTTATTAGTTTTCTAAATATAGTGTAATACAGGAAAGTTAATGATGTAGAAGAGTGGTTGTAAAACACCTGGTGTCAAGCCAACAGTCATGAATTCACCTCTTAATGTCTACAGTGCTTAAAAAAGGCAAAGTTCTATTATCTTAGTCATAAAATGCAGCCATGTGTCACTACAGTGAGTCTGACTCCAGCAGTACTTTCACACACTATTAGCCCTCTCGTTGTGTCACATAGGGACTGATCATGCTCCTTCAAAGCATGAACAGCTGATGAAGTCAGTTTTGGCCTGATAAGCACCAACTCAATTACATCATCCTGCACTCACAGTTTGTTTACAGAGTTATGTGAATCACATTTCTGTTGTCCTCCACCCCCGCTCGTCTGCCACTTGGGGTTATTTTTGCTTTGCATGCAGACATTTAGTTTTTCTTAATTTAGCAATCTGTTTTTTGTTGTTGCTGCACTTGTGTTTTAAATAATTTATCTTATTTAATCACTGTGGACACTAAACTGACCTCATTGCTGCTGTTTGTTTCATATCCTTATATATTTAATAATTATTTTTGCCTTCTTCTGGATTCTTTCCTTCTCTAATTTTCGCCTTCTTTCAGTTTCAGTATTTTGAAGGAGATGAGCTTCCTGAAGCCACAGCCAGAGAGATTGACTTGTTGATGGATCAGCCAGACCAGTTCTGCAGAGGTGTGCACTTCTGTTCACATTTAATTAAAACTTAACACAAGTATGTAACATTTATCTTGTGTGTGATAAGCATATGTCATGTCAAAAAGCAATTTTGAATTTTAGAGTTTTTGCTGCTTACTACAAGAAAGAAAAAGTTTGTTTTCAGGAGACTGTTTCATTTCAGGTGAGACTAGAGAGGGAACATGTTTGGGACAGCCTGCCTTGCTTTAACAAAGACAGCTGGGACACCATGTTGGTAGCTTGTGTTTGGTTCATTAGCGTTTGTCTTTGTTCTCAGCTCACGTCCTGCATTAAAAAACATTGAGAGTAGACTTGTTAAGCACTTTGGAACTCCAAGGAAAACTGGCCTCTTTAATAATGCAAGTCATTCTTGTCAAAGAGCAGTTTACAGAAGAGATCATTATCATGTTCCCTTGAACATGTTTATTTGTGTTGTGTGTGTCTTTTTTTTTTTTCTACGTATGTCATACTTACGCGTTCAACAGAAGTGGAGGAGCAGCGGACAGACGGGAGGAACGGGGAACTTGAAGGAGCCATGTCCTCCATTGACCAGTGAGTTCTGTAGATAAACTCAAACTGGATAATTGATTGAAGTCCTCTACAGTAACATTACAGTGTTTTCATGGCGTGACGGTGAACACCAGCCTGCTTTTGTGTTTGATACGGCAGGTTAACAAAGCCTCAAAAATTTGCCAAAATTTTTCTGTTGCGTTTTCAACAAAAACTTAAAACATAGCGCAGTGACTGACTATTTTGTAATCAGTCAATAATGTACGACAGATGTATTTGCTACAAGTTAAAACATTCTGTTTGCATTGTGCATGTGTTTGTGTTGTTATCTCCAGGTTAAAGGAAACAGCACTGGGAGCCGTGCCGGACGATGTGTGGCTGATAGATGAAGAGTTTGGCCGTACAGTGGAAGTTCCTCTGGCAGCTCATGCAAAAGAGATGACCCCAGTGCAGGTTTCCATGCCAACTCCGCCCTCTGGAGCTTCTGAAAAAGAGGGAGACAGAGCAACAGAAAGTCCCTATGAAGAGGTGAGACGTAGGTGATGCTGCCTAATCCAAAAAACTGGACTAGTGTTTTAGTAAAAGATGTACTTAACATGTTAAAATACTTTTTCCACGAGTCGCTCTATTCGCAACAAAGAAGGTCGTTTCAGACACAACTCGTGATGATCAATGCAGGGTTGTCTGAAGGTAAATAGTGTTGACCTGTTTTCAAATGCAAATGAAGTCATTGGATTTCCTTGTGGCAGAACTGTCAGCTCTGTATGCTTTGACAGGCCGAAGATCTGCAACTGCTGGAGGCATACAACACTCAAACTTAAGTAGACAAATGAAGGGGCAGTTTACACAGCACAAGTTTTTTGTTTTTAAACTTATTTTTACATGACAGTGGCGTGCTGGTGCTCCTGAAACCGCAGACTTTTGAAACTAGAGTGCAATGTTTTGAGACCCCAAGCTTCTTTCCAGCTGTGTAAAATGGCAAAGCGGAAAAGCCTGTGCCACTACCAAACGCTGATTAAACACTCCACAGTGCACCAAATGCAAGCTGAATATGACGACAGTCTATTAAGGCAAATTTGAGTGTTTGTTGCATAATTTTAGAAGACAAACGACAGCTGAATTTCTTTAACTTGTGGCTGCTTAGGGCTTAGCAGCAGCAGAAAGTAAACAGCTTCGACAGCTCCGACAGTAAGTCATTACAAAGTTACACCGCCAAATACCAGCAGTGGCATGCATATTACATGTAAGCATGGTTTTTTTGTCTTTTTGTTTTGTTCTTTTAAACACAAAGAAGCAAAGGAAAGACCTTTCTGTTTTTAGCAGGGCTACTCTCGTCTAAACATGGTCTAAGTCTGTTATTTACAAAGTTTAGGTGAAAAACACAAACTAACACAATCAATACGTTTACATGCCCAGTTAAGTCGAGCCACGGTTAAAGCTCGATTAGGTCTTTTATTTGGACTACTGTCCTTGTCCCAGTGTACACGCTCCGAGGGAAAACTGATTTTTTAACATACTAACACACTTATGGCTGATGATATGCCCCGTTCAGCTGGTCGCTGTTGGACCTTTTTCCGGCTGATCGATTATGTAACATTCAGAGCACACTACAAACAAGTTAGCAAGTGGATTTTTCGTTGGAGAGTGAAAACATGGACAACTTTATGCTGTTGGATTTCCGTGTCAAAGACCATCCCCAACTGCATTAGCATGTTAGTCTGACTTTCAGAAATTCTACATGTATTTGAAAAGTCCAGTTTTAGTCAGAGTAACACAATAAATCAACTTTTTCCCTCATCATGCCAACATACTGAGTGTATCTTTGATCCAATTATGAACCTTAAAAAAAAAAATGCCATTGCATGTTTTTTACCTGCTGCTCATTTTATGATGGAGTTGAAAGTGACAGAGCATTATCTGGTGTGACGCATGTCATCAGCCTTAACTTACATTCCACAAGGTGACTCACCAGCAGCTTATTACATTTTGGAGCGAGTCATGGAAAGCATGTGGGCGTGTCAACACATAGATTCATAATTTCCAGTTTGTGTGCTGGAGTGAGAAGTGCTTTTTATAGATCCGCTGCAGTAAACATCAAAGCTGTGTGTTTCTCTTTCTGCCATCAGGTGGTGGTTCCTCCTCTCAGGAAGCCTGGTGGAGGTCGCAGGCGTCAGCTGGTCTTTGCGGACCCTCAGGTCCAGATTTCTGACCGAGCAATAAAGGAACAGATCAGTAACCCTCTGACTGAGACACTCAACCTGGTACAGAAACACACTGACAAACAGTTTACACGTTTAGGTCCTGAGCCGAGTTTCTGAAGTTATTTAGGCTTTTTCTGTGATCTCACACTCAAAACAGCAAACACAGACAGCCTTCTCTGTCCACCACACACACAACATACCTGCTGTATGCACACACACACACACACACACACACACACACACACACACACATATACATCCTTTCATCTGTGATGCTGACTAATTGAATTTTCAGTCTCTGCTCTTCCGTAATCAAACTATCAGTTCATCAGGGTGTTAGTTAATTAAACTCCAGCTCTTCAGTCCTCTAAGTCAGCTGGGAGAGTGCTTATTGATTTTATTTCCTTCTTTCTTTCTTTCCTTCTTTCCTCCTTATTTCTTTAATTTCCTTTGAGATGCCATCATTGACTTTTTCTCTCCCTGTCCATTGTTTACTAAAAAACAAACAAACAGTTGAACCTCATTTCACATTGTAGCATCATGCTAAAATTTTGTTCTTCCTCACAGTGTGAGGTGTTGCTGGACCTGCCCTCTTTGACCAAGCGTGCCACTCCTGCTCAGCTCTTCAACGCCCCCTGTGGATGTTAGTGCCAAGAGCTACCCTTCACCTGCTGCTCTATCGACTGATCATTAACTTAAATAAAGAAATTCCGTTTGGTGGTAAAACTGATTGAATATTATTATGAAGTGCCCTCGGAAAGCAAACAGAAAATGAGCAAAAAATGCCTTTTAATAATACAGTAACTTAAATAGATACACGCATAACAGTTTTCAGTGAAATCACATCTTCTGAATCGCTGACAGTAAAAGCAAACCTCACAATCAGCAGCAATTAAGCAATTGTAATGGGAAGAATCTAATGTTATAGGTAAAAGCACTTAAAAAACTTTCAAAGTTTTTGTTTTGTTTGGTTTTTCTGTGTGTATTTTACAAGATGTGTCTGGCAACTTGTGGCAAGTTGTTCAGTGATAAATTCCATGTTTAAGCAGTTAAATGAATCATGTTGGGTCCCAGTTTTACACCTAAAACTTGAATGCAAAAGACAAACTTGCTGCACAGATAGAAGGTGTTGTTCTCAGGGACAGTGCAACCTCTTGGCCTTTTTTTAGAGCCCATAGACTCAAGCCTGGAATATAAATCATCATAAACTTTGTGTTTTCTAATCAGCAGCGACCTTGTGCGGCTTCTGAAACATTTTTATTAGTATTGATCGCAGCACTTTAGAGCAGCCAGTGACTTGCTCTACCTTTTCACAAAGTCACAGCATCAGTTTTGTTGTAGCATTTACAAAATAGTGATCGCAGCTTGCCCTTTAACCCTTTCACAGCCCTGCTCCATGCTGACCTCCAGTCACTATGGAAACAGTGTGCCGTGCTCACTGTTTTGCCTGGACACGGGGAGGAACAAAGAGAGGAGGAAGAAGATGAGGCGAGAGGGGAGTCAGAGCAGGACAGAGAAATACTGAGGACAGAGAGGAAGAGGAGACACTCAAGCATGAGGGAGGTGGGTCTGTGTGAAGGTGCGTTTAGAGAGGAGGCCAGGTTTGTCAAACTGACTCTAACAGGAGAGGTTGTCCATCAGCCAGCTAGCCTGCAGATGCAGCGTGCCAACTCGATGTTCAGTTCAGTGATGAGACAAATCAGATTATAAATCTCATTCCTGTTTCATGAAACTCTGCCTCTCAGATATCCAGCGAGTCAGGACCGCATCCCACAGAGGGCTCATGTAAGGATCCTTCCTCATTCTCATGCACACGTTCTATTAAAAGTAACAACATCTACTTAAACCCGCCGCTCATTCATCATGTGTTTCTTTATGTGTGTGTGTAAATAGCTACCTTAGAAGTGCTGCTGGATGTGACAAGAGAGGACAAATCTGCTGGCGATGTGATCACTCCTGTCGGCAGATGGTGAGTTTAAGATGAATACGCAGACAGACGGATGTTTGAAGAACAGGATCACTGTGCATTTGTGTGTGTGTGTGTGTGTGTGTGTGTGTAGGTCTCCACAAGAGGCCCAGCTAGCCCGGCTACCAATGGAGCCTATAGAGGAGGAAAACATTGAGATGCCCGAGGCTGAGATGGATGCAGAGAGTGGGGACATGCTGAGGTACCTCATACACTTTATCTACAACACACTTAAAATACGAACACACACACACACTTTTCTTTTCTTTGACTCCAAGAAGCTCATGAAACAACATATTGCAGAGGCACACATGTAAAAGCATGTTTAGTTTCAAACGTTCCCACACTGTCTCGCCAAAGTGCATTTTTGGTTTTCGTATTAATTTGTTTTTGTCAGTCAGTGTGAGAAGATAACAACTTTTGATCCCGTCCTCTGCGCGTCTCTGGTAAAATAGATGTGAGAAGTGTTCTGTTTACATTCTCTATGGTGGCACTGCGAGGTAAAATACTGATCAACTCTTTCTTGATTCTTTTATTTTGAATACTCAGAAATTTTTGTGAATCTGGATCCTTGACTTGGATTTTTTTTAGGCTCTGCATTCATGCTGCAAGCCTCCTGTTTCACTTGTTGCAGTGCTACTCGCTTGAGCTTCAGACTTCAGGATTATTTCCAGTTTCATCCTGAGGGAATGAGTGTTTGCTGACATGGCATGTCACCATCCGTTAGAATCTATTTGAATAAAGGTAGACTGTGGCCATTTTCACTCTTGTCGTATTTTCCTCTGCTGCCGCTGCTACATCCACCTCAGATGCAAAGTTGTGGTTTCAGTGATGCCCATCTGCACCTTCCTGTTTGCTCAATCACAACATGGTCAGTGTCAGTTATTTCTGATTGTAAGTGTCAAACACTTTCATCCTTTTGTAGATGTGTTAAAGATGCTGCCACCGTTGCAGTATACATAAAGGTGGTGATGTTATTTGTGTTTGGATTGAAAAAACACCTGTTGCCTGCAGCATCACAGGTTGTTCAGAACTTTCCAAGTTGTCTGATTTGAAATTCAAATGTGAAAGCAGCCAGTAAGCCTGAAGGGTGAAGCTAAGACACAGATAAGCCTTCTACCTGGTTTAGACATTAAAACCATTGTACTGAAACAATCACTGACTTTGTGTCATTAAATCACATACGAAGCTTTATTTAATTGCACACAGTGTCGTAAAAATGAGCAGCATTAAAGAAAGAGAAAGACTTCTACCTGAGTTCACGTGTAATGTGACATTTCAGCTGGATTCACCACATTGACCCTTTTTGAACAGGAGTTGTGTTGACAGCAGCAGCACTAGTGGTTCTATAATCACTGATTTACTCTTAAAGCACCTTAAGGCTCCATGAAATTCTGAATAAGTATTCAGTTTCAGACATTCTTGGCATGAAAATAGTCATATACTGTCACTTATGAACTCCAGATATGTCCCCCAGGTTGATTCCCACCATGCACTGCTCACACTGCTTGTGTTTTCCAGATGGATCTCCTCCAGCCTGCAGAGGTTCGGAGAAGTCACCTTCGGCTCTCTGGTGCCCCCTGAGACCGACCGCACCACCGCAGCTCACACGATGTCCAAACTGCTGGGTGAGGAAAGTCAGACACTCGTGCACTCTGAACACACAATGCTCCTGTTTCTTACACTGATGGCATAAAAATTGATTTTATTTAGACACTGACACAGACTTCAACAATAAGCAGATAGTCGTGTTAAAATAGTTTTCAAAGTAAATAAAACTGGGAACTTTGGTCAGTGAAGGACGCACTTTGGTGTCAGATTCAGAGTTTTGAGGAGAGGTTTCTGTTCTGACCTTCACAGTAACAGACAGTGAAACGCTGTGATGTATTAATCAGTGTCGTTTCTCCTCCTCAGAGCTGCTGTCTGCCCAACAGGTGACTGTACGGCAGTCTGAACCCTACAGTGACATCACCATAAACCTCTAATCCAAGTTATAGTCCCATGAAAATACAGTTCATGATCATTTTTAGTTGCTGAATGGATGAATCTGATCCTGTGACTCTCTCAGTGACACATGACCAGAAATCTCTTGTTCTAATGATGTCTTTCATTGTTGACGAGGGTGACACAGGTTACATGTTTTTATAAGGTTTTAAATAACTCATGAAGTTGCCTTTGCTCAGTGTTTTTAAAGATTTGCCAGATTTTTAACCATTTTAATCTGTTTTTAATTGATTCATGTGGTTGTATTTTTAAATATTTATACAAAATGAGTTGAATGGTGTTTTAACACAACCTAACTTCACGTGCTGTTATTGAAGTTTTAAGTATCTGGACCTGCAGTTTTATACAGTTTGTATCTTCTGTTTGTGTTTTTATCCCATGCAATTATTTTAAATTTAGCTTTTTATACACTTCAGACGCGCTATGTGAATTTTTTACCCCGTTTAATTATTACTAATGCTTTTAATAAAATGTGTTCTGCTCAGACTTGCATATGATCTCAACTTATTCAAAACTCAGCATACTCAGGCTTGTTTTTTGAGATTATTTAGGTTTGTGATTTTCTATAGCACAGTTTTTCTAATTATAACCGGTATTTAAGAATCATTGTGAACATATTTAGCTCTTACCTGACGCTGTTCACGGTCACATTCCTGAGGGAGCATGGGCTTTTTACCTACATTGACCCTCTGAGATAAATTCCAGAATAATTTCACTGAACGTGGGGTGTACCATTCTGGTCTAAAACGCTACCGAGAATAATCAAGTATTTTTGTAAATATTCTGATTTGAGCTCAAGGTGCAGAAAAGGTGTCGAAATCAATGAAATGTGACCTGAAAGTTCACCAGCACTTCCCGGCCTCCATGTGGACCAGTTTGTGCCTCGCTGGCAGAAAACTCCTGTCTGACCTCACGCCTCAGTAACTACACACAATTAAAGTGTTTGCTGGTTAAACACAGTGGGGACTGCTGTGTGTGTGTGTGTGTGTGTATGTGTGTACATTAGAGTAAGACCGAACCCATGTGGCACCTCGTTGTGACTGGACGCCTGAGCTGAGGTCAGTGCTGCAGTCATGGAACAGAGATGTTAACTTCACATTAACACAGCAGAATGGTGGTTTGTTGATGCTCCTTGTGATACATTCAGGTTACTGTGCTGTGCCAGGAAATCTCCAATCCACTGCCAGGAAATGTTTTGATACAAAAAAAGAAAAAAACGTCTTAAATGGTCAGTTATGTTTCCCAGCTTTTACCTTTCATACAGGCAGAGAACCGTATATATTGGGACTGAATGCCTTGCTCAAGAGCAGCTTGGTGTTCAGTCACCTCTGGCTGTCACAGAGGTTGCCGGGGGTCTCCTCCACCTACACAACTGCTGCCCCACACAGGAGTGAGGTCAAAGAATGTGCTTGTGTTTTTGCAAATAATGATCATATTTCCTTCCATAACTATGTATGTTTCTCTATAAAAGTTATTCAATATATCAGAATTCAAAGCGTCACAGATCTTTGCAACAAACAGTTCAATATTTAAACCTGTAAATATCTGATTTGTTTGGGTTTGGACCTCTTGACAGGAACAACAAGGTTACCACTTTTTTCTAGATCATTTGCAAAAAAGTTTAGATGATCGAGATGTATGACTGAAAAGGATCACATCATACATGGTTAAATTCCTCTATTTCTGTATTTTTTCAATCTTCATAATATATTTAAAAATATACCATTTTTGTTTTTTACTTTGTTTCTTTTTAAAGCTGTTTGCAACTTAACCAAAGATGCTTAGTACTTAAAAATTATTCAGCCGTTTAAATCCAGTTGAGATGAAACTTAATCAAATCTATCATGGGTACCAGCTAGCAGTGACTTATATTTGACGATCAGTGTAACGTTATTACATTACATTTCAGCATCAACATTAAGAGTTTCTGTCACTTAAGCGATAGACAGCCAAGTGGTTCATTATAGATATAGGATGCTGAAAAATATTTCAAGCAAACAAGATTTTCCAGGATTTTTTTACTTTGTCTCTCATTGGCCAATTGGTGTAGTTTTTCCAGGTTTTCCAGGACACACGGGAAACTAAGGAAAGCTTTGATGATAATACTGACACGTCACTTTATATAGTTACGGTGAAGCCCTTAGAAAACAATTGATTATTCACAAATCCAACAGAAATATTTGGCCTCTTAGCTGCTTAAAGCTCAACTATGACCAGTTATATTCGCCAACTGTCTGTGATTCATTTGTTGCCAGGTAGATTCAGTGTACAGAGAATTTTTAAAGCCTTTAGTGGAAAATGACACAATGACAGCCATGAAAATGAACCAAAACAGTCTGACAATCAAAACAACGACCTAAAAGATTTGACTAAAAGTAAGAAAGCCAAAGAGTTGGTGTTCATCACTAACCCTCTGCACACACAAGTACTTATGTGATCCAGAAATATCAGAACCATCCAACATGTGCTGCCGTAACGTGCTGATTACACAGTCAGCCTCCATTTGGCTCTATACATTCCCAGGCTTTGACATCATCTGCATCCCTCCACAGCGCTGACATAAGGCTGCTGTCTGTATGAGAGGACTCGCTGTGGCTGCCAATGGAATGTGACAGGCTGAGTCCAGAGCGCAGCTTTGGTGGGAGAAGATCCCCGCCGAATGGGACGACACACACATGCTCCACGGCGTGAGACAGCATGTGTTGTCCTTTAAAGACAGAGCAAGAGCACAGCTGAATATGTAGCGCTGTGCTGTGAAGGGACAATATATCAGCCTGCTGCTCACCTACAGTGTCAGAGGAATGAGAGAGGGCGCAGAGGGAAGACAGATGATAAGTGGAGGAGAGGATCATCTCATTACACACAATCATAAATCTGTTGTCCACACTGAACCTGAAGTGACCTCCGAGCATGTTGTAGTAACCAAAATTATCCTTTAAATGGTAATTATCAGTTATGAGTTACATGCATTCAGTTCACAAGTATTTCACCTCAGAAATGAAGCCACCGATTTCCTCAATTTACAGTTTAAATATACACAATTCCACACTCCACCCGACTGATAATCCACACAAACACCATCATCCGTCCATCACCCCCCTGACAGTCTAATAAACCTAACACCTGAGTGACACATAACACACATGCACACCAGCTGCTTATATCAGCCAGGAGGGCAGAGCACAAGTCTGCATGCATCAGACGCACACTCAAACAAACACACACTTTTCCAGAGGCCTTTATCCCCAGAGGAGGCAGAGCTCTGAATCATCAGCCTCGAGAGGAAGAGAGCAGAGCAGCCAGTGTCTGCATTCTGCAGGGCGAGCTGGAGACAAAAGGTGCACATACCGGGCATCACTCTCAGAGATAAAGCGAGCAAGGCTGAAGGATATATTACGCTCTTTTTAGAGATATTGATCAGAAAGTCAAGCTGGCAGCGGACGAGACAAAAAGCTTGTTGGAGGAGGGCGAGGCCACTGCGGAGCAGGCCAACAGAGGACCTGACGGGCCCGCAGACAGAGACTCCCCTGGGCCTCGAGAGAAGATAATACGTGTTGAGCTGGAGTGGGACAACCCCATGTTGGTGACACTCCCCATACAGGTGCAGCCCGACCCGGCACACCAACCATTCCCCTTCCTGGACACAACGCTGGCCGACCTGGGCATCCAAGAGTGAGTCTGCTCTCAGCGTGAGGGGCCGTAACACAGCAAGTTAGTGCAGATTTATCAGCATGTGCTCTTGTGTGTGTGTGTCCAGGTCAGAGGTGAAGGAGAGGGTGGTGTGGGTTGACACCAAGAAGACTCAGGTTAAGAACAAAGCAGGGAAGCTGAAGGAGAAGGAGATCGTCATCCTGGAGGTTTGAGGAAACAAAACTATGTAGATTCAATTTCAGCTTTTTTTTTTTTTTTAAATCTTGCCCATGTGGAAGTGAACTCAAAGAGGTGTGAGGCAGGGTAACAAAATGACAGCAGTTTCGTTTCCTCTTGTAGGTGAGAGTGAAAGCCCAGAAGCCTGGAGACAAACAGCTCCAGGAGGTTCTGTACAGCACCGAGGCTCACACCGACCGCTCCTTCTGCCGCACAGGGATGAACATCCTGCCTTGGAAGCACACGTCTACAGGTCTGAAATCAAGCTGAACCCATTACTCCAAATAAGAAACTGTCCACCTGTGAAGTTTCTAACATGACCCTTCTCACTGTTAACTGATTCTAATTAGCATGGTTCATCTGTGTCATTATTTAAAGTAAAGGTTTCACCTCTGTGCACGCACAACTACATCCCAAAAGTCACTCAGCCCTGCAGCGGTCTGCCTCGACCTCTCAGGTAACTGGTGACCTGTCAGAATGATGCAGATCACAGCGGCGTGCCAGAACCTCAAGCGTTCTCAATAAGATCATTGCGAACATCACATCAGTGTCCACATTCAACTCTGGAACTCAACACCAACAGGAATTTTGTGAAATTCTAACTGACGATCCAAATGACAGCCATTTATATGATTGTTTTCTCTGGTAGTGATAAAATAAGAAACCTCGGCACAGACAAAGCTGGTTGTGTGACTAAAGCTAAAGATTACACCTGATGTCATTAACAGAAATAGAGACAAATCATTCATGCATTTCAAAACAGATGTCTCTCTGTCTGTCAGGGGAGAACGGACTGACAGCGGTGGAGATGACTATGGCGTTAGAAAACCAGCAGCCCGACTTCACTGAGGACCAGGAGCAACGGGAGATCTAAGGAGCAACAAAGAGTCGGCATCACGAGTCCGCCGCAAAGAAAAGTTTGCATTTATTTAGAATATTCAAAGTGTCATCAGTTCTTGTACAGTGAGGCGAGGTGAAACGGCTTAACATTAACTGCACGGCAAAACTTGCCAGCATTGTAGCATCATGCTAAATTTTTGTAGGATATGTAAAAATCTCTTGCACTTGTAAAATGTGTGTTGTAGGATCCAGTCGGATAGTTTTTAGAGGATATGTAGAAACAGCACCGACAGAGCGGCATACAGTCACAGGGTGGGTTGCTACACATTACCACTAACAGTTCACTGGAGATAAAGTGCCGTTTTGTTTTTTTTTTATTTAACAACTGAGATTGGCCCGTGAGCTCTAAATTTCCAGTTATTTAACGAGTCTGGATGTTCTCACTGTTGTATTTCTGCACAAGAACAGCCCATTTGTATCCAGCAGACACAAGTATGAACTTTCCAGTCCAATGACCTACACTGAGAGATGGGAATGAAAACTCAAATTTATCTGAAGATCAAATTCAGTGCTTCACACTCACAGAGCAAAGCCAAGGGTCTTTCCAAACAGTGGCAAAAGGAGAATGTAATAATCTATATTAGCACTTATAACAGGAATAACAGTGGAAACAAAAAATACAACAGTAACACCACAGGATGGTAAACGCAAATTCTTAAAAACTTCAACAGCATGCAAGTAGCAAATAAATTAAAAGATAGTGCTTGGAGGCATAACTGCTGAATGTGACAATAACTATAGTAGAATAGTTGAAGTGCTTTTTTTTTAGATCATTTTAGAAAAATGCCTCAAATACTCTGTCCAATTTTCCACCTACAGTATAAAAATGTATTGTTTTGGTTGGCTTTCACATGAGAGTGGAAGGTTGTGTGATGGCTACAAGGCAGACATGGCTACGCTAAGTTTGGCCTGCTGCTCTCCAGGAAGTGAGGTCACAGCTGCTTGGAAGTCTGCAGAGTGGTGCTGGGCAAACTGTTTCAGCAGCAAGGCCACAGTGTTCTGGGTTTCTGTGGAGAAAAGACATGCAAAGAGTTTAAGAATGACATCATAAAAAGTGCTGAAGAGGTGGATACGAGCAATGCTGCAAAATGACAGACTGCTCATAAGAGCACAGAGTGGAGAGTGTGTCAGCTCTGCTGTTTTCTTGTTGTTTTTCAATAAGTTCAGATGTACGGTGCCATAAAACTTAAGAATTTGAGCATTTACTTCAGCTTGGATGATGAAAGTAAACAGACCACTGCAAACTTGGCCTGTTAGGAAATCCTCACCTTGATCAACCGTCTTGTGCCCGAGGACGTGACTGGAAGCAGCAACTATGGGCTTCATGAGCTTCACGACCTGAGAGAAAAAGAAATACAACTATTTAAAAATAACGTTTTAAGAAACGTGGTAACAGCATTCAAGTCCGTGGAACATATTCAAAGAAGGTCTGAGGAAAAACTTTATTATCGTATTTGTCATTTAAGCACGTGATTTTGCCAAAACTGATCAGAATCAAAAGTTTAACTTTGTGCATCTTTTTTTCATTTCTTTCTCTTAACTGCAGAAGCTTGTCTTTATTTTTAAAGTTTACCTGATCTAGAGTTGAAATATGCTCTATGCCTGCATATGTGTTGTAGTAAAACTATAAAACGAAGTGAAAATATAATAAAACTTGCTGAAAGACTGCTCTGATAACTGTCCACTAAAAGCATTACCCTGATCATTCTTCACATTTGAACAGCAGCTCCAGCATCAGAAATGAAGACTTACGTCTTTGTGGTTGTGGTTTTCACTCATGTATTTGTTTTAAAGAGAAAAAATATGCCAGAAAGATATTGTAAACAAATAAAATAGCCTGCGTATCAATTACTTATCACAATCGCACAAATTTGACAGGCAGGAAAGAGATTTCATTAGACTTCATGTAGACAGTCGTTTTTCAAAGTTAATACTGCTCATGTTTTAACCAGCTTGGATCCAAATAGAGACAGAATGTCAACACACATTTGGTCTACACAAGGATTATAATATCAGGTGTGAAGTTGTTTGTACTGTACCAAAGCAGGATTGTTTGTGTAGAGCATCGCCAGGCAGTTAAACACAGTCTTGTTCTCCTCCATGTCCTCTTTGAGCGGAAGCTGATTCACCATCGCAGGCAAAACCTGTTGGAAAGCACACTGTGTGAACCCACTGGACCAGCTGGTCAAATTACACAGAATGTTTCTGCATATGAAAACGTGTGCTCAAGGATCAGTTGGTGCTGTACATATACCTGCTCCAGAGGAACAGCTCCCACGTTGCTCATGATCATCCTGCACAGGGCGGCACACAGATTGTCAATCACCCTGAGGTCTGATTCTTTGGTCAGAAGGTTGGAAAACACGGAGAGCATCATGGGGTAGTCTCTGGAGAACACTTCGCTAAGGAGGAAGTGTGTGTCATGTTTCTGTTTTAACACATGGATCAATGCGCAACACACACATCCGCACTCACAGAAACACACGCTAGTAAGGATACGATACGACGATGGATTTAGCTGCCTCGGCCAGACATCCCATTCCAAACACGCTGTTGTTGCGAACCTCAGGGTCACTGTCCTTCGTTCCAACGACCAGCAAGGAAAGCAAACTACTGGAGAGTCGGCCTGCCAGCCCCTGGCCGCCGGGCACGCCTGCGAGCGCCTGCAGGATTTCTCCAATCGTACCCATGGCGAAGGACCGTTCAGCCACTGTGCACGTGTTTTTCTTTTAGAGCAAAAGAAATATTAAGCAAAAAGACACATCACACTCACAGACATTCTTTGTGGTAACACACCTTGGACAATATTGAACATTTTCTGGTCACATTTTCAGGCAGCTAACCAACTTGAAGTCCAAGTCTCTGAAAATTATTTCATGGGTAGAAAGAGTTCAGAGTGATTCTCTCCTAGCTGTGCTTGGTAAGAAATCAACAGCTGCAGTTTCAGAGGTTACAGAATCACTTAAGGACAGAGATGAGAAAATGTGCTTGAAAAAACAGACTTTGTTTTAACTACTGTGCTTGTCAGTACGTCCAGACTTACAGCCTTCTTTGTGATGAGAGGCAGCAGCTCGTTAAGGAAAGGGGCAAAGTCGTTGGCAGGCACAGAAGAGGCCAGCAGGGGAATTCCTTCGCCGGCAAACTCCTGGAGCATGGCATCATACTCCGCCTGAAGCAGAGAGCACACGACAGTGATGTGGACATGCAAGTTTAGATGTCATGGGTAAAAAAGAAAAAAGTCTGTGTCCACAAAAATACAAATTTACATTCATTTCTATGAGTATTTAAAAAAGATTTTTTGATTTAGAAGTCTCTCTAACATGGTTTCACTCAACAACAGATCACGTGTATACATGTGGATGGATGTTTATGATTGTGACTCAGGGACAGCCAACCTGTTGCTCTTCATCATCAGCTTCCTCGGCACCAGCGTCCTGACAGGCAATCTGCACACAGAGAAAAAAGAAAGAAAAACAACAGTGAAGGCTTGGTTGCAAATCTTTCACCTAGGAGCTATCGTATATGTGTAAAAGCTCCCTCCCCTTCCCATCAGTCTCCCCTCCTCTGACCTTTCTCAGGAGCACATCACGGATCACATGGCTGATCTCCTTCAGGCGTCCTGTGGTTTTGAAAACCTCCTGCTTGCAGGACTTGATGACATTGTTCATGGTTTCAAGGACGCCCATCACAACCTGGCGCTCTTGCTCTGTTCGCACCGTTTCCACAAAGCACGGGATCACCACATCCAGCAACTTCAGCAGAGCTGGGAAAGGCATACAAGAGACGCACACAGGGATGAGAAACACAAAAAGTTCCAGTTAAATAAAGGCTACTGCACTGATATTAATTCATAACAGTCTTTAAAAAAATCTGTTGGCTTCTACCTTCATGTCTGTAGTAGTATATTACATATATCATTAGAGTATATGTAAATCTGCTGAGTGACTTTTTTTTTCTCCCTTGATGTTAATAAAAATCCCCACAGCACCTGAGAGAATCACTGCAGATTCCTGTTTTTGCTAAAAATGGAACAGTAATGCACGCAGAGTTCCTGAGAAGAGAGGCTTTACCCTGGTGGTTGGTGTCGGTGGGATTCTCCTTCCACACTTGGTGCTGAGCTTGGCAAAACTGGCCCATGGCTCCAAATGCTGCCCTGCGGACGTCCTCATGGGGGAACTAAGGCGGGCGCGAAGTGATGGAGGATACAAAAAAGCATTAAGGCCCAACAAAGCGTCATCCTACAGGCTGAAAAATGACGCCAACATCAACTTCCCCAAATGCAGTTTCTCGAATGGCCACTAAAAAGTGAGTCAGTCGTCATGGACTCCCCTGTTGAAATGCCCACTTTTACAGCAAAACTAAACATGTTTACAGCCCGTTACAAAACAAAGCGTCCTTGTGGGCTGTTGATGTTGATATATATAAGAAAACAGGACATCAAAGAAAAAAAATAGACATTCAATGACAAATAATGTCTTGAATCGGTACTGATGCACTTTATAAACAGACGGAAACTTTCTGGGACATTACACATGCACAAATACAGATCACAGAGTGCAGCTCACAGTACACCAGGCAGAGAGGGATGAGTTAGTCGACCTAACAGCTGGAGTGACTTACGTCTCTCATCTCATAGACCTGCTGGAAGCTGGATTCAAGGAAGGGCTGGAAGGCAGCACTGTCAGGGGAAAACATAGAGACAAAAGTTAAGACATACACACGTATCCACTCAAAAAATATCTGAGATTAGGTGAGTGTGTCTGGCTTTTTATGAAGGTATCCCACTAAAACGAAACTAGGGTTAGGGTTAGGCTTGGCCCACTGTTAAAATCTGTTACCCAGTGCAGAGGGCGATCTCTCCCAGTGCATCGCAGGCATCCTCCTTCTCATCGATGTAGGCGTTCTCCACGCTGAACCTGAGAGATGGATAGACGTGGCATCGCACTGAGTGATTACAGCCTTTGGTTCAACAGAGCAACTTGAAATACACGTGAAGATTTTTGTGATGTGTGCCTGTGACTCTTACCCTGCAACATCAGGAACTTCTGCCTCAGTCTCATCTTCCAGATAATCATCCATGTCTTTTTCCTCTTCATTGTCGTCGCCATCGTCGTCATCCAGCAGGACGAAGGTCTTGTCCTCATCAAGGTGTGCCTGAAGAGAGGAGAGAGGAGGGTATAAAGCTGAATGCTGTGTTATAATTTGTTAAAAATGTCAAGTTTGAGCTCGTTGTCTGTGTGCGTCATACCGTGACTCCTTCATTGGACTTGAGGGCGAGCTGCATGATGGTTGTGATGGCAGTGAGGTGAGGAGTCAGGCAGTCTGGGCTGACTGTGGCCACAGCAGAGTAAAGACCGTACCTGACAGACGGAGGCAAAGCTGACATTAAACAAAGTGGATTTATGCTGTTATATATTATTATTTGTTTTGTTTTCAAATGATAACGATGTGTACGGTAAATCAAATCTGCGTGTGTATTTTTTGTTTTGCCAGTTTATTTGTTGAACTGAGTAACATACGTGCAGCGCCTTAAGTCAGGGTCATCAATGGTGTCAGTGAGGTTGAGGCCCAGCTGAACACACTCTGCAGCAAGAGGACTGAAGGCATCTTTGCAGATGGTGCGGGCCAGCACAGCGAGAGTTGCTAACAGACACAACGGAATGATCAACGTCCATTCATTCATGCTACGAGTTTCTCGTTAAGTTAAATGCTGTTTATTGTTTAGTGAACAACAAAAACATAACTTAATGACAACATACCACCAAAGCATAAACTGGCGTTTTTTGTCACCACACTTTTGTTAGTTTTCTTTTCGCATCAACATCACAGACTTCCTCCTTTTCATTTGCAAATCTCTAGCAGTTACTTACACAAGGACTGAGTTTGAAGAGGCCTCATTTCCTCTGCGGTGGTGGTCAGGAAGCCCTTCAGGCTTTCAATAACTGGAGAGAAGTAGGGCACCAGCAGCTCCTTGGCAGCGTTGGCTAATAAGACAATAAATTATAATGGGTTTGATCACTTCATATCAACTCAAGCAGATAGAGCATTTCTTTCACAAGCCTGTGTCATGGTTGAGCAAGTGCTCGCAGGTTGATATTTTGCCAACGTCCGTACTTGACGGTTTTACTGCCTAACATCCACTTCACCCAGATAGTGTCTGAAATATTCAAACTGCTTTTTCTCAGCCCTCAACATCCAAAGTTCCCATTCTAAGCTGAAGGAACACATAAAATTGCAAACTGATGCTCAAAGTTACTCCATTATGTTAACAGTGAGAATCATTTTGTCTTTTTTAGTGGCTGAATTAGAAAAAAACTGAACACTGCCAAAGTGAGATGTACATTTTGATGTTGTTCTAAATCTTAAGATTGCATATTAGTTCAGAAAATTGCTCGACATTTTCTTGTTCGGGTCTTTGGACAAATCTTAAGACAGCTCCCTACCTATGGCACCTATGGCAGACACAGAAAGCTCTTTTATCTTCAGGTTTTCAGCGTTGTTGAGGGCAGACAGCATCGTCTCCATCAGGGTGGGAAGGTAGGGCTCAATATCTGCTCCTTTTAAGCAAAACAGACAGTGCAAATAAAGCAGATGGTGTTAGAGGTTAAGTAGATCCTTTTACAAACAGTGAGAACAAAAGCTAAATACAGACAATAAATTACATTGTATGAAAGAACCTTTTTAAATAATAGCTCAAAAACTCTGAGAATCATTTCATGTAAATATGAGTTTATTAACAGTTTTTTATCAGATTTTGAGAATTTATTTATTTAGTTATTTATTTTTATTTTTCATTAGAAAGTTTGTGTCTGTGGCATTTTCCTAGCACTGGAAAACATGAGCGTGTTCTATTCTATCGGTCACTGCGTGAACCTTTTTCAGCCTACCTAAGTTCTCCATGAAGTTCTCAAGGGCATAAAAGGCCTTAGTAACATGGCGGATATTGGCCTGGTTCAAGGACGAAAGGTAACCCAGCAGCAAAGGCATCAGCTCTGAGCAGTATGAGCTCACTTCAGGCTGAAATGATGATGTAGAAGAAAGCCAACAAATGAAATCAGTGACATTATTTTTGAGAGAAAATTCCTGATAAGAGATATCGTATTGTTCTTTGTATCCAATCTTACATGTGCAATCTCAAGTCTGAACTGACCATGCCAAAGTATGTTTAAGTTATTTGCAAATAACATCAACAATACTTATGAGCTTTAATGGTTTGAGTTATTTTTTGTTCATAATTACAATTATAATCTCAAGAAAACTCTAAAGCAAAGTATTCAAATGTAAGTGAAAAAGAAATTACCTGCTCTTACATATAATGCTGTGATGTGGTGTGTAGACTCACTTGTAAATGTTCAGAGAACTGTCCGAGTGCAAAAAGAGCGGCACTGCGCACCACCTGATCACTGTCAGAAAGACTCTGGCACACTTTCTGCAGCACAGATGACAGCATCCTAAAACAGGCAGAGACAGAAAGGTGGACATGGTCACGTGACTGTTACCTGTCAGCCAACAGACCCCCAAGGTACCCCGAGGAATATGAGTCCTTAGAGAAAATAAATTGTTTTAAAAATGAAAAAAAAAAAAAAAAATATATATATATATATGTGTGTGTAGG
>JAQLOL010000013.1:15698995-15712133 GCA_029783665.1 Naso thynnoides
AAAATATTGCTTCAAGTCATTATTAAGCTGTAGCTCATAGAGTAAAATAGTCCAGAGATATCCATCCATGATGTTTGGAGGTCCCACTACAAAGGACCTCCTTCAGCCTGAGTCCTGCACCTGTCTGTCACGAGGATCACTGCTCTTTGTGGACTCATTGAGAAGCTGCAGCAGGGCTGGCCAGCGGTCTGGTGTCTCGTGCTTGACCATCACTGCGCACAGTTGGGAGAGCGAGTGCTGGACTGTGTGCCTGGAAACAGGGATTCATATAGAGGAGTTTAGCTTCCTTCGTGCGTGACATCACATGTGTGTTTGTGGCTCTACATACTTCAGGTCACATATTACAAGTAAAATAAACCAGGGTAATTTAAAACCAAGTGCACTGTATCCGAGTAGACTGAATAGCTTACTCTGATTCCTGCTTGAAGGTCTGCAGCACCACTGCCTTAAGACTGCGTGAACACAGACAAACATCACAATGAATACTTATCTCAACTGAAATTCACCTGATAAAACTGCGTGTAGCATGAAAACAGTGTGAAATTCTTCAATAAAAACAGAAAGGAGCACACCTCTCTCTGTCATCGGGGCTGATCTTCTTCCAGTGTTTCTTCACTCTCAACCTCAGCATCACTGTAGCTGACTGACGAATCTGAGAGATAAATCAGCAAAGACCGATTGGTTTGCAGATATTATCAGCTGATATCAGCCTATTGCAGATATATCAGTATCAGCATATATTTTCTCCGATAAGTGCCGATATTAAAACTGGTTTTAAGGCTGGAAAAAATGCTTATACCAGTAACTTAAAATGATGCAATCACATCCTTTGTCCAGCAGAGGGCGGTGCATCATTTAACTGGTATTAAGTGAAGTGTTTAATGTCCAGCACACTGATGTTTGGAATAAAGTTTGTTAGATATCCTTCCCCTTATTACACTTTTTTGTCGCACGTATTTGATGACCACATTCAAAATATTATATAAGAATATCAGCCGATTTGTTGGAATTTCTTACTCCCTAATATCAGTATCGGCATCAGCCACCAAAATCCCATATTGGAGGTACCCTAATAAAAAGTTAATGTAGATGAAAGCTGACAGGGACATGAACAGACACCCAGCACTCTCTCTCTCTCACACTCTCTCTCTCTCACACACACATACACACACAATGCTCTGTAAATGATCCCTGGATCCCATAGGATAAAACAAATCCCTTACTGCTCACTTCCACACACAATACCTGTGGGTTTTGGGAGCCACTCATGACAGCACACAGGGCTGGAATGATGGCTGGGTCTTTGAAAGCCTGTTTTAGCTGGGCCGTGGCCTAAAACGGGACATAAGAGATCTCACTAAGTTGGATGACATCCAAAAAAGACAAGTAATCATAGCAGAAATCACATGGCACCAATACATGACATACACAAACATGCAGCAAAATGACTCAAGCTTTGACTGACTGTTTGTGAAATCAAGTTTAAGTTAGCTAACGCTGCAGGTTAGCTACTTAACTCACAGTACACAGCTAACTAACTGTCAAGTTAACGGTTATGACGTTAGAACCTTAGAACACAGTGGCAGTTGATATCATGACCCACTGTTTGACAGTAAGCTAGCGGTATGAAACCAGACGTGAACTTAGCTGAGTTAGCTAACGTTAACCCACAATGTCAGCTCAGTTCGATAACCCTTTTAACTTTACAGTTTCCTAATTCATTGTCTTACAAACTCATGCTAACTTGAACGAAGTTTTCTTATGGCGATGACATTACCTGCTGAATGGCTTCATTGTCGGGCTGTGTCAGCTGTGAAAGAATTCGCTCAAGTTCCTCTGTCATCTTGACAAATCACAGCTATGATCTTCGGCTAACGCTGCGACCGTTAACTTAATGTTTCTGACAATTCTGGCAAGACACACGAAGTTGTCCTTTCGCTGTGCGGTCACCAGCGGCGCCCCACGTATGCAACACCTCGTTAATGGAAAATGTCAAATATGTAAACAAAGCTACTTTCGGCAGTTTAAATCGCGAGCAACCGGACTTGTCGGATAAATCCACTTTTACAAAGTCGGATGTGTAAGACGCTGTCGAGCCGAAAGAGGAATCTGACAGACTCGAGCCTGTAACGTTAGCTCGGTCCGGACCAATGCCTCAGCTGCCTGCACGCGGGACAGAACAGAACCGGCCAGCCGTTCCATGTGAGTTGAGTTAAAGGGACCTGCAGCTAGCGGTGTGTATCCACTCTGACAGATACGAACAGCGCCCCCAGCCGGAGAGGAGGCCGCAGTGACGCAATTCTTCATTAATGTGGGATGAAGCTTGTTTTGGGAACTCCTCCAACTTTGAGGTGCTTTTCTACTCAACTGTACCCACTTTCCAACACATTTGGTCTGTCTGACATCTGTTTTTCTTTCTCTCTCTCTCTCTTTTTATTTCTTTTTTCCATTTATTTTAAATTAATCTTGTATACACTGATATGAAACTTTTTATAGTAGCGTTTACGGAAATGTGCGTTGGTGTGGAGAGGGAACTGCCATAAAATTAGACAAAGGCGTTTTTGGATTTATTTATCTTACACCACATCCTATCCTATACAAAATATTAGAAACCTGTCATAAGTATGAACATAGGAGCTAGAATGATAAATCAGCTGTTATTTACTTTGTGCAGATATATTGAACACTGTCTGTGCTCTTTGTCTATACTTGTAATCAAGTATTTATCTATTACTGTTTTTAAAATCAAAGGCCTGAGCGCTGATTTATGTCTAAACAAAAGTACTGATTAATGACAGAAAAAGATGCAGAAATGCATGTCTTGCATTTACAGGAAGTGCACTGCAGAAGGACGCTACATGCACAGGCTGTGCAATCAATCCAAATTAAATCAATATCGCAATATGGCCCACTGCAATTTTCTAATCATATCTAGGTGCAATTGTGTTAAAGGAGAAATGTGTGTCAGAAATGTCATTTAATTCAAATACTGTGGTGCTGCAGAGTTGTCCTGGCCACACATCACATTGTACAGATTTAAGAAAACATCTTTGTTTGGTAGAGATCCCTGCAATAATCATACTATAATCATTTTAATGAAAATAAGAATTGAGGATTTAAAAGTCATAATTTCCTCTTATATCGCAATTCATACCAGAATCACAATATCAGTCCAAATAATCGCAAAAAAATATTTTCTTTAAATTGTGCGGCCATGCTACATGGGAATCCATTTGCACACTTTCAGACAACAAAAGAAACAACGACAGTCTCGCATGTCACGCCCAAAACACCCATTACTGAAAACACCTCAATGGCTATTTTGGATTGCTGAAGAATGGAACACAGGAGAAGAAACATTCAGTAACTTGTCATATGTCTAATTCAACATGAATTTTAAAATAAACAGTTGTTTACTATCAATTTTGACTGTTTTAGTTGTATCATAGAAAAGGTCATAAAAAATGTTGCAAGGGTGGTGAGGTACCAAAACAAAATATATGCAATCAAAAGTAATTGATTTAAATGATGATGTTACTCCAGCTGATGCATCCTTTTACTTTTTAGGGTTCCTTACAAAAACACCCAATAAAATATGGTTACGTATGTCTTGTCGTCAAAGGCCAGTCTGTTGTATCTTCAGCACGCATGCTAATGCAGGGCACACCTGTGCACCCACCCCCCTTTACACAGCTACACAATCAATGCCCCCGTGTTTATCCTGGCTCATAAAAGATCAGACACACACAGCCCGTCCAGGGACAGATCAGTACAATTGCAAATGCGCCCATTAGGGTTAGGGGTCAGGCTGTTCTCACATCATTCCACCTCTAATTGACTCGTTACCATGTCAATAAAGCACAGAAGGGGAACAAAAACACTCACTGGGATGGTAGTGCCCAAGCTAATCTAACTCATCTTTTTGAAAAGGACTGCGAAATGAAGGCGAGGTTAGCATCAACATGTCTCAACCCACCGATCAGGACAGAAGTGCTTTGGGACTGAAGATGTACTCCCTTTAATGCGCAGAAATGAGACGGATGACAGCATTTTCAAACTGAACACTCTGTCATAAACACATCTGAGCAAGCGGGTCAGCTGCTTTGGATTTATATGTGAATATCTCAGCCATCAACGATACTGATGACTAAGATTTTTTAATGATTCAGAAGCTATTCGTGCTCAGATCGAGATGCTATTTTTAGTCTATTGATCTTGGGACTGAGGCTCATGGGAAAAAAATTAATCATGCCATTGGGGGATCCAACAAACTCATGCCTAAAATAGCTGAGCTTTTATGCTTACAAGTCAGCATGTTGATACAGTTTTATACAATATTTATGCTTGGACAAACCTTTTCTGTCAATGACTCTTTATGAGCAGATGTAGATTTCTCGTGATGCACACTGCACTATGAGTTACATGCATCACTCCATTTTCCACACTGAAGGTATAAAAGATGCTGCTGACGTTAAAGGTGTGATCCTTACAAACACAACTAGTGATTACTATCTGTGACAAATCTATTGCTTGCAAATAAAGGATTATGGGCCATTTGGACATGAGATACTTTAAAACACTTTTTTTGCATTATGTCCCACATCAATAATAATCAAAAGACTTTATGAGCTGGTTAATGTGCTCTGTATACTTAGAGTTTTAGTCACTATTGCCTTTACAGAAAAACAACTATAACTTCTCACAAGTCAAGGATTAATAATCAGTTCTGAACTTTAATTCAAAGGCAGAAATAATGGTGAATGATAAATAAACAACAGGAAAATCCAACCCTGAATTAACTTTGGGGGGGTAGGGGCAAAAAAAAGGTGTCATGCCCTCAATTGATCTCTGTTTCTGACAGTACTACACTTCTCAGCATGTGCTTCTGATCATGTATGTAACATGTAATGTATTAGTGCAGCTGGGGACTGGAGCCTCGGGAGATTTTGCTCACTTTGACCAAAAGTCTGATTCACTAACAGTCATGTGTGATAGAGATATAATTCATCTGTCTGAGTCAGCACAGGCTATGGTGACTGACTCCAAATATTCAGCACATCCACATATTAGCACATTTGGGTCGCTGCTCTCTGAACAAAATGTCTAATTGTTGTGGTTGCAATGTGATTTTCAGGAATCTGCACCACCCAGAGACGTTTCCTTAAGTCTGCAGAATAAATGTGTCTGGACTAATGTTGCCCAGGTTTTGATTAGCTGTGCAGCTCTTTTGGACATTACTTAAACAGGTGGAGTTGTGTGTTACTTGTGCTTGATATGGAGAACCTAACTATGGACTGTGTTTTGGCTCCTAACCTGAAAATTTTAATTAAAAAACAATGAGTTGGGCCGCCAATGAAAGGCCTTTACTTTGGTCCAAACACCCACCCACACCCTCTCCACACCCACACACGTCTTTATAAACCGCCCAGAGAGGCTGCGCGCAATTTTTGTATATTGGCTCGTTTTGTTTTTTTTACCTGTCCGGTCTCTGCTCTCTGACTGTCGGCTTTCTCTTGCTGGATTTGAAGCGTTTTTTTCCCCACTTGTGCCCTTTTAAAACTATTTTTTAAACAAAGTTGGCGTTTTTACACTTTTTATCGTATCTCACATCCCTGCTAAAGAAATGGCAGACTGGAAGTCACAGGTGAGTTACAACTACAACCCGCCGTACCATGCCTACGCCTACGGCCTCGTGTACCAGCCCGGCCACGAGCAGAACCACGGGAACCTGACCGGCTGGGGCGAAGCGGGAGTCACCGATCTGAGCAACTACAACGCCGGGGTGACACAGGCCTACTACGCCGCCACCAGCACCACCAGGGCCCGGGAGGAGTCCCCGCCCGGCAGTCCGGAGCAGCACGCCGTGAACGGCCATTGTCTCTACCAGGGTTCCGGTGTTGTCTACCTCGGTGACTCCCAGGCAGGCCGCCTGCTCCTGGCGGGACCGCACCGGGCTGCCTACGACGCGCGAGGGCACGAGGCTAGACGGGCCGGAAGCGATTCAACCAGTGACTCTGAGGCGCACACCTCCCCAGGTACTGAGCCACCATTTCACCTGAAGCTAATGTGAGAGAGAGTAAGTTTTCCAGCTTGAACTTTTAAAACACTGTAATAACTTACATTCCCCTGTTGGCTGCTACAATTGACGATGTACTCCCCCAGAAGTTGCAGTGAAGTCATATTAGGCTCCATCTTTGTTGTAAAAGGGGTTTTAAATTATCCCGCGTTTTTGAGTTTCTTTTTTTTTAATTTCCTGGGAAAAAAAGACATTGTGCTGTCTCGCGGTAGAATTTGAGAATATCGGGAAAAGAATACAAGCTTATAAATGGCGATTGGGGTACATTAATGTTAAAAATTGGGTTTGTTTAGATTTATTTTTATTTAGACCTATTTATTTTTACATTTTTGATTTATTTATTTGTTTTGGGGGGATTTATGTGTGTGCTACACAAAAAAATCTATGTGCTATTAACTGTATCATAGGGAGCAGTATGCAAAATGACCCCAGTTTCTCACTATAGTTACAAAAACACTAGATTGAAAATTCAAGATTCACGTTATCATTGTTATCATTAAATCCAACTATACTGAATATTTTCTGGTATGGCTATGGTACTGTATCAAAACATATGATAGAAATCAGGCATCACAATTGTTTCTTTTCTGATATAATTAAATAAAAGTGAAGTTTTACTTGCGTATAAAAACAAATAAAGGAAAAAAAGTTTTAAAAACCAGACACAAATCCGAAGTCAAATTAAGATGAATAAAATAAAATGTGAATAATAATCATAATAGACAGCACACAGTTGAATTTCCTTGAGAAACTCTTGCAGAACATTGACTGTATCAGCACATTTTCTTTTTATTCATTCTTTGGATACACTTAAAGCATTTCTTTAAGTCCAACCTGAAAGGTTGAAACGATGGGCGAGGCCCCGAAAACTTGGCTTCAGTGTTCGTTTCAAGTGACCTCTCCTGACTGTGGATGTGTGCTCCTCTGCTCACTCTTTGCTCCCTCTCACTTCAGATTCATGGAGTTCTGGCAGGAGCAGAGAGGGAAGTCTCCCCCAGGCAGACCCTGCTACCTGGGCAAAGCAGGATCTTGATGACGAGGCAAGCTGCAGGAGCCCCGACGCCAGCGAGGATGTCTCCAGCTCACTCATGGAGGAGCCGAGGAGTTATGCGGTCTCGGGGAATGGGGTCACCAACCACAACACCGCCTCTCTTAGTGTGCCCTTAACTGCCCCAAAGAAGCCAAGCACTACCGCTGTAACTAACCCCAAAGCAAAAGTCCGGGCAGCCTTCTCAGAGAGTCAGATGAACGCTCTGGTCCAGCGCTTCAGTGTGCAGAGGTACCTCACACCAGCAGAGATGAAGAACCTGGCTGAACTGACGGGGATGACCTACAAACAGGTGAGGAATTTGAAAGCTGTTGATCACAAAGACAGCAGAGTTGAATTTCCTGTCCTCGTACTGATCAGTTCGCTGTCCTTCTTTTTTGTTTGGAAGGTTAAGACTTGGTTTCAGAACCGAAGAATGAAGCTGAGGAAGCACCAGAAAGAAGCCAGCTGGGTTTCTGAGCGCTACACCACCAACAAAAACGGCCCAATCCACGGAGCTCTCTTCAACAACATTCCTGCGCATATCCCACCCGTAAGCACATCCTATGATAACTAGTTAGTGAGGTTCAAAGAAGTGCAATGTATATAATAAACCATAATTTTGTGACAAATATCATAATTCTAAACAAGAACTGTTTTCTTTAAGGAAAACTGCACTTTGTGGGGGTTTAGCTTATCATCCACAATCCTTATGCAAAACAAGAACAATGATGCCTTTACCTGCTCTGTGCATTCATGTGCTCGCCTCAAGCTATTGACACATTGTTACTGTGGCAGCAAGTACGAAGGAACTACTTTTCTGGGCGTAGTGACACAGGGTCTCGGTTACGGCGCTGTGATCGGTCAGACTATACAGTCATACAGTGTGTAGATGGAGCATTTGGGAGATTTTTGGATGTGTTTTAGGGACTCTAGAAGGCGGTAATAGTGTATCCCAACTACTTCCACTGAATGTGCAAAACTGCCAGCGCGAGGCGGTTATCTGGCAACTTACTGAACGCACAGAGAATGTAAAAGCATCTGCGTTCTTCTCTTACATAGGGATTGTGGATGATAGGTTAAACCCCCCCAAAAAGTGCTGTTTTCCTCTAAGTATGCATTTTAAATGATGCCAGTAAGTCAAAACGGTTGACATGTTGCATTTAGCTGATCAGATGATTGTCCCGCTCAAGTTTCCTGTTGAGTGATGACAGAGAAACAGCAGCTTGGACACAGAGCAAGACGTCCATTCTGGGGGCCTAGCCAGAGTCCAGTTATGGCCTTAAAGGCGAGACGAAACATGCACACATGATAAACTGTGATATAAGAGACAACAAATGTTTTTTTACTATATTGGATATTGACATATTAGTTTAAACTGCCATGTGTTTGTCTTGCAGTGTCAGGGAGAAGCCTTGCCCCAGCTCAAGGAGCATTACAACCAGCACATGATGGAGGCCGCCTTCAAGAAGACAGCTCCACAGAACCTGGCCTTCTATCTGGCTGCTGTGGGCTCTGCTGCCGGATCTGCAGGCTACCCCACCTGGTCCTCCGGCCAACACCAGACTGCAGTGCCCACTAGACCCCAGGCGGCTGGCTGGCCCGTGCCCTCAGGTGTTAGCCATTATGAATACAACCCCAGCGCGTACAACACAGCAAGTGTCGCCTCTGCACATAACACGAGCTGTGAGAGCAAAGAGGAGGAGCCTGTCAATGGCCGCAGCTCCTTAAACACAGCCATAGCACATAACGTCAGCCAGTAGTCGATCTTTTAGCTTCTCTGTAAATGTTACCCAATAACCATGTTGATATTCTTCTTTTTAAGTTTCCTGACAATGGTTTGTAATTAGTTGGGGTCATTTTTTTGTCAGGCTGGGTGTACATAAGCCTTGTCCATACTCCTGTTCAAAAGTATTTTACCTTTTTATCTTGAGGTTATATTTTTATACTGAGATATTTAATGAATGTTTGTTCTTTGCCCTTGGTGATGCTTGATGTGTCCAAGTTAAATGCATTCTTTTTTTTGTACGGCAAAGAACTGACAGATCCGATGTACACACTTTTCAGTCTATTATTTCTATGAATAGAGGTTCACATTGGCAACTTCAGTTATTGTCCTTGTTTCACTTTTAGTGGTCTACCGAGAAAGATAACCTACACCAATGCATTACCTTTCTCTCATTGTTTTTAGATTAGTTGATTGCATGTTATGTGACAGTTTTACCACTTGCAGCTAATTGGAAACACCTGTGGTGCCATTAAACGGTCGTGGCCAAAAACTTAAGTGACTTGTGGTCCAGTTAGAAGACGTCCACATGTATAGATATTTTTTAAGGACTGATATTTTTTCTGTTTGCAAAAAAATCTCTTAAATATTTCTCTGTCCCTACGACAATGCAAAATCTAATGACAACACCCACATAAGCATGCCAGGCCAATTGATGGCGATAATGTGTAATCAGTCCCTCACGTGGAACACTGAAAGACACTGTGCATGTGGATTCAGTGTCTTCTTGAGTGAGCGGCAATTGAGCAGCAGGATGAGAAAGGGAAAATCAAAAAAACAAACATTTATCTGTTTGGATGGATATCGAGGTAGAGTTTCAGCTACATACTACACTGGGACATAAAGTCAACAAGGGCCAGAGAACATCGACTGGGGGTTGTGCCAAAGCAAGTATAATGACATTACAATACATATAAACAATTGCCATGTGCAAGTTGGGGTGAAGACTTCAGCCTCTCCCCAAAACTTGGTTTTAACCGTGTGAACGAATACAGACAAAAAGGAGTTTTCAAAAAATCTTCACCATGGAAGGTGTTTTGAAAAAGCAGTCGCACATAAAACATGCCCAGAGGCCCACAAAGAAACAACAAAAAACTGCAGGTGTAGCCATTTTAGTTTTTAACAAAATGAAGGTGATGTAAATTTATGAAGAGTGTTGGTTGAATTAACTACCTTAAAAAAGGAGCTTCATTGAGATGGCACTGGGGTAAAATATTTGGTTGGAATATTGTATTAAAAAGAACTTTATTGAAAAGGCTATTTACATTAGAACCAAAATCACAGTCAGTGGTGACCACAGACACAATGACAATATTGCTCCCATCAACAGCATCTTGCAACAGTTCTTCAGTCTACGAGGCATCGTTACCCTGATCTACTGCAGGGCTTTGTGGAGCTTGACAGGGCCAGTGCAAAACATGTTTATTCTATTATATCTTAAAAGGCTGTCATAGTCAGATATGTGTGGCTCGGGGCATAACTGCAAGCTGCATCACTTGCACTGTTGCATTATCACTCAAAACTACAGAGGCAGTGCGGGGAATAAATGTGTAGGTCCTGTCAAGCCTTGATAGACCCTGAAGTAGGATGCAGAGCAGAGGATGCCACACTGCACCATACAGTGACTGAATCCATTCACTGATGTATCTCTTCATACATTTTTCATTCATTTCTGATGGGACACCATCATCCCTTTGTATTGAAATATCCCGTTCTATCCTAAAATACATAATCCCCTTCCCATCTTATTCATCTGTCCATCCAGTAAGCCAGCGTTCCTTTATTCCAACAATGACGGCTCTAGTTCAGTCACTAGCTCCTGTCAAACCAACTGAAGGCCCCTATTTCTCCTCCCATTGACCCCATAGGAGGTGTGTGTGTGTATGTGATTGTGTGTGTTGTGTGTGAGTGAAAGCAAGAGAGAGGAATGAGAATTGTCCACGTGTGCTAGGTGGAAATATGTGTTTTTTCTAGCCGTGTGTCTGCACACATTTTTAACGTCTAGTCCATCTTGAGGCTACGGTAGATGTAGCGAATAAATGCCAGTGAGGCCCAGAACGACACGCTGCCCAGCATCAGTGAGAAGACCATCGCCGTGAGCAGAGAGTAGCCGAAGAACTCCGTGCTCTGCACCAAGCCGCTCATAGAGGAGCGGTTCCGGTAGTAGAAAACAGAGTAGACGAAGATGAAGAGGCCTGTGGAGCCGGTGCTGAGCACGCTCCGCCACCACCAGCGGTAGTCCTCACCAGACAGCAGGAAATAGGTGAGCGCCACAGAGATGCAGGCGCCCACTGACAGGAGGATGGCAAAGACGCATAGCAGGATGCCGTAGAGAGTGTAGTGCTCTCTGCCCCAAACTGTGGCGAAGATGTAGTACAGCTCGACTGAGATGGCACTAAGAACGTTGAAACAGAGGAGGAATGAGCATGTAGAAAATGAAATTCAAGAGGTTGCACTTTTAATATTTCTTTCCAGCGGAGTTTAGAGTAACAATATGTGGTCAAGACGACACAAAAGTATATTTTTAACCACAAATGTCTGGAAATAGCAGACTAATAATAAATAACAACACTAGAAAGTGCTGAATTACATTCTAAATTTTGATCCTTTATGATGTTTCATTATTTAAACAGCATTATTATCTTCTTTTTTTTAATCAAATTATTCATTTATTTACTGAGTAGTGAGTTAAGTGACAAAGAGTTTTTATTGATCATTCAGAGCAGAGCTCTAAAGACTGTTGCCCTTTAACCTGCTGTGCTGCAGCTCACCTGAATGGCAGGAAGCCGCCGATGGCCATGTGCACAGCCGTGTGTTTGTACCAGGGCTGTGTGGGGATCTGCCGGGCGATGTTGCGAGTGCGGCAGGGCGCCTGGAAGTTGCCGGCTCGGTTCTTTCCCACAATACCTCCGATGACAGTGAGCGGGAAGCCCACCAGCACCCAGGCGCCCAGCAGGAGAAGCACGGTGGAGGCCGGCAGAGCCTGAGTGGAGCCGCTCCACCAGTGAACCGAGTTCACTACACTCCATGTTAGGAAGAGAGGAGCTGTGGGAACAAATGAACAAGAGGATAAAAGACAGAAATCGTTTTTTAATCACGCCAAATTATTCACTGAGAAATTTATCCTGAGACAACTGCTATAAATGGTCTTGTGACAAAAAAAATGAAAATAAAATAGATAATTTTACAAGACCAGGAAGATGAATGTGTCAAAAGGTTTTATTTATTCAGAACTTCCTGAGCCTGAACAAATTATTCCTGCAGAGGGTAAATGTTTGAAATATATTAAAGACAACTGAATGAATCATAGTAGAGAGTCACTGACACACAGCACATAACTCCCTTTTTACACTAGAGGTGCCACTACCAGTCCAGCTTTGATCTTCTTAAGTCTGCACAATGAAAAACAACATCCATTGATGGAATCATTCCACTTTCTCTTTTAAATGTGAAAGTAAGAGCTTAAAGCGAAAGTCATTATGACCAACAACAGCGCAGTAAGAAGTGGCTACAGCATTCTTACTGTTGATATCATTCTTAAGAAAAAGTCAAATTCTACTTTATTAATCGAGTCAAAAGAAATCAAAATGAAAAGTTATAATTCACCATTTTAAAGCTGAATCTCTGTCACATTTCTGCAATTTTTTCATTATTTAAAATCCTTAAAATTAGCCATATTGTTGCAATAAAAACAGTTTCTAGGGCAAAAAAAGAAAACAACATAACCATAAAATGAAAAATGCTGTGAAGAAAACTTGGAGACAGGAGGATATTAAAAAAAAAAACAGAAAGCAAGAATGTAGAAGGCAGTAGAGAAGGAGATATTATCTGAGCCTATAAACTGTGAACACACTAAGTTGTAATAAGTAAATAAAAAAGATTAAGGAAAAGCTTCAGAGTGAACAGATATAAAATCGAGCAAACAGTATAGAGATATTACATGGAAATGTCAAAATTGTCTACACACAGTTTTTACATCATTTAAAATACTCTTTGATTGCTCTTCAACAGAGAAGTGAAAATATTCCAAACTAATATTAAAGCAACACTATGTAATTTTGACTGCGAAAAATGAAACTGAACGATGCACAATAATACGTCGCACAAAACAGCAATTTTAGTAAAATCAGGTCATATTTTACAGAGAAAATGTCCCTCTGATGTTTGACGATTGCTCTTGGTCTGTCTGCAGCATTTTATTTTAGCGAAGCTGTGCTGCAGCCTCAGTCTGCAGGAAGCCGACATGTTG
>JAQLOL010000013.1:15712233-15728113 GCA_029783665.1 Naso thynnoides
ATTTTAGCGAAGCTGTGCTGCAGCCTCAGTCTGCAGGAAGCCTACATGTTGCCTTCAGGAACCTCCGTGAACCACAGAGTTGAGGCAGAGCAATCATACGACATCATCTCTATAAAATATGACCCGGTTTTACTCAAATTGCTGTTTTAGGCGACGTATGAACGTGCATTGTTAAGTTTTTGTTTTCGAAGCAGTGGGTCTCGACCAAAGTTACATAGTGTTGCTTAAAACTACTAAAAATTGTCACCTTGCTTAAAAACATAAGGATTTGAACATGTATTATCTCTCTGTAAACTTTACCCTGTTCTTAGATTTAGCGTGAACTGATCACAAGCCGTTTTTACGGGACTCACCGGAGAAAAGCGACGAGGTTAGGATGATGTTCCACACCCAGTGCTGGCCGTTGATCTGCGTGTAGAAGCTGCATGACACGTAGCCCGACACACAGCTGGTCAGAGCGTACAGGACGATAGCTGCAGAGTTGATGGCGCCGTGGCGGTGCACGTTGAACATTCCCAGCAATGCCATGACGATAATTCCTATCACAATAAGGAAGACAGTGATCAGACTGCCGCATCTAAAGTTTGTGTGGCCAAAACTGTTGCTATGGGTCAACGCAACTCAGGAAAAAGTCTGATCTACTTTTTGAAACAGAAAATGATAGCCCCTGGCATTTTTGGGGTATTTAACAGGCTTTTTTGGTGTGCGTGAGTCCACTTTGGACCTTGTGTGTTGCTGTGTTTGGGTGTATTGACAATGAACGCTCACCTGTGGCAAGAGTAAGAAACTGAGCTCCCACTCCCAGCACGGCACACAGCAGGCTTTTGTAAGGGGGAAACCGGAAGACGTCAGTGTGTATGATTTTCCAGCCGTTATCGCCGTGGTCCAGATCATCACAGCTGCCCTCCTCATCCACATTGTACCTGCAGGCGAGGGAATAACATTTTCAACTATGATGTTATGACCTGACGAGCAGAAAGCTTAAGCTAACATGGAAGTTTTATTACGCCCTGCAAAGATTAATGTGTGATCTGTCACAAGAAAAAGAGCAAAAGAAATTATAATATTGCAAACACATCTCCAATTCAATTCTGTCTTTAAGAATCAACGAGATACTGTATGTACCCTTATATTACCTTACAGTTACTTAAGAGAACACCAACTGGGCTGCAGCAACTGAATATTTTTTTATTTTTGATTTGAAGTGTTTACCACATATTCAGTTAATCAATCGATCGTTTAATCTATATGATGTCAAAAAGCTGCAGAAATATCTTTAAAATATCCAGATTTCTTAATCAACACCTTCAAAATGCATGATAATTATCAGTAGAAAACTAAAGATGTAACGATAAATCGATGTTTCGATGCATTAATTTACATTTCTACAGACCAACTACATTGATAAATAAATGTTAAATCATCCTTCATGTGTGATTTGTATTGATATAAAAAAGTTTTTGTAAATGTACTCCAGTTCATTCTCAAATGTTCTGCGCATGCATTTGCATCAGCAGCACAACGTCAGATAACGGAGGATCATGGCAGGGAAGCACCAGGAGAACAGATTCTCAGTTTGTTTGCAGTCCACACAGACTGAACAGAGGCCTTGTACTGAATGTTTGTGTAGTTCAGTGTATCAAGCTTTTCTAGTGTTTCACTTCCTCTACCGCTGCATAGAAATAAGGATTTTCTTCTCCTCTTTTTTGGCAAAAAACAAGTTACTGTATCAATTTCTAGTCACTGAATCGCATCATATATCACTCTAGATGAGCCCATACGGTTCTTTTATCGTATCGCCAGCCACGTATTGTAATACGCATCGTATCTTTGTTAAAAGGTATTGTTACAACCCAAAAGAAAACCCAAAGATATTCATACTACAACTGTAAAAAAAATGAGAAAAGTATAAGTACCTTATTAAACAAATAAAACTCCAATGACTTTATTTAAGATACTTTACTAGCTTGAATGTTTTTCCTAAAACTCTTTTTATCTCCCAAAGTGGTGCTGGTTTAGATTGAGGTCTTTATCGGTCTTTCATATTAAAGACATAAAATGCAAAGTTTCCCATACAGACCCATAAATCACCATTTCAGCTCCTTTTCTTGACCAACCTGGCAAAGTCATTCTTAAGGACCCGCATGAGGATGATGATGACGAAGCCCAGCAGCAGCACCACCAGCACCAGTGAGTTGATGATGGACAGCCAGTGGATCTCCAGGGTTTTGGGGAAGAATGAGTAGTCCCTGAGGCGTTCCGCTCTCCGGGAATAAGGCAGAGGGGATTCGAACCAGTGCACGCTGTAAGTGTGAGTGACTGTCAGGCTGCCTCCACCCACCCCGACTCCGCCCACAGCTGCACCCGCCCCCTCCTCCAGGGGAACGGGTTTGACGTCTTTCACTGAGACGTTGGCGAAGATTATGGAGTCGCCGTTGTACTCGATGTTGAAGTCCAGGTGAGTCCACAGACCGACCTGTTGGAAGTGAGGGAGGAGGACAGAAAGAGAGACAAGGTGAGAAGGAAAGAGATTAGAGGGATAACAGCCAGTATGGTTCAGCTGAAACAGAAACTTTGCGCAAAGAAAAAACCTCTAAAAACTTAAACAGCCTTTCTGCTCCACATGACCTGCAAACACTCAGAAGCACAAAATATTTTACCTTGTGGCTGTGAGGCAGGAAGCCGCTTTCCTCTATGTAACCCACAAATCCCCAGATTGGAATGTCATCCAGGACAAATTCAAAGTAGAACAGCTCCTCGATGGCCTCACGGAGCTCGTCCACCTGACACACAAAATATATCCACAGTCACATCCCCTGCGTTTAAAGGACCACAGCTTATAGTATTTTAAGTCTTTATTTAACTGAACTAGTCAGGGAGGGAATGGTTTTCTTTTGTAAATGAGCCTGCTGTTGTTATTCTGGCAATACTTCACTGAAACATCTGGGACGAACGTGCTCTGCAGCTTTTTTTTTTTTCCTCTAGATCCAGACCAGGTTTTATCGAGTTTTACAGCAAAAGGAAAATTGGGCATTTTACTTGTATTCTACCAATCTTTTAAAGTGCATTACAACAGACTGACATATTCAAGAAGACCATTTACTTTAAGAAATATTACACAATCATAATTATCTCTTGCAGGATTCAATTTTAAAAACGAAACAAAATTAATTTAAATTGCCTTAAGTGCGCAGTATTAAAACTTCATCTGCAATGTGTGGTATTATAGAAAGCATTAAGTCAAACTATTCTGCTCTGGTGGGATTAAATACCTGTTTCTCCGAAAGTGTGAGCTGGCACAGAGCTTTTTTCTCCACATTTTCTCTGAATCGGATGTGATATAACGACTCTGCCATCCTGTCGCCATCCAACACTTCGCCCAGACTCAGGGATTTGTGATGCACCTGAGGAAGACGTGTTACAATATGAGTAACAGTGTGTTTAAAAAAAAAAAAGAAAAGAAAAGCAGCACTAAACATCATTTGGTCTTAAGTCTGAGATCAAAGCAGCACAAAGAAAAACATGCAGCTAGATACAATCACCAGCAACACTGCAAGGTTGGTGTCAATGCACCATATCCTATAACCTCACTGCTGTCATATATTTGAGTTGTGCTGCCACAAAACACAATCATGCTTCCTATCAGAGAGACATTTGCAGACATAACCCTCCACCAAGACTATCAGTCTACTCCTCTATGGTATGCAAACCAACAAGCACAACCAGTATATGTGTCCAGATATACAAGGAAAAACCTGATAAATGAGTCCAGACACAGGATGACTATGCCCTGTTTTAAAGGGCACATGAGGTTACTGTTCAGTTTGATGAGTATGAATGAGTATGAGTATGATGCGAATAATCTGCAATGTCCTTCGCAGATTTCATCCTATGTTTGACAGCACTATTTATCACCATCTTTGAACAACAAGTGAGGGAATATCTTTTTAAAAACTGCTGCTTTCTCCCTCTAGCTGAGTCCCAGAGACTTGAATCTGTTGTGGCGGTTTTGTGGCGGGCCAAACCCTTATTAACACTTTGTTGGTTTTTCCTTTAATTTGTCACACATCTATATTCCAGAGCTATTAGAACGCCACATTTGGATGCGAGTAGGAGCAGATTTAGTAGCATTATTTTTGTTTGCGTTTCCATATCCACACCCTAGTTTGAGAAAAAGGCGTTGTAAAGGCTCGCTCAGACCAAACGCAACACTGTGGGAACAACTGTGTTGGCCTGACTTAATGGAAATTAAGTCTCTTTGCTCCCACGTGGCAGGGCTGTTCAGCTCGGCCAGTCTGATCAGCTGATCAGCTTATTGGCCACTGCAGCGTTATGTCGGGTTTCGTTCCTCCAAAAATTGACTCTACTTTTTTCTCAGAACCCCCTGAGGTATCCAATCACACAAGTCACATTACGATGAATGGGAGAGCTTGCATTCTCACCACAACGCCTCATTGTACCATGAAACCACTGCTTCTCGCATCGCTGGGTGCTCCGTCCCCTTTTTTCACTCCTGTATGAAATTTGAGCAACCAGATGTGTAGGCGACTCCAGAGGATTAATAGTACCCATGAATGTGGATTGCAACGTGGAATTATCGTGTTTTTACTTGGCTATGTTTTGTTACGAACGAACTTTACCACCGTCCAGTGGATTTTAATATGTACGGTGTTTATTATCTGAAAATGAATCGCGTGTATATGCCCTGTGATTGGAATAAGGTCCACAATTTAATCCTTGGCCCATGCTACACCCTTTAACCAGGTTTTATAGTTATTGTTGTGTAATCCTGTCGACAAACAAACTGAAAACAAAATCTCCCTGGTGAAGATAATAATGTCTTTTGTTCACAGTGGTTAGTCTAATAATAATGTCTTTTGTTCACAGTGGTTAGTCTAATAATAATGTCTTTTGTTCACAGTGGTTAGTCTATAATTATGCCTTAAACAAAGGGACAACATTCCTCTTATGTTGGCAGGTGTATTCTCTTAATAGCAAAATAAAGACAACCGATAGGATAAATAAAATTTACAAAGTGAAAATTTTTACCTCGTTACTTGTGTCTCTGGATGTATTACTTTAAGTTACATACTGCATCTAAATACTTTTTAACACAGTCACATCACACAATTTTCTTCCCTTTTTCCACTCTGTATTCATTAGATGGGTTTATAGAAAGATTGTGACAATCAAGCCAAGGCCTCTTCACAGATATCCATTCAAATAAAGTCTCAAATAAAACCCCTCTAAATGCCATTTCCTGTTTTCATGGAAACAATCTTGGATTTATTTCATCCTATTTTTTTTTTTTTTTGAGGAGCATACATGACCTGACATGATACTGCATCATTTAGATAAAAGCAGTTTTAACGAAATATCGAGACCTGCGTGTTGTTCTTCCATTAGCATGACAAAATAATCCCCAGTTGCCTCTGTGAATTACAGCAGCCCATGAATACACAGTGAAAGAGAACAAAGACTGACCTTCTCCGGCCTGCAAACAGGTAGGGTGTAGTAGTGATACGTCTCCTGGGGGTTATGATAAGGGCCCACTTTGTTGACATAGAGAGTCACATTGTCCCCCTGCTTGTAGCCCACTGCCCAGCCTGAGAACAAGCACAGGATCAAGACGCAGTGCAGCCCCATCGTCCTCTGGCAGCCACCTGGCAGGTGTCCTATTCCACACTGCATAAGCCCTGTTGCAAAGATGGACAGTTCATCAGTTCATGAGGGACAATGTGTGGTTTAAACTACACTGTCTGCCCTGACACTTACAGTGTGCATCTTATTCAGATCAGACATGTGATGGCTTACATGTCGAGGGGTATAAATGGGAAATTTAATGCAACATCACTCAAAATTGTGGCAAACGCAGCCGAAAATTGAGAAACACTCAGAGCAGAACTGTGAGACGGCGTGCGAGCATCATGAATTACAATGCATTTCATCAGTTGCATCAGTTCCTTTTGGCTTTTGACATGAATTTAATAATCATCTCCAGTTTCTCAGTTGCTCTTATTTTGTCAGAGTGTACATGCGGTTAAATGAGCTTTTTCAGATGTCAGTATTTCAGTTTTTAACACTACAGGTGTTTTTAAGAATACCCAACCACATCATTTATAGAACAACAATATTTCCATCATGCACTTTTATTGCATGGCTAGATCTCAGTTGAGGATATGATATAAAATCATGCATAGGTAGATCCATTGTCATAACTGGTGTAGCACTACTGGCCGAAGGTCACAGCAGTGCAGACTGTGTGAGTTGTCTGTATAATGCACATTTAGGGCAGTTACCATGATGCTGATTTTCACTGTTAACCTTGAAGAAAGACTCTGGTGCTCAGGCAACATCTGTTTTCAGTGTAAGTGGAACTGTCCCAGAAGAACGGTGCATGTTCTTGATTAATGGTTGGCATGTTTCTACTATACACCGAAATATGCATTTCGCTGGTTTCTGACCAAAGCTGCTGACTGAACAGCTCCATGGTGACACTGATCTCAAGTGGCTGATCGGTTGTGAGTAATCTTTTGTCAAACTGTCTGATATTTTGCCTCTTCAGATTGGCATCACAGCTGCAGGTCTGAATTCTTTCATGCCAAGACATTAATTTTTTTATATCTGCATTTTATTGGATTGAACCAATTAAGTTTTAAGAGGGGATCTGACAGAACTACACACGCTGGAATAATAACAACAGCTAAAACCAGTATGATTTTAGAAACTCTTGGCACTGGCTAGTGAGTTATTGAAATAAAAGCCAGCTATAATAGACTATTCCCTAATTAACTACGCTTGAGAATTAAAGCAAGGTGGAGTAACAAAGTGCCACGAAGCGCAGGGCACATCCTATTTGTCTTGCAAATGTTGCGTCTGTAACCGTGACTATGAGGACTTCACTCATCCGTTTGAGACAGACAAATTAGTGCACATTCAAACTGCTGTGACAACTGCTTTTCCACTGTGGGCCGCGACTCATTAGAGAAGTTAGCAAAAATCTGCTTTACCGGTTGTGTCACTTCAGTCCCGGCGGTGAAGATCCAACAAAACCTGTCTGTTCACCGGATTCCTCGGTCTCCAGGCCCCTGTAGTCTCCTCTCTGCTCCGGTATGCGCCGATACAGGAGCTCAATGTAAAGATCGACGGCTAAACATCTTGGAAATCCTCGATGCAGCGTACCACCGTGTTATGCATCCATTGCGTTCATATCCGGGTACACCAAGTACTTTTATTGACACATGAGACAGTGTAGAAGAGGTAGTCCGACTCCACGTCACCTTAAAAAATAAAAAATAACGACGATTCGTTTGAGTTTTCCGGAATGGGCGGAGAAACAAAAACACTCCTCCAGCGTTACCGGTTACTCGCAGCCCGTGACATAGCCCAGTCACAAGCCATTTGGAATTAAACTGGTTAATTTTCGTGCTTTAACGACGCCGAAAACCGTCACTTACACATTTAATCGCCTACCTGAGCTGCTCTATTATTTTGCCGTATTGACCGGATTTCCTATACCTCCAAGAACCAATCAAATGCCCTCCTGGTACTTCCGTATTAGGACTCAGACATGTATAATCATATCGGCACTATCGATGCGCATTTCTCCATTATGTTTGACGACGCCGTGCTCGATAGATCGATAGGCGATGTCTGCTATTTGATTTCCCGCGAAAGGGACGCGATTCCTCGCGCTCGAGACGCAGCGACAAGTGCACAAGCTTGAGTCTGGTGAGTTTGTTGTAAACAGTAAAGTTTTAAACATTAAATATATACATGACGCCTGTTTATATCCGCTAACAGCATGTGCATTATAAGTAAACGTCACATTAGCTACCTGTGATTTAGCAACCGAGCTAGCTGTACGTGGAGCCCAGTAAGCTTTCTGCTGCAAAGTTACCGTTAGCTGCTTGCCAAGATACTCACATCAACCCAAATTTCTTGGAGAAAACTGCCGATTTAACGTCAAATTGGACGTCGTTCGCTGTTAACTCACACTAAGTTATATGTTAAGTATTGATATTTCATAACCTTTAAATCGGCGTGCATCACGGAAAGCAGCATATGCGTAAATAAAATGTAAACTTTGGAAAGCTGAGTGCTTTTAGGTTACGTGTCGCCTTCTTATTTTAAAAATGTCCGGGGAGATTGAACTTCATAGGGCCTCCAACCAGGCTGGATGTATATGACAATTAAAGTTAAATTAACAGACATGATTTAATCGTTTTTCAGACTTCAGTGCGAGCTTCAGCGTGACACAATGGGAATACACGGACTTGCTAAGCTGATAGCTGACCAGGCCCCTGGCGCCATCAAAGAGCAAGACATCAAGAACTATTTTGGTAATTATTGCAGTTGCCTGCACTTTTATTATGAGGTATGCATGAGGAATGAGAAAGAGATCAGCTGTGGTGTAGTGACAGTCAAACATAAAGGCTGAAAACATCGTTTTCTATGTGATATATCAACAAATCAGAGTCAACTTCTCCATGGTCCATTAGTCTCTTTAGGTAATGCAAATCTGAACTTATTGCCACTTTACTTTTGCTTTATAATATAGTAAATATCAGCAGGTTATTCATCCTTAAGGAAGTTGTTACACGTTATTCCATTTTATTGATAGTCAGTGCTCTACTGAACATGCCAAATAATTTTTGAACTGATTTTAATGAATTTTTGCAGGCAGGAAAATTGCCATAGATGCCTCTATGTGTATTTACCAGTTCCTGATTGCTGTGCGACAGGACGGGAATGTTCTGCAGAATGAGGATGGAGAAACAACGAGGTACTAGGCTGAGATATTGTAGGTCTTAAATAGATCTTAGACCAGGTAGCTCAAACCTGGGCGTAAGGGTGAGATGTTTTTGGCTCAGCGTTTTCTCTTTTTCTCAGCCACCTGATGGGAATGTTCTACCGGACAATTCGTATGCTGGAACACGGCATCAAACCTGTGTACGTGTTTGACGGCAAGCCTCCACAGCTCAAATCAGCTGAGGTTAGTATGGACTCTGCGTTCTGTCATTGCAGAAGCGGCAGTCAGCTTTGTCCTCCTCTCATTATTTTCATTGCAGTGATGTGTTGCTTTTGTCTGCATGTCATTTGTTATCCTGGTCACCTTTAAGTCAAACAGGGTGACCCAAATTGTTATGTAATCAACATTTTATGGAACGATGGTCGAATTTCTAAAAGTGGCACGCTGGTCGTGTTTAACTTTGGGTCAAGTCTCTATAATCTGTTGTTTGATAAATCAGTGAAGATGAACTGTCTTTTTGTGAATTATCTATTCGGAATGGAAGTGCAAAATGCGTTTAGCGGAAATTTTACAGACTTGCATTTGCTCTCTATCTCCTTTGTAAAAAAGAATAACATTTTGATTTGTAACTTGCATCATTTGTCACCTGTTTCTTTGTTCTCTCTGTGTTTGCTCCTCACCTCTAGCTCGAGAAGAGAGGCGAGAGGAGGGCAGAAGCTGAGAAGCAGCTGGCTCAAGCCCAGGAAATGGGTACCGATTTTGCTTTTTGCAATTTATTTTACAGCAGTCACAACTGGTGCCTGTCTGTCTTATGTAACTGACCTGTTAAAAGAGGCCAGAGAAATGATTTTTGTTCTTTAGAGATGACAATCAAGGTGTGTTTTTGGCTACATAGTTTGGTTGTAAAACCAGTGTAAGCAGTTTCGGTAACTTTAAATATTAAGCCTTATTTACAATGTTTCTTTGGTTATTTATTAAAATGTCTGTCCTTATTTAACCCAGGGGAACAAGAGAATATCGACAAATTTACCAAGCGTCTGGTAAAAGTCACCAAGCAGCATAATGATGAGTGCAAGAAGCTGCTGACCCTGATGGGAGTGCCTTACATTGAGGTTAGATCAACTCTTGCTGATTTTAATTCTGTCTCCATATTTATATTGACAGCTAACCACTCTTGACAAAATCTTCATTGATCTTTCATACATTTGAAGAGAGACATTTGAAATCAATGCTCGGTGAATGCTGCGTTTTTTCACGTGTCGTAGAAATCCATTGCAGAGGGAGAGTTCTGGGTGAATAATGATGTGAGATGTAATCGGACGTGTTTGTGTTGTAGGCTCCCTGTGAGGCAGAGGCCAGCTGTGCAGCTCTGGTCAAAGCAGGGAAGGTGTTTGCCACGGCAACGGAGGACATGGATGGGCTGACCTTTGGGACAAACGTGCTGCTGAGACACCTCACTGCCAGTGAAGCAAAGTAATGTGACACCTGCGTCCTGCTGTTACTGCATCACTGTTTTCCACTGTCAGGCTCCAGAGCACAGATGTTTGGCGGATGCAGATGACTTGATGCCTCCCTCTGTTTTCGTTCTGATGCAGCTAAAGATGTCATTGTGAATTACTTCTGCGCTTAATGATTACAACATTTGAAAATACAATTTAATCCATTTTATCTCAAGATCCTTCATTGTTTTAGTGTCAGAATGGGGGCGAACTACCTGTTATCGATGTTCACATGTTCTCTTTTAAGGAGTGCAGTGTTGTTGCACTTCACTTTATGCTTCATGCAGGTGATACAACAAACAACCATGCAGAAGAGTAATACTGCCCCCTGCTGTACATTTTCTTCTCTGTTTTATTAATCTGATAAACTTGTATGAAGGAGCTGTGATGATTGCAGTTTGTTTCATCATGAGCCAATACAAACCTTATGTATCATCTTTGTCTTACTCTTTAATAATTCAATCTTTGGAAATTTTGCAAATCAATTAATCAGCTTCCTTGTTTTAGGAAACTTCCAATCCAAGAATTCCACTTCAGTCGAGTGCTCCAGGACATCGGCCTAACCAATGAACAGGTGCGGTTTTGTTTATTTGTTTTTTTACTTTGAGGGAGGTGCAAAATTGTCATTTTTCATCCATGGTAAAATAAAAGAGCCACTTTGTCTGCTCTTGTAATGCCATGCAGTAACTTGCAGCTCTCATAAATGTGCAATTGGAACCTTGAAAACACAGTTGGACCAGGTACAGCTTTTCTTACATCAACTCTTTTTTCTTTACATGCTCAATTCTAGTTCATAGACCTGTGTATTCTGCTGGGCTGTGACTACTGTGCCACCATCAAGGGAATTGGCCCCAAGAGAGCCATGGACCTGATCAGACAGCACGGCTGCATTGAGGAGATCCTCGAAAACATTGACTCCAACGTAAGTTGACATCTTCTACAACCCAGCGGTCTAAGCAGTCAAACATGCGGATGGTCTCTGATTCTTTGTGTGTGTCTTTCTTGCCTTCTTGCAGAAGCACTCTGCTCCAGAGGACTGGCTGTACAAAGAGGCCAGGAATTTGTTTTTGAATCCAGAAGTGGTGGATTGTTCGACGGTGGAGTTAAAGTGGAATGAGCCGGATGAGGAAGCACTGATCCAGTTCATGTGTAACGAGAAACAGTTCAGGTAGACCATCAGCAGACTCTCTGCAGCACTCTGCCACATGTCCGATTCATCATCTTTGTTTGTTTAGTGGAGTAAATCTATAATGAGACCAGCTGCTTATACAATATCTGACCACTAGGTGGCACTGTTGGTCATGTTGACTTGGTGTTTATAGTTTCAGCACCACTTGAGCACACAAGCTTTTTCAAAGTGATATGAAGTTAAGTGTACATTTCAGAGTCGTTTCACAGTGACTCTTTACTGATCTACTTTAGTCACTTGTTACAGACTTTTTGTTTTTTACTTAGAGTCCTTGAATTGGTGCTTTTAATGCTCGTTTTTGTAATTGGGGGGGAAAAAAAGGATTTAATCATTGATGGATGAATTTGGGTATTTGTGTGCAGTGAGGAGCGGATGCGTAACGGCTGTAAGAAGATTATGAAGAGCCGACAGGGCAGTACACAGGGACGACTGGACTCGTTCTTTACCGTCACTGGATCTCTGTCCTCCAAACGAAAGGTACATTCAGACACTGGGATGTCCAGTGGCTCAGTTGGTAGAGCAGGAGCTCCACATACAGAGGCTTTGTCCTCACCACAGCGTCCAGGGGTTCAGTTCCACCTGTCACCACCTGTTCAGTTCCATGTCATTCCCCCTCTCTCACCCCTGTTTCCTGTCCACTCTTCAGCTGTCCTGTCTAAGAAATAAAGGCACAAAACCCACAAAAATATCATTTAAAAAAAAAAAAGAAAAGAAAAGGCACTACTCTATATTTCCATAAAACCTGGAATAAAAGTCGCACCGATTTGTAAGACGCGTCTGTTTTTGAGCGCCTCACAGAGGGAAAGATGTTTCCTGTGGCTAATTATTACTACAAACATGTGTACATCCTCTTTCAGCACTGTTTCAATTTATTTTCATTTGAAACATTCAAAATGCACACAAATTATAGTGCTGCTATTTTGGCTTTATGACTTGGTCATGTGCAATACACACACAAAAAAATTGCCTCTGTCATTTCAAGAACAGCAAAAAACATTTGTTTTATTTTACATCAGTCCAAACGGTTTCCCATTGCGTAACCTACCGCAAAGTCCACACCGTGCAGTTTCTGTGCAGCTGCGTGGCTGTATCTAGTAGCTACCCCCTACTTTCCCCGTGTTTATTTGCAGCTAGACGGTAGTGAGGCTCAGCCTGCGGTTATGTTGATTGTAGCACTATTGTGTGGGTGAAATACTACAACAAACTATGTCGCTCTGCATTTTTCTCTGATATATTGGTCACACCAACATGCGGGAAGCACCCCACTTTTTAGATGAGAAAAAAAGGTATGAAAAGTGTATCTTAGGCTCCATATTTTACGGTAATTGCACTTCATCTATTTTAAATTTAATTATCAACAGTAGTGGGATATGTTTGGCACCCAGTGCCTTAATCACATCTCTTTTGAACTCTAAGTAGTTAATAGAAGTGTCCTGAAGACCTCTGTATTTTGATGCATGTGAAACATTATGATCATTCCCACACCATTTTTCTTTCCTTACAACAATTTTCTCTTCTACATGTTCAGTTTGTCTTTGTGTGGTGGACTGACTTTTCTTTTTCTTTTGCCCTACTTAGGAACCTGAGATTAAAGGTTCAGCAAAAAAGAAGCAGAAGACTGGAGCAACACCAGGCAAATTTAAGAAGTGGAAATAAAGTTAACGTCAGGCTCCTTTGAGTCCCTTTGGATCGTACAATTGTAATAAATAACACCTATGTAATAGAGCTGAGAAAGGTCCAGGTGAATCAGTAGGAAGCTGGTTGTAAGAGAGAGCTGGTTGTGTGTGATGATAAGGTCAGCTGAAAACTGTATATGTATATGACCAAACATGATGATGTTGTGAAACAAATCTTGTTTGAGGGTTTTATTGACGTGTTTTATGTTACTAAATAAAAGTAATGAAGTCTTTTTGTAGAGCTTTTTGTCGTTCGTCTTTGTTTCCTTATTTGAATCATAATGATGTTGAAAGCCTGTGAAAGACAACGCCTGCAACATGTTCTCTCTTCCCTTTAGATTAGAAAGCGTTTGGTTCAGTATTTGTATATACTTGTACATACATTGCATAAATTCTAAAAGCCGTCTCGCACATGGACTGACAGACAGTCCGCTGCATCAGAAGTATGATTCAACTTCTTTAAGAGGACGTCACATTCACTGCAGTACAACTCAAGTGTCCACACTGAGAAGTCACTTCACTGTTTGTGTGAGCGTGGCTCTAAATGTGACCTAATACGAGAACTGTGGTTTGTCTGTGTGGCAGCTGGACTAAGAGAAGTGGTTGATGGTAACAGCACGATACAGACCAAGAAGTTTAAAGTTCATACTTGAAAGTGGTTGGACTCAGTGACTTTACATACAACAAAATAAGTTTATTGGTAAGTAAGACTTCATCATTTGAAATTTTAATTTTAGTGTTTTAAATTTGAATCCATGTGAATCCTATATATATAGGTGTGTAAATACAAGTCTCAAAGATGAATTTAACGCAATGTGTATAGCTAGTAGGAAGTGTTCCACTCATATGATGTTGCTGCACTAAGTGCAAAAATGAACTTATTGTAATTTATATTAATTTAAAACTGGCGAGCTATTATCACAGAAATGCTCTACGTGTGTGATTTGTGTGTGTTCAAAGCTTCCGTCCTGTTCGGCTGAGAGCTGATAAGTCTGCCACAACACGTGTGTTTTATTTAGAAGATACATATTTCTTTAGTTTTGTGGTTTAGTATGCAAAATGCATTCAGATACAGAAAATAATCTTTTCTGTACAATCAAAATAATCATTTAGCAAAGGAAAAGGAATGTTGTCACTTTCAAGACAAAACCGTGCAGAAAACAGGTGTTTGTAATGAGTTTTCTTAATATCAGTGCAATATGTTTGTATGAATTAAGCCTTTAAGAGAAACAGGGTCTTTTGCTGTATGTGTCATAACCACTGAGTCATGCCCTGCTAGGGATTTCGAAATGCTTTTGGGGAAATGTAAGAAAAAGGTAAAGTGCACTTTTTTTTCTCTTTTTTTCTCTCTCTCTTTTTTTCTTTTGCAGAAGATGGATTTTTTTTTCAACAGAATATTTTTAGATTGTGCCTGGGGCAGGCAACTTAAAATGCTTTCGCAGTAAAACAAACTGTTACATAAAGGGGAGGAGAAAAGTCGTGATGCTTTCGCTCATAAGGTGCCGAAACGAAACGTCATAAAAACAGGCCAAGAAGATAAATTCCACACAATTTCTGACTTCAGCCCTTTTCTCATTCACTCTTGAGTGCGAAAACTTTATAGATTTATAGATTTTCACCCACTTTGGAAAAGCCACTCGAATAATTAAGACTCTTCAAACTGCATTTACAGTAGATCACCGCAGAGCAAGAGCACTGACACACAGAGAGAGGCTGTTTGAATACAGTCATTGTTGCAACTGAACAACAAGCATCAGGAGCTACAGTAGAGGGAATGAGGAGGATATCTCATTAAGCGTCTCTGGAAGGATGGTTATTTTGTCCCATTCATCTGTATGTGACACACACTAGAAAGTTAATCCTTTTCTTAGCATAAATATTAAATAGTATTACTTTGCACATGCGCACGGAAAGGTGGAAATTATGACCTCAGGTTTGGGTAAAGCTTCTTTCTGCCTCTAGTGCAAGAGAGAATATTTTATTTCCTGCTGTGTCTATTTGTGAAACTCAGAACAACCCAAAAGAGGATAGAAACAGCTGCTCCAGATAGTTTGTCTCGGCAATTATTTCATTTTGCTCAACAGCTGTGTTTCAAAAGTTTGTTTATGAAAAGAAGCAGGGTGACGTGTACAAGGAAGAAGTGGCTCTGACAGCGGAGAGCATTTACATAAACAAATGTGATTTTGCATGTACATTATATACAAACACACAAGCCTATGAGCTTTATTTTATTTTGAGATCGCATTAGATGTCATGGTGTCATATAATGCTGCAGATGTATGACACAAGTGACTGAAGAGGGGACAATAGCATGTCTTTCAAGCATGGGCATCAGTGTGTTTAATCTGGAATCTTCACAAAGATGTCGTGTGCATGCTTATAGTGAGTCATGTAGTAAAAATACTCAAAGGAAATGAGCAATAAGGAGGAGATATGCTCGATTTCCTGTTCAATTGCAGTTTTTTAGATCATGTGATATCTGCAGTAAAACCAACAGGGCTTGATATTCAGTGTCAAAACTTGCTTTTCTATTACAATGGCTCAGTAGGAAAGTGGGAATTAGTTTCCTGGAACTGGTTGAAATTCCTGAATTGCATCACTTTCCCCTTTTAATTTTTAGACTTCTTTGTTCTCCTTTTTGCCCTGGGCCTGTCTGGTAAGGCAAATGAATTTACTTTGAATCACGTTAAGCCGAGGCTTTACTTATCTTATGTTCTGCATTTCAGGTTTCATTTGCAGTTTACAGGTGTTTGATATCACGAGT
>JAQLOL010000013.1:15733119-15743582 GCA_029783665.1 Naso thynnoides
AAAAACAACAACAGCATTGAAATGAAGAAGAAAAAACACACCCCTCCCACCCTCCATATCTGTATAAATGGCTTCACACACACACACACACACACACACACACAGCTGTCAGTTTTGAGACATGGCAGGGCACTGAGGTGAGGAAGAAGCCACCTTTGGGGGCCATTCACACTGAGAGGGGTCACAGCCTGTGACCACAGGGGGCGCTGGCACACAGATCACCAGCACCCCTACCACCGGGCCTCAGCAACAAAAAAGGAAAAAAGGAAATTAGTGGGATTAGCCCAAGAAAGTACAACAAAACAAAATAACCAAACTAAAGGAATCAGGCAGTTGACAAATAATATAACTCCATAAACTAAAATAATGAAACTACCAAACAAAGTAAATAAACAAAGTAAATAAACAGACAAATGACAAGAACAAAAACAAAAATCCTCTGCCCAAACAAATTCCTAAACTCGAGAAAATCAATTAACAAAATCAGGTAAATGGGCAGAGTAAGCTAAATCAAACTGAAACAAAAACAAAATGATCAAATATAAAAGGGAGTTTAGTCCCACACAACACTCAACCAGATGTAAAATTAGGATAAAGGCTAATTAAAAGTCTGAAGCGCAGTATGCAAACAATAAGCATATGCTGAAGCAGCGGCTGTACAGCAGCAGCGGCTAAGAAAACAGCAATTTAATTTTAAAGTCTGTGCGCCTCTGGTGGTTGGCTGCGGTGGTGCAAATTAAGCCTGGCCACTGAGCACAGAAAGACACAGCTCTATGCTGCTACATTTTCATTTTTGCAGCTGAGTTTTTTTTTTATCTGGCTGTTGATAATTTGCTCCTCTGGTCTCTCTTTTCCACCACACTGCTTGCTAGCTACTACCTAAAGTTCAGGGGCAGATCAGCTTGTTAGCAGCAGACTGCATATTTAAAAATTATAAGTATTAGCATTTAGCTTCTTCCCTCTTCTTCACACCACTTTGCAGCTGCCCCCATTTTAAAAATCATGGCGTTATCAAATCCTGTCACAAATAATCAGAATAAAGGATCTCATTCAGGCTCGATGTTATTTCACATCTGTCACATTTTCCTCAAATGCTCCTAAAAACACCTCAGTGTCCATCAGTCCATCAGATTTGGTGACAGCAGGTAGTCGGGTGAATCTGACCTGCTCCAGCAGAGCCAATCCTCCCGTCAGCAGCTTCACCTGGTTCAAGAACAGCAAAGATGGACCCATCAAGGTTTTTGAAGGACAAGTTTACAGCTTTAATGCAACAGAAGGAGTTTATTACTGTGTGGCCACAAATGAATTTGGTGAAGGAACATCAGCAGAGATCCTTTTAATTATTAAATGTATCGATGAGCCAGGTAAAGAAATAGCAGCAGTTTATAATGAACAAAGTATTTTATGCATTTTATGCAAGTTGAATGATGATGACTAGTTTTAAATTGACTGAGATACTTAAATCTTTTTGTTTTGTAGGAAATCAACAGCTTGTTAGCTCTTCAACATGGGGGATAGTTGTTGCAGTGATCATTGTAGTCGTCTGTGTGGTTGTTGCCCTTTGGTAAGTTTCTCAAATCATTTTTAAATATTTCTAACTTGATGTACCTGTCTGACCTGTGAGAGCTGTGTGGAAATGAATAAGTAAAAAATGCTGCAGCCTTGCAAATCTAGTACATCCAGCAAAGTTAGAGCCATCTGTTTACTGATATTAAATTATTATTATCACTATTATTATTTTATATTTTGTTGGTGGTTTGAGAATAGTGTCAAGCACTTTGTAAATGATGTTTAAATTCATTACATACACAAAGGCTTATAATTATTAGAATTTATTACACACATAATTGTGTTGATTGTTCTCTTATGTTTCAGGTGGTTAAAGTCAAAGCATCAACCTGCAAAACAGACACAGGTGGGAAAATACTTTAAAGCAACACGATGTAACTTGACTGCAACCACTGCTTTGACAAATGAAAGTTAAGGCTGCACGTTAATACGTCACACAAAACAGCAGTCTTAGTAAAATCGGGTCTTATTTTACAGAGAACATGTCCTCTGGTTTTCCCTCTGATGTTCGACGACTGCTCTGTCTGTCTGCAGCCTTTTTTTCTCGCAGAGCTGTCACCAGCAACGACCCGCTGCTGCAGCTGCAGCTTCAGTCTGCAGGAAGCCCACATGTTGCTTTCAGGAACCTCCGTGAATCAGAGTTGAGGCAGAGCAGTCACAGGACATCATCTCCATAAAATATGACTCGGTTTTACTCAAATTGTTGTTTTATGCGACGTATGAACATGCATTGTTAAGTTTCGTTTTCTGAAGCGGTGGGTCTCGGTCAGACTTACCTAGTGTTGCTTTAATGTCAAGTACAGAATGATGAGAATGTGCTGAGAACTTTTAATGGCTGCTCTTGTCGGGTCTAGACTGGACCGAACAGGTTCCTAATGACTGAATGTTGAGAAACACAGGAAATGTGATGAAACCTGTTGACTACTACCTGCATGATCATATAACTGTTATATCTAATGATACTAGATGATAAGATTTGCATTGATCCAGACCTTTGAATCTGCCCTCTGCACTAAGTTTAGCTGATGGATTCTATGGATAAAGATGGAAACAGATTTGAAAATTCTGTCTGATATTAGATTTTCCATTGCTGCTTCCAAAAAATCTACATTATTTGATGACTATCATTTTATCAAAGCAGATTGAAGCAGCAGGAACAGAGCGACAGACAAAAAGAGGTGACCTAAGGAAGTTGACTCAACTTCAGCTCTTCACAGTTTTTCTTATTTTGTTCATTTTTCCACAGAGCCAAACAGTTAAAGAGCCAGCCAGAGCAACAGAAAGAGAGGACATCCATTATGGAGAGATCGACTTCTCTAAGCAGAGACCTAAACCACCCTCGGCCTCGGTGCAGGACAGCCAACAGCAGCAGGAAACGCTGTATGCACAGGTCAAAGTGTCACAGACAGCGAGCAGCTTGACACAGACAGCTGATGAACCAGAGTCTGTCTACGCTCAAGTGAAGAAAAAATGAATGGATGGACGTTTTTTTTAATCTAATATTGTTTAAACAAGGACATGTTTTTTCCCACTAAGTTTTTTGCATTCAATTTAAAATGTGATATGCTTTTAGCAGTGCATGTGTTGTTCATAAACCTCTCTTTCCTTTTATTCTGCCCACTCAGCTCTTTCTGTCTCTCACTTATTTCTTGTAACTGCAACCATTCTTCAATAAACAAATAAATAAATTAAATAATGTTTTTTTTTACTAATCAGCTTCCAGCTGCTTAAAAAGAGCACAATGTTTTCAGTACAAGTTTCAGTTTTGTTTCTTTCACTTACATTAAACAAAAAAGCTCGTCTCAGTTTCAAATGATATTTTATTTGAGACTGATGAAAAAGTATGTTCTGTATTGGTATTATTAGATCTCAGTGTGACGTTGCTGACCAGCGTACATTGATAGAGGTGTTTAGGCAGAGGGTGGGTATTACATGACTGTGAGTAAACATGATCAAAATCATGCATTTTAATCAGTATTTGCTAAAGTACAGCAGCATGTCCATTGGTTGTGCAGTTCTGTCCACAGAAAAGGTGAAACAACTTTTATAGTGAAACACCAGATGTCACTCACTGTCAGCAGTCAACAGCAGCGCTCACACTGTGGTCTGTGCATTATCCACTGTAACCTGCACATGTTTGTTTAGGAGAAAGTTCATTTCTGTGAGCACTTTTGGAGGCAGAAATCTCAGCAATGGAATTTCTGAACTTTGGATAGATTGAAGAGAAAATCAATCAGCCTTTTTAGTTTATAATCAGGACAATAAAGATAAATCTTTACCCATGAGGAAGTTGTTCATCTCGGCTGATTGCACAATTTCATGAGCAAAATATTAAACACTTTTATAAGGGGATGTAGCTCAGTGGTAGAGCGCATGCTTTGCATGTATGAGGCCTCGGGTTCAATCCCCGACATCTCCATATTTCTGTACCTGCGAGTCAATAATAGAGAAGATCAACTTCAATGTGAAGCACAAGTGATCTATTTAAAAACAGGCAGAAAGCTAGCCTGTCACAAATTAATATCAGTAGCTCAGCTTTGGGTGCAACACAGACAAAATAACCAGTGTGAGTGGTCCTATGACTAGTGATGCTCTCACAGTATGGACAATCTTTCCAGCCACCTGCTGCTCATACTTATTATTTTTTATTCCATAAAATACAAAAATCATTGTTAATATTGCTGTAAACTATACTTGCTCTCTTCTCTTCTCCTCATCCTCTGTCTCAGGGGAGATAACACTGATATGACCGGACAGGAAGGACTCTGCAGGATGTTCATGCAGACACTTTTCTATAACGAGTATTGAGACTCTGTCTGATTTCTTTTTAGTCTCAAATACATGGAAACCATTCACTGTTCTTGTTATTGGAAAGCTGAAGATGTTTATAAGTGTGTTTTCAAGTTCTGATCTGATGTAGGAATTTAATACACACATACAGGAAGTTAGGCTTGTGGGTTGTGGCTGAGTGGTTAAGGCAATGGACTAGAAATACATATTGCGCCCTCTACTTCCACAGAGCATGCAGCAGTGATTAGCTGACTAGAGTGAGCTTTTTTAAATGAACTTTTTTTTTTTTTTTTTAATAATTGAATTCAAGAGAGAACTTTGAGGTGATCTTTTCACCACACAGCTCAGACGCGTGCAATGCCCACATGCACATGCGCTGACTGAATGTTGTGGTTCATGTGTTGCGTGTGCAACCAAACACCAGTGATGGGGTGTGTGGGCAGGAGGGCAGCCACAGCCATGAAGCATTAAATAATACAGGGACAAGGACGAGTTACCACACTGTGGTCCAACAGAGACGATGCAAAATGACTGACAGTCTTTGTTGAATTACGATGTGAAGTGTAATTGCATTGATAATTCATGTTATATATGTGCACACATATCAGTCACTGGTCAAAACACTGCTAAATTTGAATTCATAGCCAGAGGGGGAAATTATTCAGTTCAAAAAATAAAACAAAACTGTAAAATTAAAAAAAAAAGAAGAGCTGTTTGGTGTCCTTGAAGCATCTCGGCAGAGGTGAGGACAGTGACATCAAACAAGGTTAAAAACTAAATGACAGAAATTTTTAGCTTTGTATTATTTTTCTGGCAGACAAGTTTTGGTTGGTTTATGTGACTGATTTGTTACATGGCCATGTACAGATGGACCAGTGGATGGAAGTTTTTAGTTCATAAAGTGGAAGTTGGACAGACCTATGACACTGTTCAGGCTCCGGGCTGCTCAGGCTCACCTCGACCAGCCCCGGAGGCTGCTGGGGGACTTCCATGACACAGTGAGCTCCTCTCTTTCTTCATCTCTCTCCCCATTTGTTTGTGTTCCATAAATTCCTGTTATTAACTTGATTCTTTCCCTGGAGTCTCTCTGCTTCGTCATCCTGCAGATTCCTATGAACTGTGGCTGCGCATGGATCACTGATCACAGCCGCTAAGCCTTCTGTGGCTTTTTATTCACTTACTATTAGTCAAACTTTTATCATAAACATCATCATCATTTTCTTCTTCTTCTTCTTATAAGTCCTGTAAGTATTATGAGTATTATTATGAGTAGTATTACCATTAATTAAATATTTATGACTCAACCGGTGCCGTCAGATCACCGTCCACCTTGGGTTTTGGATCTGTATCGAGGTTTCTGCCTGTCAAAAGGAAGCTTTTCCTCACCACTGTCGCCCAGTGCTTGCTCATGGGGGAATTGCTTTCAATTGCTGGGTCCAAAAAACCTTCATGTATCTTAATTATAGAGTGTGGTCCAGACCTGCTCTATATGTGAAGTGTCTTGAGACAACTTTGTTGTCTGATGCTATATGAAACAAAATTGACTTGACTTGACTGTATCACAAGTGACCAAAGTGCTGCAGACATTAGGCTACTTATGTGTAAAATGGAAGGAAACATTACTTCTTGTTTCTTATTTCCACAAATACGATCAGACAGAAATGCATCTGCCTGTGGCAACATGAGTGAGACTACCAGAGAAAAGTTGTAGGACATAAACTGAAAAGTCATCAACAGAGCACTGAGAAAAACTCAGAACTGTAAGTAGAAAAGGGGAATTGGTGTGCGTGTGCGGGATCGTCATAGCAACTGCAGACACACATCTCTGCAACAAAGCGTCTTGAAAATAACCCTAAACACAAATCACAACTTTTTTGAAATGTTATTTTTGGAGAACACTTCACAAAACAAATTTATTTCTGATCTGGCAGAATGAGCTTTAACAGCGCCTGTCCTGGATGGTCTGCACTGTGTGAAATATTTAATTCTAAAAACTTCAGCAGGTGCAGATCATCAAGATTTCAGCTGTATGAGAAGAAGAGTTCAGCAAGAGTTCGGACTTTGGTTACTCGCAAGGTTTGATGAACTATTGCTCAATTTAAAACCTCTCTTCCTTGTGATGAGTGACAGTTGACGGTGCAACAAGGTGCTGATCAACATTCTGAATCTTTTCCAGCTACACGGTGAAACATCAGCTGATTCCTTTGCATTAACTTGTATTATCGTGGATGTCCTGCAGCAGAAACAGCTGTTTGTTACAGAATAAATGAGTCTTGGGTTGATTGATCTAATTCAGGGAATTTTGGTGCATATTTCTGTACTGATGGTCTCACATCACCCTCCTTTATTATATAAAAAAGATTCTGCACAAGTCAAATAAAAACTCTCTGTATGTAGCGTTATGAACTGATTAATAATACTGTGGGGGACAACACTTGTCAAGCCCCTTCAGGGGTTTCTGGGTTTTCCCTGCATGTCTCCTGTTATTCAGTTTTTCTGAAATGTATTAATGTATCAATGTCTTTGTGCTAAATCAAATCAAATATATTGAAAATACATGTTTAAAATCAACTATTCACCTAAAACTGATGTACATGTGTGCAATGCATGAAGGTAATAATTTGATGAAACTCTTATGATTGTTATATGCCATAAAAAATAAAGCACACAGGCTTGCAGTGAGTCATGTAGCCCAGAAAAAAAAGGATGATATTGAGAAAAAAAATCATTTTGATGAACTCAAGCTGCAACACAAGCTGACTTCCTCACTGACAGAGTGAGAGCAGGAGACGTGAAATGTAGCTTGCAATAACAAGTCTGTTTGCATTTGTTTTACAACATCACAGCAGGGAAGTCAGTTACTGTTGCAGTTCTACTGAATTTACAAACTGCCTGGTCCAACAGTTAATTGTTTCTTAGTTTCAGCAGCTCGTCTGGTAAGATCAAATGTTTTTCCTTTTAATTCCAAGTTATTATTTTGTGTATTTTGCAGCTTTAATGAAGTCCACTGAAATTTAGATGAAATGAGTCTCAAACTGCTATTACTACTACTACTATTACTGCTGCTACTACTAACAATAATATTATTTTTATAAATAATACTCTGTTTTCAGTGCAACTCTGCAGATATAATCATTAGCTGCCTTATAGGTCCACCTTATAGATAAACATCCTTCTTTAAAAAGATTATGTTGAGGCATCTTTTGGCCTGCAGATGACTATCAGCAGAAGCTTCTACTCTTTTAATGCTTGACTGTTTTCCTGCATTAAGCTGTTTTCTCATTCCTTTAATTTTCATATATTGGACTGACTTTTAGGTAGGATTCAATTAAATGTAGGATAAATGTGGATGTTTTAAATAGCGTTTTTTAATGACTTTGATCTTCTCTTTCTTTTCTTTCAATGCATGCCTGCTTTTCAGATCATTGTATATAGTGTTATTGGTAAATTATGCTCGTATGTGTTGTATATTGTGCTTTATTATGAATTATATTTTGTAAATTCTGTATTTTTGAATGTAATGCAAATGAAAGTTTTATGTGTACTGGACCCCAGGAAGACTAGCTGACTGCCCCTGGTGGTAGCTAATGGGAATCCTTTAAATAAACAAATAAACACATAAAGAAATAGCTGCTTATAATACAGTAATATCTGTTTATAAATGTAAAGTTCCTGGTTTCAATGTGTGAATTTGATGATGCTTTAAACGAACATGAAGGATTTGTTTTCAAGATGCTTGAATTCAAATATTGAGAAGTAACTGTTTTCACATGCAGGTGATGAGTGTGATGGCGGTCCTGTCTGTGAATGTGCTGACAGCCAACATGTTACTGAGTGTCCTCTTTGTTTCAGGTCAGCTGTTTGTTCACTCACTTTTATTTGGAGACATTAATCATTAACAGTTTGGACGTCGTTTAGAAACAAAGCAGAAGGAGCAGATAGAGTTACTTTTTCCAACTCATCATGTCCTGACTGCAAAGTGAAATGTTACATACTGATGTTCTTAAAAGTTAGAATGGCAAAACATAAAGCTGCTGAATTGTAGTTTGTGCTTCATGAACTTTGTCTTCTCCTAGATTTTTTGTTGTTAATCATGAGTCTGATTTCACAGGAGCTTTGGCTGATTGTCCTGAGGATGCACCACTTTTCATCAATGCACCAAAGAAGATGGAAGCACTGAGTGGATCTTGTTTGTTAATCCCATGTAGCTTCGACTCATATTATACAGGAAGCACACCGTTTGACGGCAGAAGAAATACCATCGGATTGTGGCTCCAAAATGGCTTAAATGTTCAACACAATGTGGTTTTCAGTAGTGACGAAGCAGAAAACAAATATCCAGTGAAGATGATTGGAAACCTGAGAGAGAAAAATTGCACCACTTTGTTTTCTAGTTTAATACCAAGTTACACAGGCACATACTACTTCAGAATTGAGAACGGTGGATTCAGGGCAACAACTTGCAATAATTTTCAGCTAACAGTTAGAGGTAAGAGAGTTTTGTTTTGTTTTTTTTAAGTCAGCTATAATGTTATTTTTAAGAATAAAAAGTGGGTTCTCATTGTTACATTCTGATGTGACACTGAGTCTGTTGATTCAGTTTCACATTATAATTGTCACATTTTGGGACAAAGAGGAACACCTGTTATTTATACTTTATGCAGTTTGAATCAGGTGTCAGCTTTGGTTTTAAAAACATGTTTTAGTAATTGAACATGAACTTTTCTGTGTAAAATGTGTGTTTGGTTTGAAACCACAGATTCTCCTCCGAGCCCCACAATCCAGATCTCAGGTGATCTGAAGGAGAAGGAGTCTGTCACTGTAACCTGCTCAGCTTTCACTCCCTGTCCACACTCCCCTCCTCAACTCACCTGGAATCTCCAACAAGACGCTCCCAACAAAACAGAGGAAAACACAGATGGAACCTTTACAACTAAAATCAAGAAGAAAATCACTCTGTCAGACAAATATGATGGATACAACATCAGCTGTTCTACCAAATATTCTGTGAATGAAAGAAAAGATGTGAAGACAGCAGAGGAGAGAAAGACTCTCAGTGTTTCATATAAGACAACTTTGGTGTCAAAGGGGTTCCCAAACTTTTCCACACTGAGGCCCCCCCCACATAACATTAGCTTATACCTGAGCCCCTCTTTTGCAAATTGACCAAAAATAGGAAAAGTATTAACAAAAGCCACCATGCAACAGTAAACCTGTACAGTACTTTATGTTTACTGCCTTGTATTTGTGAATTTCGCTCGGTCGGGAGTTCTTCATATTGTTTTCGTCAGCCATTGTTGATCTGCCGTTCAGGTCTTTTCTTTTCAAAAACCGACATGTAGGTTTGCCGACATTACTGGCCAATATTGGCATAATGCAGATACAGCGGTATTGAAGTATATGTTCTCCATTAAGTGCTGATATCAAAACTGTTATTAAAGGCCGGAAAAATGCTTGGGCTAGTGATTTAAAATGATGTAATCACTTAGTCTGTCCAGCAGAGGGTGATTCATGACTGAATTGGTAATGAGTGAAGTGTTTACTGGTCAGTACACTGGTGTTTGAAATAAGATTTGTCAGTTTTCCTTCCTCCGTAACACATCTTTGTGACTTGATAACCACATTCAAAATATTATTTATAGAATATCATCCGATATATCGGATATCAGAGTTTTCTTACTTCCTATTTATGGGGATCGGCATCGGCCCCAGTAATCCCATATCAGTTGGGCCCTAGTTAGTAGTTTGGTAGCATGCAGGTCAGTACGAGTTCAACACGGAGAGCTTATGACCCGATAAATTTTTTGACCGACTGGTATTAAAGAGATGGCCATGACAAATAAGATATAGATTCATTAACATTTTACATTTCATTTTTGAAACTATTTTACTTCATGAATATTTTTTATTTCAGCATTCTCCCTTATTTTCACTCTGTTTTGCTCATGCTGTCATTGAGCCTCTGGTGTTCCCATAAGATTGAACGATCTTATTCAGGCTCTGATGCTCTGGTGCTACTCTCATATCTCACATCTCTGTCACATTTTCCTCAGATGCTCCTAAAAACACCTCAGTGTCCATCAGTCCATCAGATTTGGTGACAG
>JAQLOL010000013.1:15743682-15754746 GCA_029783665.1 Naso thynnoides
TAAAAAGAGGTTTTGTAAAAGCTACTGTGAAGAATGTGTGTTTATTAGTCTGTTTCAAAACTGAATCGAAAAATCTAATAAATTATTTTGGTTTTCTGTTTGAGAACCAAAACAAAAACACAATATAAACAATTAACTAAAAACTTAATGGCTAAATAAGACTTTATCAACTGCAGCCATGTCCTCTTTGTCTTTCTCATTGCTACGAGAGCATATTGAAAAGACGGTGCTTGGACCGGAGTATTCTGAAAGGGTGTTAACCTCACAGCTTAAAGGCTGCTGTTACCTTAATGTCCAAATATCACATAAACAAAACAAACAAACAAACAAACAAAAACCCCACACACCTTATGCCTCCTTTTTGTCTTCTATGAGAACTACTATACTTGTAGAATTTAAAAGTTTCTAGCTTTGGCTCTGTGAAATTGTAGTGCAAAAGTATGTGGCAGACAGCAATACACACACTTATCCTCTATAAATCTCACTGCATCTGACACCTCTGTCCTGACCTGCCAACTCAGCTTTTTACAAATGTTGATTCTTTGCCCTTTCTACCTCCCTTGTCAGCTCAGATGTGAAAAAATAACCTCCCAATTCTGCCTTGGTAGATTAATTTAATACAGAACAGTAAGGCACAACCACAGAGCAACATTTCCGCCCCAAACAGACTGAAATGTCGATGCCAGGTTATTAGCTTGAAAACCGAAATCAAAAAATAAAAAAACCTCCTGTGGCTTTAAGCATGTTTTTTTTTAATGTGAACAGAACCACAATTAATGCAAGCCCAAAAGCACTGCTGAGAAAAAAGAATTCACCACTGCGATGTGCTGGGAAAACCAACGGATGTGATTCAGTGCCGTTACTTTACCAAACATCCACTAAACTTCTGTCGGCTAACTGTGTTTATTTAGCTTTACTCATCCACTGTCTCATATTAGAGACTGTTAGCTTTATGACTTCCTTTGTGTCGCCTTGTGAAACTCATACTGCATAAGTTCCCAACCCCCTTTAATTCTCCACTGGCATGAAAATTTACAGAGACAACAAGCCAACTCACTGGTTATTCCTTAATATATGAACCGGAGTGCAAGTCTTGTCTGTGTAAATATCAGCGAAATAAGAGATCTGCCTGAAGGAGAGGGGATATAGATTAAATTAAACAGGACATACCGTAGTTATTTTACTGTCCCTTTAACTTAAATCCTCATTCCAGAGGACTTAACACACATCTAAACTTTCAAATACTGGCCAGTAAATGTTGTTAATATCAGCATGAAATCTGAATTAACAACAAGGAGGCATATTGTGTGGCTCCTAAGGAGATTTGTCTGCTATGGCAGCCAGGCTTTCAGAATGGAGAAGGAGCATTAGGAAGGATTGCATACAGAGTCTAAACACGCTGTGCGTGTTACACAGCTTATTACACATGCACTAGCCTCACATACATCACCTGTAATGTTTCTTTTATTGATTTACCTCTCATCCAAAGGAAAAGAAGCACCCCTGTTGCAAATAAAGCTCGTCTGGTTTGCTTGAAGCAAGAAACTCAAATCATCCATCAAACCATATTGGAAATTATAAAATATGCAAACACAAACCGGCTAAGTAAAATAAAGTGCCACTGTAATGACGAGTTTTCATCCTCTCAGTCTGAGACAAGTGAGCTTTCAGACCCATGCTGAGCCTTGACTTCACAACAAGCTGGTGCCTTTTCATTCTTATTTAGAACAGCAAGCGTTCACACGAAGCAGAGAACCAAACTCGTACGGAGCATTCATTGTTCTCAGGCAACCCGCTGCTGCCAATCCAATCCTCCCAACTGTGCCTCTCTGTCTCTCTGTGACCCCTTTGACACCTTCTCAGCTTTTGAATTTGGAAAGAGAAAGAAAGTATATCTCCTTCAAACTGCACCGGATAACAAGTGTCAATATTAAAAGTGTCCCGACAAAACATTTAACCGTGACAAGCTTGAAATTTACAGAACCAGCCTGACACTGAAGAAAATCTGAGAAGATTACATGAGTTTCAGTAAAGCTTAGTTGTATAGTTGTTGGACCCTGGGCAGACCTGGCAGATGCTTCGCTATGACTGTCTAGTTTGCGTTTGAGGGTGGAGCCTAGCAAAGGTGGTGGTAAAAAATGGACTCAAAGAAGAAAAAGAAGAAGAAGAAAGAAGGGATGTGACGTTATGCAAAGCAGGAACCGTAAAAATGGACAGCAGCTGGATCTCAGGCCACGTTTAGACGAGAGTAGCCCTACTAACAGAAAGGTCTTTCCTTTGCATCTTTAAAAAAAAAAAAACATGTTTACATAAACAACTGAAAGCGCTGTAGTATGTGTGCCAGGCTTTTGGAGTTGCCGAAGTCGTTTATTTCCTGTTGCTGCTAAGCGCTAAACAGATACAACTAAAAGAAATTCAGCCGTAGTTTGACTTAAAAAAATATTCCACAAACACTCAACTTTCTCCTCCAAAAACTGTCGTTATATTTCACTTGCTTTGGGTGCACTGCAGAGTGTTTAATCGGAGTTTGGAAGTGACTAGAGTGGAATGCATTTACTTGCGCTAGCATTAGCATTAGCATTAGCATAGTCACCGCTGTCTTGGGCTTTGCAGTTTGCCAGTTTACACAGCTGGAAAGAACATTGTGGTTTCAAAAGATTCCACTCTGGAACCCAGTTTCAAACGTTCGCGTTTTCAGGGTCGCCAGAACATGGTTGTCATGTAAGAGGCAGGCTGAACCACAACTGGAGTGTGTCGTTTGATGGGAAAACTGCGTAAACTGCCCCTCAGTGTGGACACTGGGAATGTATAATTATACCAGGTGTAAATGCACGTGGTGAAGTACCATTCAATTGCAATCTGATCACAAAAAATGCTTTAAATGTCAGGTGTAAGGGTGTGTATCAGTTCTCCTGTCATCCTCTGTTCTCTCCGTAAGAGCCAAACAAATTGCTGGTTCTCTAAGCCAGAGGCTGGCACCCTGGTAGAACACACAGGCCAAGCATGACTTCAAAGGTCCTTGCTTGTGGGCATTTTACTGGGTGTGCTTATAAGCCCTTTAAAGCCTGCTTTGTGTTTGCTTTTTAACTTCATTTATCCTCCTTGAAAACTGCAGTGTTGAATTATTTAACTTTAAACCAGTTAAGTAGCTAACTGACTGGAGCCATGTTGTCACTTGTGTCATCTTTCAGTATACACTAGATTACCCGTAGGCTACGTGATGAAATGAACTGAAGTGAGCTAATGTGTTAGCTTTGTGTCACATGAAACTTAAGTAATATTACACTGAAACATTTCCAATTGACCACGCTTTATTGCTCAGCTATTGCCTTTGGCTATCTTGCCTTTATTAGGTTTAGTCCAGTTTAGTTGATCATTAATCAGTTGGTCATGTGACCTATATTTCACCATATATACAAGATATTGGATAAGTGTTAGAGTCATCTATTAGATCATTTAAAGAGAATACAAAATATAAAGAAACATAAAAACATTACAAATGCTACGTTGTTTATCTTTATCCAAAAATAGTTAAAAAGGTTAACATTTTCAACAGGAAATAGCTCTTTCACCCTTATTATTTAAATACTGTATCCAAAAATATGATTGCATTCTGTCAAAACTATCTGAAGAGTAATGTTTGGTATGTTGTGAGATGTTTCCCATTGATAGACTTGCACTGAAGCTGACAGTGGGTGGTTTCTAAAAGTTGAAATGAAAGGAGCATTCCCACAAACAATCCTTTGTGTATTATATAGATACTGGACAACAGCAGAGAAGTTGATTATTTAAGTTGCTATGGAAATTTGACACACATATTTCAGAATGACGCTGAGACACTGTGGAATTGTAGCTGCTGTGATTCCAAGTTGACCACAACTGAAATCCAAGCAGGATTTTGATATTTAATACTAAAATATATATATATATATTCTTTTTTTTTTCTTTTTTTTTTTCTTTACCAAATTATCCTGTGAAAACACCTCTGTTTTTACACAATGATTGTTCTGTGGACTGTCAACTTGTGGATATGTTGTTTCTCCCTCACTGCCTGTTTTGACCTTCACTTTGTCTCTTCTCTGACAAAGTCACATTATCCCTTGCTCGTGTCTCTTTGCAGCTCTTTCTTTGGCTCAGTGAAATGTAAAAGCATGTTTTACCTGCATGGAAGACGATGAGAAGTGAAGTTAAAAGTGCAAAATCAAGTGGATTTATGTCCTTTCTGCTTTTCCTGACTTTTTCTTGTATGTGCCTGTATGATTTTCTCAGTGCTTCTACGACCGTATGTGGCCACTGTTTGCATTTGCATGTGTGTGATCCTAATCGATGCTCTATCTCTCCTGCTCTCGTCTGTTTGGCGTGTTTGCTTTGAGCTGACATACGGTGCCGCGGCCGTTTATCTGCACCTCAACTAGACACACAGGCTGTTAGGAATGTGTGTGGGAGAGGACAGCCCTGAGCTAACAGACTCTTCTTCCACTGTCATCTCTGTTTACTTGCTATTGTTCGCAGCTTCTGTGCAGAGATGAAGAGAAAGGAATGATTTATGTGTGTAGTGACAACAACAAGTGTTTGGGTTGCAGTGGCGCCAACTTTCTTCTTTATCCAGTTGAATCGGCTGAAGCCCAGAGGCTCCGACTTCACAGCAGTGTTTATTTGTGGAATCTTTTACAAAATACTATTCTACAACTCAATGGAGGCTTTTTATTCTGTGAACTTTCTGTGTGATTATTCACTGACACTCTCATTATTTAAGCTTTTAGGCAGGGAAATTTAGGCAAATGATTTATATTCTGTTTTTTAAAAAGCATTCAGCAAGCCAGCAATTTCATGGAAAGAGACAGGCAGAATTTTTTTAAAGAATTCAAGTCACTCACTAGCTGATTCCCTCTCCTCCCATTATACATCTTTCCCCTTTCAAATGCTGCATCTGATATTGTTGATGTTGTTTTTCTTTCTTTCTTCCTGAAAAATGAATAGTGACTCTGTCCCGTCGGGGAGTGTGGGGTTCTGGGTTGTCTCCTTCCTGTTGCCTGTCTTATCTTGTGCACAGATCCTGGCCCGGCCTGCTGCGGTGTCAGGCCTCTGCTTGCTCACCCCCTCTGTGGAGATAGACAGGGTGGGGGTTGGGAGGGCACGGTCTGCAGTGTCCCCCTCTTTCATTTTCAGCTCCCTGAGAGTTAAGAGCAAAAGCAAGAATTTTCTGCTAGCTCCCTCCTCACAGATCATACTGGGACTCTGGGTATAAAGACTTTGGTTAAGATACAAGATGAGGAGGGATGGGGGTGGGGGTTTGGTGTGTGGGGGCTTTTACTGGAGGCCCCACCATTAGGTCCTCATTTGTTCCCGGGGCCATTACTGTGACAGACTGTTTACAGTCACCGACAGATTAGGTTTACTTAAGGATTTATGTTATTCCTTAAGCTGAAACGTATAAACACTGCTGACACTTTTCCACCAACCTGCTGTTATAAATTAATACAGCCAGCTGAGGCCGCGGGACTCATTTTAAGCATGCTGAAAATGTGTGATTTTCTAAACTCAGTGCAAGAAAAATATGCACAAATTCTTTCCCAAAGACTTGGAATGAGGAGTAAGGCAGCTCTGATCCGTGGTGCTACCAGTGTTAGCTTTACCTCTACCCGCTCTCTTCTCACTTCAGAGAACTCAACACCTCATTAAGAAATAGTCCCTGAGTCAGCAGAGGTCCACCGCCACTGGGTGGTGCAATATGAACGGGAAGTTGCTCATATAATTCAACAACAACAAAGATTTTCTCTTAACATTTTCTCTGTGTCTGCCCTGCCTGCACAACGGCAAGAGAAATGTTCTAATTTTTTGGCACAACCTCTATAACGTTACTATTTCTGTCACTTTTTAGGATTATTGCGGATTTATTAATGTAGGTCTATTTGTTAGCAATTATAACTTCCATGAAGCATTCATAAGTGGTGTTAAATCAGGTAATAACTGATTGTTAACAATTTTTGAGGGCTGACTTCAAACATCTTAAGCTGCTCCTGTTATGAAGAACGGGGCGCTGCACAGTAATGTGCATAGAGCTGGTGCAAGCTATAACTTTTGTGAGTAATATCTTCAGGTTTTATTGCGTGATCATCATTAGCAAATCGGTTGTACGTGTTTTTTTTTAAAACTGGCACATGACTCCTAATCTTTGCTGTCACAGTTTTCAAGACCAAAGACAGCACGTCGGTTCAGAAGCGCAACCAAAAGTGTGCTCTTGATTTTCTGTGCAACAGAATACAGTGTTGAAAGTTTTCGATTGTGCCTCCACAAAACAACAAAGTTAACCAATGAAGTTAATTAAAGAAAAAAACAAAACAAAACACAACAGAACAAGACAAAACAAGATTAAAACCGAACTAAAAACTATAGTACATTAAATTAAATGTTAACATTTAAAAATACAGTATTGTAAGTCAACTGGCATTTCACTGGCAAGAACCACGCCACAACGATATGATGATTAAATGTTTAATGGTTGAGGAGGTTTGAGTTATAACGAAAGTGTTTATGTTCGGGAGATGAGGCCCATTCGGCTTCTCGGGGGAGATGATGTGGTAGTTGAGTGGAAGGAGACTCAGTGTGGAGGTTCCGTCTCAGCTGATCTCCGCCTGGCCAGATGCTTAACCCCCGGCAAAACCTAGAATGAGATGAGGGAGAGGCATGTGCCGGATTGAGTAGGAGGCAAGGATGGAGGTGAGGGTGAAGGGATAGAGGTTAGATCAGGTAGGGATGGAGATGGAAGAGAGGGGTGGGGGTGGGTGGGTTGAGAAATCTTGAGAACGAGGCAGGAGGAGGTTAACAAGGTATAAGTAGGCTTGACAGGTAATTAGGGGAGTGGTTGAGGCGTGGTTCTGCTCCTGAACCTCAGCCTACTAGTTAACCACCTTAAAATAAAAAGTCAAATTTTGAAAAAATTATATTGTGTACTTCCAAAACTAGCCTAATAGCTAACATCTTGCTAAAAATATGCAGGACTTGACTTTATATTATATATTATATATTCAAATTTTCAACAGACATTAGTGCATATGTTTACTGAGACCAGTATGTCTACATGTGAGTCAGTCAGCTGTTTTTACAAAGTGTTGTGTCAGAAATGTAAATCAAACTCTGACCTTCTCTTCACCAAAACAGACATTCCCTGATTCACATTTCTTAAAATAATTCACATATATTCAAATAACTGACAGGCAGACATATACATGGTGCATGGTGGTACAGTGGTTGGCACTTTTGTTTCACAACAAGCAGCCTCTGCGTTCGAAACCGGCCTTTGTGTGTCTGTGTGGGTTCTCTCTAGATGTTCAGACTTCCTCACACAGTCTGAAGACATGCAGGTTGGGTTAGCTGAGGACTCTAAGTTACCCTTAGATGAGAATGTTGTTGTTTGTTTCTGTATCTCACCCTTGTATTGAACTAGCAACATGTTGAGGATGCTCTCACCCAAATTTCAGCTGGAATTGGCACCGGTTATACCACCATGCCACCACCTGTCCATACCCGTACAACACCGCCTTCCGCTGATCTCTTCGGCCTCCGGAGCTCAAAACAAACAAACAAGCAGGTCTCCCCCTGCCACCACCACTTTCACCGAAGTCCGAGAGCCGCCTCAGTCACAGAAAAGCTGCACAGCATGGAGACCGTTCCAGCTTTTCAGTAATCAAAAAAAGACGATGGCATCCGCCTTCCTCCTCTGCTTCTACAAAAAGGAGAATTTGCTGGTTATGCTGACCAATAGCTTTCCAAGAGGAAATGATATGAAGTAAATAGTCCCTGCTTTCAAGTTTACAACACTGCATCAGTGATGTCATTTTCCATTTGCAGCTGTGATAGTAGTAAAAGCAAATTTCATGAACTGAGATCAGTAACAACAGGGGGAGATGCTATTGGTAACATCTATTATGAAGTTATTTTGTTGTTTTTTCTCTGTTTTGTTGAACTCACATCTTTTATTTTGCACAGTTGCAGTCCGAACCACACAACAAAAATCACTGCGTTGAGAGACACCTGGCCTCTAATCTATGTTCCTCAAATTTAAAGGACCTTTGGCAGACCTCCTGCCTGCACCTGCATGTGGGTATTTTTAATTAATACATTCTGGTTTTCTATAGATCTGTTCGTCCTGAAAAAAAAGAGACAGAAAAGAAACAGGACATCTTGTGTGGGTTGGTATCTGGAGAAAGGTTTGGCATGCAGCTCAGTGAGACCACAGACATTCCCTGGCCATCCATCTCCTCTCTCCTCACCAGCGTATCACAGGTCTCTCAGACTCTCACTTACAATTACCGGGGCTTCATCGAGCAGTATGACACTTTCACCACTCTCTTTTTTGTGCTGGGGTTGCGACCTGTCTTGGCAAAGCTGTTCCCTGCATTTTCTTTAGGTGTGAGGAGGATCACAACCCTCCAACAAGAAGAAGACATTCACACAGAGCTTTTTTTGTATGTTAGTTTTCCTTTAATTCCTGCTAAAACTAAAATCTCTAACAAACTGAAATTTTGACCTGATGGTGGTGCTAAAAGACCATTTAAATAATCACCAAAATAATTACAGTTCATCTCGAGGAGAAACTGAAGATATGAACTAAATTTCAGTCATTCAATAATTATTGCACTTCAGTTAAACACACAAATGTGGGTACTAGGAGAAAAATCGGGATCAACAAAGTCATTAAAGTTTAAGTTCGGTTTTTAGCACAGCTCCATCATAGGTTTCATTGCGATCATATACAATGTTCTACAGCAACTTTTATGACAACTATGACATTATGATGTCAGCACTTGCTTAAAATAATGGAAGCAATGGAAGTCCTCTCATTGACCAACACTGTAACATGAGTGTGAAAAACAGTATATAAACCAAGAATGGCTCTTTCAGCTGCTCAGGAAACAAACAGTGGCTTCAGTGAGTAATTTGCCAGTGTTTACATTCAAGTTATAGTGTTGGAACATTAGCGGGACATTGACCATTGAAAGAGTTTCCTTGTCTTTAAAAACAGCCTTATTGTGTTTTTTGATGGATTGTTGCAATGCCCATGCCCCTCTGTTGTTTTCAGCTAGCAGTGCTGTTAGCACGGAGCTCCAGTTTCTGTAGAACATTGCATATGATCAAAATTATCCTTACTATAAGGCTTAATGTGCAAAAAAATGTAACTTTCCTTAACATAAACCGCCTGGGAACCAAGACTATATCAACAAATTTCACCCAATAGTTAATCAGGCTAATTCAGTCCACATCAAAGTGGTGAAATGGCTGACTTTGCCATTCTTAGATCCATGCTGATTGCCAGTCGAGTTTTCTCATCTCATAAGCAATTCACTTGTAACAAATATTGCTGATTTTTTGAATAAACATGGTTGAAGATTGCAGAGTTGCCACTTCATTAACCACACCAGACTTATCCATTTCAGGGGGGCTGTTTTTGTCACTGGTGTGCCTGTTGAACACATCCTGGTCACAGGAGTCAACACAACTTATATTGTACTTGCACAGTTCATTCCCAGCCAACAATGACAGGTAAACAGGGGGTGGGTCAGAGACAGACACAGTGGTCTTCACTCAGATGCTGTGATAAAAGTCAGTCAAATAGGACAAGATATGGGGAAAATACAGAATTAATGTTGTGTTTGACAGACAGAAGTGGAAACTTAAAAACCTTGTGTATAACATTCGATCAGTGTCGCATCCAATAACAAAGCAGAGGTTTCTTTAGTAAGTGCTGTTTTATGCATCTCAAAAAGGAAGTATAGAGAAAGAAGAGAAGAGGACAAAAAAAAGTCCAAGTTTATGAGCTGTGGGGATACACAGAAACAAGTCAAACTGCCCCTTGTGAGGAAACAAAGACGCGGTGAAGGTGCGGGGGTGTTGCTAAAAACATGGCAGCCAGGAACTCAACTAACTCGCTTCCTGGAGTTGGTCATTGTGTCAGTCATACAGAGGATATGTGTATTTTTGGATGCCTCTGTTCTGGTGATCCTTAGTTGGAGTGTTGAGGATTGTAAATGTTCTCACAAAAGACAGGACTGAACAGGAATCCAACCAAAACATGCCAGAGACATGGGGACCATCCAATTCCATCCCAGAGTCACCTCTCTTCCTGTTTTATTTCAACCAAGGGGCACCAGAGCACTAAATGTGTGTGCGTGTGAGGATGTTTGGCTTGGTAATGGATTTTATTAACACTGAGAGGAAACAAGTTTCAGTGGCTCCCAGGATACATGTTCAGACCCAAAGAGTGGGATGCTATTTGAAGATAAAGTCTCTTTGTTCGCAAGACATAATGGATGTATTATTGAGACTGTAAGTAACAACGGTGCTGATTCAGCAAGGTGCAAGCAAGGATATTTTAAGTGTTGGTTAGGCTGTTGCACAAGAACAGACCTCCCCAAGGATGGGATAAGTATAGAATAGAGCTGAATAGTGTTTGCATAGTGGTGGGCTTGTCACTTTAAAAACACAGAGACACACAAGCAAGTTAGTGACTCAGGTTTGACCCTCAGACCTCGAACAGACAAAGAGAGCTTTTACAGTAAAGGACGCAGAAATTTCTTGCATGTCTCCTCATGCATTTTTGAGTGGCATTGTATAACCTGTTGCATACAGGCTGACCCCTTAAATCCACCAAATGTGTGTGCTGTCTGTCTCTGCTCCAGTATGGCATCGGAGCTGATACATTTCAACCAGGGCCCCCTCCATTATATTAGTTTGATGATATTATTATCGATATTGGGTATGCAGATTTATCTGTATGGGCATATTTATTCTGCAATAAGTGCCGATGTTAAAACTGTTTTTTAAGGCTGGAAAAAATTCTTGGACTAGGAATTTAAAGTGGTGTAATCACATAGTTCATCCATCAGAGGGCAGTCCAATATTTAATTGGTAATAAGTCAAGCGTTTACTGTTTAGTGCACTGATCCCGAAGATTTTCTCACTGGTTAACTTTTATTGCATGAGTGGAGGGGGGGGGTTGACAGAAGTGAAAAGAGGGACCTGACGGTGTATCGTCTTGAAATTCCCGACAAAGTAGTAGATCGG
>JAQLOL010000013.1:15763493-15783377 GCA_029783665.1 Naso thynnoides
ACTAAAAAAAAAAAGTTTGGCATTTTATTATATTTATTAATTAATATTATTAAATAAAAGTACAAACAGGTCCCTCTGTGTGCAACTTTATTATTGAAAGTGGTTTTTGTGTGTTGTGTAAGGTTTTGGTTGTATTTGTAGGTGTCATTTTCATTTAAATTTTTCCTTCCCTGAAAAAATTGTGGACCTCACTCATTTCTAAACCCAGCCCCATGGTTATAGCCCTGTGCACATCCTATAGCATGCCTGTTACTCGTATGGACTTAATAGTGCATAAGGACCAGAAAACTGTGACGTTTATTTTGGCACATACCAAGGCAACGTAACTTCCTGACACTATTTTAATATGTAACATTAAGTGTATTTTTGACTCCCTGGGATTTTGGCTTGTAAACCCTTTCAAGAACTCTTTCTTTTAAGACTTGAAAAATGTGAACCTCTCTTTTATTTCTCCCCTTTTTCACTTTCCCTTTTGGAAAATCCTCTTCAGCAGGGCGTACAAAGCCTGTCTTCACCCCGGAGGGAAAGGAAGCTGTGGGAGACTGGAATACCAAAGTTCCCCACGTCAGAGATTCAGAATGGAAAGTCATTATAATCCCCGCTGAGGCGCTGGCATAATATTTAACGTGTGTTTGCGAACACACCGGTGCCCAGTGCTCACTGGAGGAAACACTGCCTGTAGCGTCTTGGCCTAGAACAGGATGAATCGGATCCATGATCGGATCCCATCGGGGTCCCACTGCAACACGTGCTGTCAGATGATGTTGTCATGGTGATGACTGCCAACACTTCCATGACCCTAACTGAGCTGCCATATTACTGCTTTTCACACTCACTTAAAGTTATTTTGTCACAAGATTCAATATATGGTGTGAAGACTAGTTGTCAGTGTGTTCAATAAAAATTAAAATTGATTCACTATGTTTCCATGTGTTTGTGACGAAGGGGAGGCGTTTGAAATTTTCCTCCCCATTCACTCAAATTGCGCTTGCAAATATTGTGAAATAAACGATTAACACAATTCGATGAACTACTCAAAACCAGATGTTGATTACATTTTTCCCCTTGAATGGTTATGTTTTGTTTTTGTTTTTTTTACCGAAAAGTGTTTGTAATAGTTTTGTCCTTTTTTCCTCTCACAGAAACGTCACATGACATGGAGCTGGCACACAGGAAGTGTGCGTGCCCACACGCAACTCAGTGTAAACAATCAGGACCTCGGTAGTAAGTAAAGATTATAACTTAGCAGTTGTTATTTTTCATGATGTGCATGGTTGTGGAATGTATGATCAGTCAAGCAACTTAACCCATGTCTTTTACCATTGTTTACCGATCGGAGATCTGGAGCTGCTGCTGCTGTTGGCCATCGGACATTCAGATGCCAAAACACTGGGGTGTGCTGCAGCAAAACAACTCGCTATTGCCGTTTGCAGCAATCATTTTCTTAACAGTGACTGTCGCAGTAGGAAAGAACTCAAGAAAACTGCCGTTCCTTCGGTCTTCCCCGATTGCACTGATCCACCTGTAAAGGTAAGCTAACAAGCTAATGAGTCCCTCATAAACACTCAAAATCAGCTTCGACCATGATAGCTTGTGTTGTGATGCTCAAAGATGTGCAAAGCTTGTATGCTTGCTCAGGAGCTGCTGAGTTTGTTTGTACCAGCAAAGAACAGAGAACAGCCAGTGTGCATTGACCTCTAAAAAGTCTGAAAAATTGGATCTGTTTTTTGTTTAAAAATGATAACTACACAAAAATTAAGCACATAAATAAACAGAATGCAGCCAACTTGACCTGTAGGTTATTTAACGTATAAATATCATGGTGTGTTTGAAACTTTCAATTTAAGTGCATTATATTTTAGCTTGTAGCTTTTCAATCCAAGTAAATGGGGCAGAAAATTTCAAATACTTCCCCTTCATTACAGGGGAATGTAACCTTGGTGAGTAAATTTTAATATTTGTTAAGAACAATGAGAAGACTTTACGCCAGATATTGAATCCTGTGACAAAATCACTGTAATAACCCACTTGCTTGTTTTTCAGTTACTGTCTGTGTTTTGATTTCTCTTCTGAGTATAGCTCTGTTAATGCCCTATATAGTGCAGTCTAGGATGCCATCGTTTCCCTCTCTTCACTCTGTATTTTCTTCCAGGTGGTCCCGGACAAAGAGGACCACTGCAGGGGAGAGATGAGCTCTTCTCTTTGAAGTTGAGCACCTCTGAAAGGAGGCCCGACTCGGCCTGAGTGACAGAGCCCGCCTGCCTGGCAGAAATCAAATAGACAGGTCCCCCAGTTCCTACAGTGACGCTTCAAGCCCTCTCACACCCGCCCGCTCACTTTCTGGACCTTTCAACCCACCCATCCACATCAAACTTGAACTTTTTTTTTTTGCAAAGCTTGTAATTAAAACCAGGCAGCCTGCAACAGAGGTGAGTTGTTCAGGCTACAGACGTGCTGCTGGGGTCAGAGGCCATGACGGGTTTGAATCCCCCTTTGTGGGAATAGAACAGCCCCAGATGAACAGGGGTCCACGTAAGATTAAAAGATGAGAGAAAGAAGAGCGTATGGAGGGGGTGTTGAGCCACATTCATGTTGAGCAGAGAGTGAAACTTACACAATGTGACCGTTTGTTTTACTACAAGTTGAACGGATTAGATCTTCAAGATCATGCAGGACTGCTTTTTTGTAACTGTTTCTTGTAATTATACATATTTTTTAAAACCTACCAGTAAAGGTTTCATGTGAATGTAGTTACACATATTTCAGTGGAACACTGTAATACAGACTGAAGTGGTGACTCATGCAAAGAGCCTTAAAAAAAAAAAAAAACTCCAAAGATGTCTGCATAGGAAGTTACAGAGTACATTCAGCACATGTGTCACTTTTCTATTTGGAAAAAACTAACATTGGTGAAAAAAAACAAAACCCACTCACGCTCAAATTGAACTTTCGGGAAATTTTACAAGGAGTTTCTTAAAGGACTCCATTTTGCATGATGTGTCCTCATGTCGTTTAAGTAGTAGTGAGTAAACATAACCAAACAGTACTCGGGTCTTTGTTTGTTCGACTCATGAAAACATGACGTTTATTAGCTTGGTGTTGGTTTTCATTGGGGCTTTTAGCTCCATTAGTCTCTTAAGTTGCCACTTTATATGTCTGAGACTGTTTATCTAACTCTGGTGACTGGGGCGGACAGAGGGAAGGGCAGGGGGTAGATGAAACACAGCATGCCAAAACTAGTCATTCAGCAGTCCATCACTGACAAGCAATCTAGTCAATGTCAAAGTAAGCCTTTTGGCTGTGATACACCCACCCCTCTCATCATCTCCAAGCTCTACAAACATTTGCCGGTTACCTTTGCTAGTCCTCTAATTGGTAATTTGCCTAATGGATGTGAACTCAAGTGTCTGTAGTTATCTTGGCTGGGAGGGACAAAGAAAGTAGAGGGGTGGAGGTCACACCGGAGACCCCCTCAGGGGAATTTCTGCTCCATCTGAGCACTTTACAGGATTATTTAGGCTAACTTTCATCTCGATTTCTCAGGCTAGGAGCTCGCAGAGTGCTCTGACCTCACGACCTCTGTCTCTGTTCCTCTTTGGAAGGAAAATTCCAACATGTGAAGTGTCTCCTCTAACCACACTCTCATAAGTATCATTCTGGCTAAGCTCACCACCAGGTTTGCCCTATAGCCAAAAGATGGGGCATCATTACTGGAGTAAGAACCCACAAGGTCAAGTTTGCACAATGGTCTTTTTCAGGGAGGTTAAGAGGAGCTTTTGCTGGGCTGGAGGAGTTTTACAGTCGATGATAGCAGGATGGAAGGGCAAAGTATTCTTCCTTTTCTTTTCTGTGTAAATTGCTCCTTAACACTTGCATTTACAAAAGGATTTTCTACATATGGCCTCATGCAGGCTTTGCAAAAGGTCCCACTAAATGTTGAACAACTTGTTGACATATGGATGTAATTCAGACAGGATTAACTTGGCACAGACACTTGACATATACATAACGATACCATGAACTCCAAACATTGCACATTTCAGTGCAATAAATACAATGCTAGGGTTCATTAAAGTGCATCTTGTTTGAAATGTTTTTCCAGTGCCTATGGAGCGGTACAGTCACCCAATGACCTGGGTAAATGTTGGAGATCGGCATGCAGCCCCTGCACCCACGTCTCCATATGAGGGAATATAATTGTATTTTGGCTGGGCCTTTCACCATGTGTATCAGATACTGAATTGGTGTGGGAAGATGAGGGATGGCGGGAGGGTCCTTGAGGGCTGAGCCAGGCGGTAACTAGAGACTGAATAGAAATGTAAGGGCTATCATTGTCCAGGGTTTAGGCTTCAGTATGCTTTAAATTACAGAGGGTACATAATGATCAGTGTGATTTAATTTAGCTGTCTGACTGTAGTATAAAGGCATAAGAGCTTGTTTATGTTCCAAAATGAAAGATGATGCAGAAAGTCCTCTGTCATAGCCTTTTCTTGGTTGCATCCCACTGCCTCCCCGATCTCTCTCCAGAGGTCATTTGTAGGCTCAATGCACTGAATTGTGCAACAGGGATTATGCTGCACAGTGTGAATAATAAGAACAACCTTATATATTGTAAAAATAATGTTTTTTGATGCTTTTAAATTACCTGAAGAAGAATTAGAAGGTTGCTGAAGGGGTTAATTAATAATTTAATGCACACATATTAATGTGTGATAGTTCAAATGATGGTTTTACCATCAACTCAATGAGAATAACATAAAGTTGAAAGACAGAAGACAGAGTTTCTACATAAACCTGAGGAATGTATATAGTATTCACACTCACTGTGCAGATTTCTTCTGATAAGTATCAAAAGTCAACAAACGTGGATCCAGTGTTTGGCCTCCCGCCTCTTATTCTCCAAATACTTCACCCACCATTGGGAAAGTAATCTTTGTTCATATGTAGGTGTTTCATGGTAAATGAAATAATGAGCGAGTAGTGAAAGAGATGGGCCCCCGCTTGCCAGCACACAACTGGGAGTTGGAGTCAGGCTTGGCCCTGTTGCCAGGATACCAGGGTCACCCTCTGTGGGCGGCAGTGTTCATTGGCCAGTCTGTGGTCGGGAGAAAGAGAAAGGGGAGGTAGAGCACGAGTGCTGATCAAAGTTTAGCCAGTGCCCTGCTGCTCTCCAAATAAATCCTCCCCACCGCTGGGCTCTCAGTGCCAGCCTTGTTTCAATAAGTCTCCCTTATTGTACACACAGCCAGGGGTCTTTGAGCTGACCCATTCACCGTGAGCTTCCCACAGGATTACATATCTAAATATATGATGTGAGAAGAGCTGCTGCAGCGTGCGTTTGTGTGTGTATGTGCGGGAGCTTGTATGTTTGTACATGTATGAGAAGCGTTTAGTGGTTCTGTTAAATTAACCAGAGCTGAAGAGGATCAGTATGTTGAAGTGCCCACCTCACACTGGCTGCTCTTGCATTAGTGAGACTTTACAAGTGATCCCACTGTGCACCTATTGTGCATGACTTCAGCCACAGTGTTGTCTGAAAACTAGTCCTACACTCTTGCATAAACTTGGCCATCATATCTTTCCTCATATTAGATAATTCTTTTAAGGAATCCCCCAAACCTTTTGGTAAATACTCTTGCTTGCTATCTTGCCAGAAGGAAGATGAGAAGTCTTGTGCATTCAGTTGACAGACTGGTCCAGGAAGTATTTAGGTAGAAAAAAAAGTCCTCCCATGGCTCAAAAAAAAAGTCTTGTTTACTTAAAAGTGAGATATTTTGTCATCAGAATAAATTTTGTAGGCCAAACTGAAACCTGGAGATACTCGTCCAAAGTGTGTTTATAAGTTTTTCACTTTGGCAGGAAGGAAGGAAGGAAGGAAGGCTTCCCCTTGGACCCAGTGACTGGACTGAGCTAAATTGACTGAGCTAAACACACTTCAACATTATATAATTCCTGCTGAGAAAACAAACAAGAAATTTCCCGAAATGTTTCTTTGACATCCTCAAGTTTCATGGGCGACTTGCGGCTCTAGATAGGACAGTCGGTCTTATTCCCCTCATTAGGTTTGGTATTTTGTTGATACCTCAGCATGCCTGGACGGGTGTTCAGTTGATGGGGGGGGGGGGGGGTTGGACTTCTACAGTTTCTAAATGGTCGACAACACTGTAGATATGGGTCCAGACTAATAGGCGGTTGGGGTTCCCACTGTCAAGCCTGATGGAAGCCAAACGCTGCAGTGAGTAATTTCATAAATATAGTGGCAGGTGGGACTTGTTGGACATGCCTACTCTCTCCTTTACAAATGGTGGGTAATGTTCATGACCTCCTCACCCCACCGGGGGCCTCAGCAGCTGGGGCGCCTCAACCTATGCAACCCATACCGTTGACTCCCTTGTGTGTGTACTGTGTGTGTGTGTATGAATGTGCATTTGTGCCTGTCTGTGTGTATAAATTGCCACATGGCCACTTGAGTTTTCCTTTATCCCAGCCCATTTTTCAGCTCCGCCACACACAGACTTCCATACATGCAGCTTCACAGCTCCTTCCCATTCACAAGAAACTCGCAATGTGAGCATTTCGCGTGAGCTCCATGGTATAAATCCTTATCAACTCTGAGAAACAAGTGAGCTTTGTTCAGTCAGTGCAACCTCATTTTCCACCAACTCTTTATGGTGACACTCTGTCACCGTTGTGCCTCCGCAGTGGAGGGGATAAATCACACTACTACTTGGTATAAACATGTCAGCATGTAGGCTTGAGGTGGGGTGAGGATATCCAGGGCTACTAAGTTTGACTGGATGGTGGGGGCCTGTGCCACACTGACCTAAGGGAGGTCGTCAAAGACACGGAGAGGCACAGATCTGGCCTTAGTGTCTCAAATCAAAGCAAACTAGCAGTCTGAAGCTGCCATGACGGGAACATAAAGGTGACACAGGCTGAGGCAGTGTGGAATGTGTCTTCCTTGACCATCAGGAGACAAGATATGAGTCTGAGTGCTGCTGCTGCTGCTATCGTAACGTCATGTCTTTGAGATGGTGAGCAGAGTGGAAAGGCAGGAGGTCAGGCGTCATGGTGATACAGCATGGGATACCGTCATGTCTGCAGCTGCTGTGTGGTAAGAAGATGAAAGATGAAAAGAAAGAGTGGTAAGAGAACAAATGTGTCCTACAGAATATGAGCAAAAGAGGGAAACTGAAGTAGCAAGACAGCAAGCAGGCAGAACAGATGAACAGAAAGTGTTTCCTCAACTCTTTCACAGGCTGTGGCCAGATAACAATGTGTATTAAGATGTTACAGTAACTGGCTAATGCATGCCTCATGCTTAGAAGAACAGAGGGACAGAATGTCTCCATATCCTCATGCCACAGGGGTCAGCTCATTAAAGCCAGTGTCACCCACTGAAGACATTAGCGCTCTTTGATGAGGCCGAGGGCTCCACGTCAGCCACGAGCTTGCAGATAAACTCCTAATCTCTGCCTGCTAAAAGCTTCTCTTGTCTGGGTCAGAGAGCGTGAAGCTGCAGGGGAGGCTGAGGATGGCAGGAGTCCTGCTGTGTGAGGAAAGAGCGCTTCAGGGGATTAAGCAGTGCGGGAGGGAGCCTTGCTCATCCTGCAGACTCAGGCTGTGATAATCTAAAACTGAATGCTCAGTGTGGTGCTAAACAGGGTGTTCAATACTTATATGTATAAAAATAGCAAAAGAACAATGAAATGTATTGGTTTCTAAGAAGAATAAAACCAAATATTCCACTGCCAGCATTTAGAGTGTGCTGACAGATGTTGAGCTTCTTCCAACTTCTGCATTCAACTGTGGTGTTGAAACGTCAGACAGTCCAGAAAAAACAGTGTACATACATGTGTTTAGGCTTCCTGTTTCTCTCTCCTACAAGGATGAGATGTGAATACACAATGGTTTTCCTCTTCTCACAGAGCAGTTAGGAGTCCACAGGGACTTCTCTTGAAGAAAAGTACATACAGCCAATGTTTTGTTTTGGTTGTGCACTTCCATTTCCTCCCACTTCCCTTCCTCCTTTTCATTTTCTGTGGGAATAGTATTCAATGAGTATGCAAAATTTGACAGATTACTGGGACTTCTGAAAGGAGAACACTTGAGTGTGTATTACTGTTTAGGCTGGTAACTGCTTCTTATGGGATGCTTTGAAGAACAATGTAACTCCCTTTGAGGAGCTACAGTAGCTTAATTGATTATCTTGCTGCAATGATGCATAAGTGTACTACAGGACCCTACAACAATCATTTTCAGCATGGTGTTAAGTTTTTCTTTAATATACAAAAAAGACTCATTTATTTGGAACTTTCTGTGTTGTTCTCATTCATACAAAGTGGGCAGGGGTGCGCTGAGAACACAGTAATGTCATATTTTTCATGCACCCCTCAGAATTGTACAGTACGACCATCTGGACTTGAATCTGATGACAGATGATTAGATCCTTTTCCCTTCTGTGGCAAGTAAACGTTACTGTTTGTCCATTCTGATCAAACCACTTACTAATAAGTTATTTATCACTAAAAATGTTTCTTATAATTTAGTTTTGATTTAAACTTCACCCTTGTTTAATGTGTTAAGAGGAATCCAAGATTTTGGATGGGATTTTACTCTAAATTGCCCGTAGGTGTAAATGTGAGCATGAATGGTTGTTTGTCTCTATATTTTGGCCCTGTGATGAACTGGTGACTTGTCCAGGGTGAACCCCACCTGTGCCCAGAGTCAGCTGGGATTGGCTCCTGCCTCCTGCTTTCTTTTTCTTTTACTCTTGGGACCGTAAAATTGTTTCTGACTTTGCAAGTCAAATACTCAAAAGCTCTTCTACTACTTGTTAGTCAGTATTGTGTCTCTTTACACCAAGCTGCCTCCCAAGAATCTTCCAAAGTATCTACAAAACCATATAAACTCAGGCCCATGCAGTCACCATCACTGATGTCATAGTTGTCTTCTACAGCATAGGGAGTGGACAGAGGTCACAACAGATACTTTGCTCTGGTCATTTTGGACAAAAAAGACTCAGTCATTGCTGAGGTTACAAAGAAAACAGGTCAGCCTGCCAAAACACCAAGGTTTTGGTTTGGAGAAGATCTTAACACACGAATGTGGAGCTGATTTTTGCTTTGTAACACGGCAAACAAAAGAGTTTGTTGACAAAACTCATTCTGCTCAGATAGATATTTGTATAACAAAATATGTTTAATTTTCACTTTGCTGCCTTTTGGTGACAGAGCTTCTAACATGCGTGACATCATTTGACAGTTCACAAGCCGGACAAATAAACCTGCTCACCCTAATATCATAAGGATGCAAATTATCTAGCTGATGAAAGGATAATTACAACCAGACTCAAGGTTTCCTTCATACACACGCACACACACACACACACTCCTTTAGAACTTTTCTAATCAAACATGCAGTTCCTCTCTCTGTCCTGACAGGGGCAGTCACGAGTGGATCCTTTCTCACAAAGCCTGTGAGAAAGAAAAGGGGCTTTCTCAGCCTCCATATCAGTTCTGGGGAATGTGTACAAAATAGAGCGCCAGCGGCTCTGCAGTTTGATTTGACAGGCCAGACGTCTCTTTGGCTGCCTGCTGCTGCTCGTATCAGATTTTGTTTAGAGTGGCTGAGAGTGTGTATCAAAATCTGTTCCTGTTCTGTGTTCATTTAACTGAAATAAATAGCCTGTAATGACTTTATATTCGCATTCTGCTAAACTGCTAATAATGCACAGACAGATGCTCATAAAGGCTACTTTATCTCAGTAGATTCTAATCATACTGACAAAAATGAAAAACAGGTTTGAGCATTATTCATCCAATCAGCACCAGGGCCACATCTTCAGCTTCCTGCCTGAGGTGGGAGGCTAATCGATCAAAGGCAGGCTAATCCTCACTCCATGTCCAGACTCAGGCGGTGTGAAACAGCCAGTGCCGAGGGGGTTTATCAAGGAAGAGATGACCTCTGACCCTGAACTGACTGCAGGTCCTGAGACAGGAAAAGGTCAGCGGGTCGCAACAGAAACTCATTCACACCTCACAGCGCTGCACCACAGGGGGAGGTGGTCTCCTGCAGTGTGTCAGTGCCTCCTGTAGCTAAACAACAGCTGTATGGGAAGCAGACAGAGTCCAGGCAGCAGTATCATAGCAGATATCAAGTATGTTGACAGTCTAGACAGTGAAGTATGTGCCACAGAGAACTCGATCTACCTTGATGTGTTATCTAGCATGCTGATGTTTATTGTGAACACTGTGTAGACAACAGAGCTTATGAAAACTGATTCTTAAAAAGTAGAATTATGACAGGAGACTTAATCCAAGAACAAAACCAAAATGGGTCCAGAAAGAGAGTCAGATGTTAAGTGATGGAATGAAGCAATCAAACAGGCATTGCAATTTCCTGTGCCTGTTTGATTCTTCTGCAGTATACTTATGGAATATCTTACTTAGTCATTAGCTAAAATGTACTCTTATAGTTTTTTGATAAAAATGCGAGAGAAGTCACAATTAATCTTGCATCCTCATTTTTAATCTTGTTCATTGACAAAATATTTGTCTAACATACTTGGGACTGTTTAAAAGCGTCTGTGGTCCTCAAAAGATGAAAACAAAACAAAGAAATCTTAACAGCTGTTACATCACTGATAACATGTCATAGAATTCACCTCCTTTCTGTGTTTCAAAGATATGATTTTATCATAAAGTTGGAGATTCTTTTTTGCTCTCTGAAAGCTTTTTTGTAAATGGCTTCCTTATAACCATCCTATTTGTAATATTTTTTAAGCTCGAAGAATGCCATAAACAATGATTAATAGAATAATAACTGACAGATTTTCTGATGAATGAACTGATGATTTCAGTTGCGCTAACCTTAAGTTTGATCTCTGCTGTCTTTCTGTGGATTATTTTAGGGAATAGAGTTCTGAAACCGAATGACTGTGACAGGTCACTGACATTCGGCTTTATGTCTTTGCTTTGATTGTTTATATTGGTTGTTTCTTTTCATGTTTGCCTATTCATGATTGGTATCTTAATGTTTAAATCAAGTCACAGTTTCTAACATGTAAGTTGTATGAAAGTCCTTTGAATGGAAAGGAGATCGAGAAAAACAGTCTACAATTTAGCCCACAGCACTTTGAGGCTGTACTGAGTCACAGTGGTGCTATAAGCTTTGAACTTCATCATGCTAACATGCTTGCAGTGACAATGCTAACATGTCAACAATGAGCAACTACGTATAATGCTTACCATGTTTATTGTCTAACTTTAGCATGTTAGCCTGCTAACATATTTGTCAATGAGCACTAAATCCAAAGTTTGACATCTAAAGTCCTTGACAAACTTGAAGTTTCATCTGATTCTAGTTCAAGAAAGAAAGGAAATGGGTCTGTAAACCAATTGCAGTTCATCTTAAAGTGAATATTTCCATGACCAAATTTCAATCCAATAGGTTTTAGAACATTTACAGAAAGTCAAAAATGTCAGCCTGCTGGCGTTGCTACAGGAAACAAGCAAAATCAGTAATTCTTTCAAATCCATCCAATGCCAAATTGCCAGTTCATTCTTAGATATTTAAATCTGGACCAAAGCGGTGAACCAAACAGCGTTGCCAGATGTGTGAAATTGATCATATTTGTACAATAATTTTGCCAATTCTCTGAGCAAGTTCAGTTCCCTATGGTTAAACACTGACACCATTTTGTGCTTTTGTAATACAGAGTAACAACAGAAGGAGTGATGCACCTGACTGTATTGTGTGAACAGAGTAACATTGCCAAAGCTAAAATGAGAGAAAAAGAGGGACGCATGGTGGCATTGCTTGGTATTAATCTGTAAAAGTAACAAATACACATATAAGCTGAATATTGCCCACACTCCGAAACTAAAAACAACTAGAACTGCAAGCAGTTATGATATGGGTCCAAGCCACCCCGCGCACCGCCCAACCAGGTGACCTAGATCGAGCTCAGTCGACCTCCGTCGACTGACCACAACGCCTAGACAAAAAGAGTTACATTTTCAGTAAAAGCTGAAGTTACTTTAGCTTTCCAAGAAATTCACATGTAAATAATAACACTTCTGACTTAAAAAGCCACAAACAGAAAGCTTTACAATCCAACTCTTTCAGAGTTGTATACTTCAGGAACTCTCATGACAACAAAATGAGTGAGGTTCATCAATGTGTCCACGCACCACAAAACATCAGCTCATGAAAAGATGTATTATCATGGCAGAACACTGCATGACTCTGAAAGGAAAGGGTAGAGGTATAAGTTGAAAAGTGCTATCAAACTTTGTCATCCAGCCAAGGTCTTTGCTTCTTTGTGTGCTACAGTATCAAAGCAACATGGTGCAGGATCATCAGAGAGCATCGGCTTTGATCTGTTGACGGCTCTGTGTCTGCACAGCTTGGCGGCCGACCTTTCATCTGGCCTGAAACCTGGGATTCACTCCGGCTTCAGTAATAAGATGATTAACAATAATAACCCCCCGAGAGAATGGGAGAGAGTGAGGGGGGGTTAATAGAGAGACAGAGACGAGCTTCTAAATGAAGAGTACTTTGAGCTGCCGTAGTTTCTGCTCTGTACTCGCGTTTTCCTTTCTCTCACTCTCGCCATCACCCCACTTAAAATTCTCCCTCTGCATTTCATCCAAATGTGACAGTTTGTGTGACATGATCTACAAACATCATCCCTCCCTCACAGTAAAGGACCTCACTGGCTGGTACGCGTCCTTCAAAAGTTAGGCGTGCAGACTCTGCTACTAGGCTGTAATGTATTATTTATGTCAGGAATATATACAAAACATCACTCATAATTTCTGTCCAAGGGTGTACACAACAGATATATTTGTAAAAATGGATTCAAGAGCAGGAGATTCAGCAACACAGAGAGAGAACAAAAGATTCTTTCTCTGTGGAATCTGACAAAAGTCTAAAATCAAAAAAGATATGGCCGCAAAAATCTGATTTTTTTTTGTCTGTCTGACCTCTTATGTCGCTTGCTTGTGTGACAGAACTTCTCCATGTTTATTAATTTTGTTCCAAATGATAAGATCCACCATAAAAAAATTTGGACAATGTACATTACTGCATTAGCAGTCCAGATGATGTTATTAATAAATCAAACTAAGTAGTCATCTAAAGGAATACTTTATTTTAAGGTAACAAAATCCACCTACCAGCACCTCTAAAGATCACTGATTAAATGCTCTTATATGGAGCTCTGCTCCGAGTCACCACACCAAATTTGACTGATGATGGATTTTTGGGGGGATCAAAGGAATAAAATGTAACATATTAATTACTTGGCTCTCATTACTTGGCATTCTTTAGCAAAGTAAACCGGCTGTGGTTCTGGCTTCATATTTACCATACAAACATGAAAACAGTATCAGTCTCCTTATCAGCAGGTAAATTGTACATGACATGTGACCATATAATGTTGCTTAAATAAAAACGAATAAAATAAACCGTTTTAACTTCAAAAAACTGTAATCAAGAGTATTAGCATGTGATGACAGTTTGGTGAAATCCGTACCGATAAATTGATTTATTTTTCCATTGTCATCTGCAAACAGATCTTAGATGTATAAACATTTGCACATCCAGTTTATTTTTGCTTTCTGCTCTACAGTCCGGGGGGCTCAGATGGGGATCTCCATCAGCTAAAAACGGGAGTCATGAAGGGGGGAAGTGTTTGCTTTTTGGGGTCACTGTGCAAACACATTAGGACACCATTAGAGCAAGCCTTGTAGGGAGGACACAAAGAAAAGATGTGTGAAGTGTTTCCTTGATGTTTGAGATGTTGTGTCATTAATCGTAGAGGGCATGAGGAAACAATAAAGCCAGAAAGCTCAAACTTACTCTACTCTTACTCCTACTCTAAATGACTATACCAGTTAGACAGCTGTTGCTCGACCCATTTGATAAGTGTCGCTCAACAAAAATGAAGTTATTTAAACAGAAAAATGTGTCGGTCAACACTTTAATTTCATGTCGCACACCTAGAGTTTTGTTAATGTCACCATGGGGAAAGTATTCTCTGAACTTTCTTGTTGATATTCAGTCATTCATGTCAAATATGGTTATTTTGGAGATGACTAGAACCTTTAGCTGAAGCATAAATTGAAAACGTCGCGCCACTCTTACCATAAATTGGCCTTTATGCAGTGTATGGGCCTCCTCTTGTGTTACATACTTATTTACTGCTAAGCTTTGAGGAATGAGTCGTTCATTTTTGGTCTAAGCTTGCTTGACCACTTACCACAAGAAATGTGGGTAAATATATATCTATATGAGCTCCTCTCTTTTACTCTGCTGGCCCGGGGACTTAATGAAATAGTTGCTGTAGGCCCCCTCCACAATCAGCAGACTGAGGCCCAGGGCTCAAATTATAATCAGCCTCAGTTTACACTTTGTTTGTTGTGGGGCAATTAAGTCGCCCGAGCTCAGACAATGCGGTTATACTTTCCTGCAGCAAATGGCCTGCATCCTGTGCCTGAACACTGCCAAGAAAACCCTCAAATAACAACGGAGAGAGAGGGAGAGAGATGTGGCTTCTGTGGGTCTTGCCTAAGAACAGGCCTCAACCTGGCAGCATGCTTGTCAGCAGAGAGAATCAGATATGGCCTCATTTCCCTGGAAACCACCTCCAGTCAGCCTCTCCTTACACGGCTTCAGACTTCTCTACTTTTTTCCCTGCTGGTTTTTTATTTATCCTTCTTCTCTTTCACCAGAAGTGAAATGGAAATTACAAATTATTAGTCTGCGCATTCCATTTTTTCCTATTCCCGCTGATATCTGATGTGAAGATTACAAGTAGGGGATAATATGATGGTTTGGTGTAATGAGCAAATTATGGCATATGGAACTCTGCAGCAGAAACTGTATGGAGTTTGGATGCATCATTTCACACACACACACACACACACACACACACACACACACCGAACACACATGGTGTCATCCTGTCCAAGAATTTATAGGATGTTTGCTCTTCTAATCTTGTGAGTCTCATACAGAACTGATTTACCATCTCTGTGATATAACAACTTGGCAGAGGCTCAAGTCCCCTGATTATATCTGGTACAACACACACCAGCACCCAACGTTTGTCAAAACACGTGGCCTTTTGCATTTTTTTTCTCCTCTTTCCCTGTCTTCTTTGCCATTCCAACCCCACCACAACCTTCTTCCTCTCCATCTTAAACTCTTCCTTGGATCCTCAAAAGCACGAAGGCGACGCAAAACTCACAGTGACAGACAGAAACATTTTTTATCAATGAGATCCCACAGAAAGATGTCTGTGAATGTAGAGGAAAATACAAACTAGAACAAATGTGTCTAATCCTGCTGTGGAATGTGATGGCATGTTCAAGAAGCCAACAGAAAAAAGAAGACAAATCTAGAGGTATCGGTATATCTCCAGAGCTGCTGTCACGCTATGGCCAGGCTCAGCTTCTCCATGCAAACACAAAAGGATTAGTCAAAGTCGCTTGAATTCTCACAGGATTAAAACATGTGTTGGTATTTCAGTTGCGCTGGCTACTTGGCAGACTATTTAAGCTACTGATTAGGTTATGTGAACATAGTGGGAGGCCTTGTTGGACATGAAGCATTTGTTTATGAGCTCAGTGTCTGCAGCAAGCAAATAGAATACAGGAGTGGTGTGCACTCAAGTCGCATGACATGGATGCAGGTTCAGATGTGAGTAATGGACCTGCAAATCAACTTTGAGAGCAAAAACTTGTGATTTCATTTGGGCCTTAGCCTTTTGACTCGGGAGAACACCTGACGCTTAAATACTGAAAATTAGTCTACAAAGACCTGTGCACCGAATCCTCGAGTTTTACATCAGTTTCAGCTGTTGCAGTGTATGAGTTAAGCCCAGTTTATGCTTTATAAGCAATAAGCAATAAGACCGCTGGCTTTTTGGACTAGGGCTTATGTCTTACAGGGTCCTGTGCATTTATGCTTCTCAAGCTCAGGCTTGAGTGCGCGCCAGTCATGGTAGAGGTACAGGACTACAACCATGGGTTATTCCCATCCCTGATCTCATCACGTGCAGCCACACGAGCCAGTCAACCAATCAAAGCTATAAGCCACTGATGACGTTGTATGTGCCCCAACTTTTGTGAGGCTCATAGGACCAGTGTCTTAAACCTTGCTTAAACCGTCATGAGGGGGTTTACTCCCACTGCAATGACGTCAATAAGCCCAAAAAGCCAGCGGTCTTGTGGTTTATAGCTTATGAAGCATAAATTGGGCTTTAAATTTTTTCAAGATCTTACCAAAAGTAGCAAAATAGTTTAATTCAAAAAGATATTTGAAATCAAATTCAGATAAAAGAACGCTTTTTAACCCAACACCTAGTCACATGAACACTGTATTCAATCTTTAAGTCCCACATAACACCCTTTCAAAATACCATATCTGGGTCCAACATTTTTTTCAATATGCTGCAGCACTGTGTCCTGTGTAGTTTAAACAGAACTGAGTGGAAAAAATAACAATCCAACTTAAATTCTGCCACTTTCCTGGTGAGAAAGACAAGAAGACATGGCTGCAGTTGATTAAGTACATTGAGTGAATGAAGAAAAGTTTTGGCTTTTATGAGTCGGTATTAAGGTTAGCTAGCCAAGTTTAGCACCCATTCATTTAAACGAAACCGACACTGTGCGAATATCCCTCATAAAGGTTTCGGTTTTTATGACGTTATGTTGTTACGTATGCAGTAATTCTCACTGGCTGTATGTTGTATCAGCTGTGCTCTTACTTGGTTGAAACAAAAACAGGGTTTAATACATTAACATTAAAATAACCTTTATCAGAGATATTTGCTGTGTTGGCTTTATTTAAGTGAATGGATGCTAACGTAAGCTAGCTATGCTTAGCACCCACTCACTGAAGCAAAAACTTTTTCTTCAGTCACTTAACTTAGCAGCTGTGTCCTCTTGTGTTTCTGATTGCTAGGAAAGCAACAGAATGAAAGTTAGATGGTTCTTTTTTCACTCAGATCTGTTGAAACAATGCGGGACACAGCACTGCGGCATATTGAAAATATGGGGCTTGGAGCCGGATACAGTATTTTGAAAGGGTGTCACGTCATGACTTAAAGACTGGATAATAGCACATATTATAAGCACATAATGATTTATTTAGAACTTTGGTTTGTTGGTTCATTTGGGACTTAATTTGGACTTGATGATTTTAACTTTGATTTTGTTGATGTTAAAATGGGGCTTGACTTAATTGCTGTGTTGCAACTTATCTCGGAACATGTTGGTTTTGACTTGGTGCTTGGCTTTGGATTTGTTGGGGTTGACTTCAAGCTTGACTTGGGAACTTTCTCTCTTGACTTGCAGCCTAACATGGGACTTGCTGGTCTTTAAGGAGAAGTTCATGTTTTTGCACATTAAGCATTATACTAAGGATATTTAAGCATATTTATAATGTTCTACATCATTATCATAAGGAGTGGTGCAGTCCTGAAAGCTGGAGATCATTACTGAAGTCACCGCTAGCTGAAGACAGCGGAGATGCAGAGACACTGAGACAGTAGGTCGAAAAACACAATAAAAGTTTGTTTTTAAGGACGAGAAACTCACTGAATGTTTAGTGGCATCCTCTCATGTACAACACGCAGTTTAACAATGACTTATAACCCAGAAACAGCTGTTTGTTTCCTGAAGCAGCGAAAGGGCTGTTTCCTGATCATGTGCCATTGATTAAATATGTGTTATAGTGTTGACACATGAGGACACTGCTAAACATTCAGTGAGTTGCTCGTCTTTTAAAACAAGCGTTTATTGTGTTTTTCGAAGGAATGTTGCATTGCCCCTGCATGACTGCGTGGTTTCATCATAATATTAATGTAGAACATCATATGTGATCATAAATATTAAAATAAATATAGAATTTATATAGAATAAATATAGTTTAAGGATTAATGTGCAAAGAAACAGACTTCTCCATAACGTGAGACTTGACTGGCCTTGTTGGTCTTGACTCAAAACTTGTTGGAGCTCAACTTGGACTTGACTTAGGAATTCTTAATCTGGACTTGTTGATAAAGTCTTTAGATTTGAACTGTACATGGTGGTCTTGCCTTTGGATTCATTAGACTTTATCTTGGACTTGTTGAACTTGACAAGAGAATTGCTAATCTTGACATGGGATTTGATTAGCCAACACATTTGTATCTAATAAAAAAACACTGGAGTTGCTGGAAATTTTTTGCCATTGGTTCAAGGACAGGTTACACCTCGGTAAGATGCATTTTGGGTGTTCCTGGCTCCCTAAGGACAGTGCTGCCTGGGTTGAAGCCGCTGTGAGATACTTGCCAAGGGACGCAGGGTCTTTGCATTTCCCCACCGACTTGCATTAATTAAACCCACATGGAGAAAATCTGGGGCCACATCTTGTCATATTTACACACACACGGTCAAAGGATTCTCAAACTACATGGGCAGGAAACTCGAGGTCACATCATATATATTTCTACAAGAAAACAGACCATACCACTGTAATTGCAAAGGGGTAGTTTCGAAACCTATACATTTATAACTTGTACATTCAAACACCGTGGTTTTGTAATGAAAATGGATGACTCTGGAGAAATGCATGGATGCATTCTTTGGCTTAAAACAGTCTGTTTATACAATAACCTAAGCAGTGAAACAGGATACAGCACTACGAGGCCTCAGGTCCCCACTAGGAGGAAAAAAGATTTATTAGAGGGGCAAGTGACTTGAAGTTGCAGAAAATCTCCGTTTATTCTGCCTTGTTTGCTGGACAAAGAGTTACTGTGTCATGTGAAGTGTTGTTGCTTTGAGTTGAGAGAAACGGTGCTCTTATGAAGCTCTCAGAGCAGATTTAGTTATTTGATTTAATTAAATGTAAAAATCAATTTCACAGTACATTTCTAAATGTTCATTCATAAAAATAAGTATGTGGATTGCTGAGCTTAATCATTGTATTCAGAAAGATGAAATAGTCCAGCCTGGAAACTGCTGAGTGCGGCTGTGTGTGTGTGTTTGCTTTGCATCTATTAGGAGAGTTACTCATGTGCTCGAACACATGACAGACATTCTTACAAAAGGTCGAACTTACATGATGGGTTAACTTAAAGATTTTCTTTTCATTCTGGGTTTTCCCTCTTAATCCTGCTCACACAAACTCCAGAGTCAAATGTGAAAGAGATATTTACATAATTTCAGTCTCAAATCCGACACAGCACAGTAACTTGAGCACACTATCAATCCTCATTTTCTCTGTCTGAGTAACTATAACAAGCTCACACCAGCGTTCAACAGTTCTCAATATCCCCGTGGTTGTGGTTCTTCCAGAGTTTGGCATACTTCTCTCTCTTTCTCTCTCTCTCTCTCTCTCTCCCTCTCTTCTCCGTCCCAGAACCCACAGTCTCATTACAGAGTCAGGGGCCGGAGTCTCCCATTATCCCAGTCCCATCTTATTACCCAGTCCATTATTCCCACAGTGAAGACAAAGTGAGGCAGGAAATGAAATAAACGCAGTGCAGCAGTAGAAAATGAACAGCTTCTGATTGAGGCCACCACTATTCGTTATTTATGGCGCCTGTCCACTTACTTGTCTTTTCCATCACTCCAATGCTGTGTCAGCGCTGAGCGGACTCAGTCACAGTGTGTTCAGAGCAGATAGACGGCCTTTTAGATGCAATCTGCTGAAGGGAGACTGTGTGAATTGATTCAGGATAGTCTTGCGCACACAGTACAGGAGGTAAAAGTACTCATCCTCGTTCCATACAGATTTAGTATTTGGTTTGTCGTGATTGCACTCCAAACAAACTAAACTTACTGTTTCTATCCAGTTGCCAGAGAAGGCATTTTTCAAATCAATGGTTGA
>JAQLOL010000013.1:15810064-15850952 GCA_029783665.1 Naso thynnoides
GAGTAAATGTCATTATATAAAACGGAATGTGGGTCAATGTGATGATGGCCTTTATGCCACCTCCAGTCGCTCCCAGGCCAGTCAAGCAGAGCAGGCTTCATCAGATCACTGACTTCTGCTCACAAGTTCTGGCTGCGGGTAACGGCACCAGAGTGTGTGAGAAAGAGAGAGAGAGAGAGAGAGAGAGACAGACAGATTCACACCTCTGGATAGATTTATTTAGGGTTATGGGTCGAAAAGCAAATACCTTTAGAACTAAAACTTTTAGAAACAAAAAGTTGCATCCATTTTTTAATTTACTCAGGTTTTTCAGCCTCATTTTTGAGGTTTTAATGAATTTCTTAAGTATATTTATGAAAGACAAAGATCTGTGTCTTAACTCTTTTATCAGTTCCTCCAGATCTAAGTTTTTCTGCGCACAGCAGTGCTTTAAGTGGGCCGGTGGGCACCAGTATGCAGTATCCCCACTTCAAGGTTTTTCTAGAAGTGGGGATATCCTGGCGTACCGGGACTTTTTATGGGGTACTCAGACATCTCACAGGCTCCCAGTACCCGTTACAATGACATGATTTATAATGACTATTTATATTTGAGTGCACTAAGAGAAGCTCACCTCTCTCTTTTCTCGTGGACTATACACTTGTTTATTCTTGCAGAAGTGGATCATCACATTAAAGCTAACTCACAAGTCACAACAATGTTGAATACACAGGGAAAAACAAAGGAGCAAAAACTAGGCTGTTATGTTGATGTAGCTCTAAAAGATCACGAACAGAATGCGAAATGAAACATACTCTAACGATGACACAGCTCGCTGACAGTCAAATATAGTCAAAAGGTTTAGTAAATTAATTTTGTGAAAGTCAGCATTATCTTCTAGTAACTTTAATTCACTGTAGAAATTCAGAACATAGACTGTTGAGCGATAATTTGCTGATATAATTTCACATTCCAGTGGGTGAATGAGGACAGTACTGGCAATTTTTTTTTTCCCACTTGGGCACTGGTGCAAACTCCGCAAGGTGTGCTCTTGCAGGGTGCATTAAACGCATGAACCTGATCCATCCAAATTAACAGAGTTGTACAGAATGAAAACATACTGAAGACTTGTGGTGTTAAGAATGTAATGTTTGTCCTGAAGGTGGCACAAGAAGGAAGACTGTTGGGAAATTATATGTCAAAAAAGACAAATTTGAGCGTGAAAGATTCACACAGATTTTTTAGCCAATAAGATTTAAGTAGCGGGTCCTCTAGTCAATGTTGAAACCTTGTCCTACAGGTGAAACAAGAGCAAAACTCAGTCATTGTAACATTTTACAACAGTTCAACAGAACATTTTCTGGGGAACATGCTGCCAAGGACATTTAGTCTTAAATATGGGGTGTGACTGCTGTAGAAAACTTATTAGCTAGTCATCTACTAACATTTAAATAAAGGTAACAAGTTTATGCAGGTATGTCGTGGTCAAAGGTAATTTTGAGAGTTGCAAAAAATTACATCTCAAAGCTGGAAACACCCAAAACTTGAATTTCAAGATATAATGACAGTGAAAGAGGGCTGACTTCAACAATGAACAGAAGATTATTTTCCTTAAAAAAATGTACAACGTCTGTGTGTTTAGAGTGTGTGGAGTTTGTGGAGGTTCCTGTCCATGTGACCATTAAACACATGATACACAGATTTGCTCGTTGTCCTGATCCATCTCCCCGTCTTTCAGCAGGTAGCAGTTTCCTTTGAGAAGAGCTGTGATGGGAGAGGAGATAACACACGTCGCTCTTAGAATGAGGAAGAAACCGCTGATGACTGGCCATCTGGACAGGCCCTGACACGCTGCGTCTATGAGCCTGCACCGCAAAAACTTCATTTAACAAACCAACTGGTCTTGTTTCCACTCCTGAAACCTTTTTAATATTTAGTTATTTTTAATGTGAGTGAAACAATTAACCAGAGAAGTGAGATTTTCAAGTGTCCTCTCAAACTGAAGAACTAAATTGAATTGAACTGAACTAGAACTGCTGCCTACATTCCCCATCATGCAACTCAACTGCTGACAGAAGTTGCTGTGTATAATGCTAGAGGCACTTAGCTTATATCAGTGAACTGCAAATATCTGCTCTTCTCACTTTTTCCGCAATATCAAATTTTTCAGATTAGTCCTCAGCAACAACTGACACTGACTGACACAACTGAAGCTGACAAACAGCTTCATCTTAATGCAATTTTTTTTAGACTTTTAGTTTCCCCTTAAGCAATTTTTAATGGCTTATGCAACTTTTCTAGGTATGCATTAGTACTCATCAACACCTGTAAACGTAGCTTGATGGGTAAAATCAGTGGAGCACCCCTTCAGTTTAAGAGAGTTGTCATACCAAATACACATCCAGAGGTCAATCTGCACTTGTAACTGAAACTGACTTAAGTTTTTTTTTTTTTTTTAGTTGAGGCTGGATTTTTCTCTTTGTCCATAGACTCTATGTTTGGGTGCATGTCTATGTGCGAGACAAGCGGTGCTTGGTGACTGGATCAGAGGCAGCAGTTGGTCCAGATTCTTCTTTTCCCTGGAGCTGAGTGTGGCCCTGTGGCTGGGTGGTGAGTTGTGTGGTGGTACTGGGGGGCTGGGGGTGCACAAGCAGAAATCAGGGACCCCTGCGGCAACAGTGGCTGCCTCTGTGAACAGACAAGAAGGCGAAGGAGGCGACTTCCAGTGCCCACCACCATCCAACACCCCCTTACCGCTTGCTGTAACTCTACCCCAGAGATAACCATCACACCCTGGGTCTTTGGCGTGCCTCGCCTGCCCCTATGCGCCCCCCCTTGCTCCAGGGTCACCGAGGAGGGGGAAACACTTTCACATCAATGCAGGCCTGTCTGGGGGCCTCGCATAACTGGAGTCGATAACTGACTCACACATTTACACCGTCTTTGTTTTAAAGCCTGTCTGGCACTCTTGTGTCTGCCCTTAGAAAGAGTCTGTAAATGCAGCAAGTGGAAGGTATGCTCACTCTCTGGAAAACAGTTGTTATCATCATCTGTGAGTGTATTTAAAGGTGGCTGATGAAGCTGTTATTATAATGGGAAACCACATTTTCTGCACTGCATCAGTTCCTAAAAATCACTGTACATTCAGAGAGTGGATGTAAGCAGCAGTTGAATATCATGTGGGTCCAAGTCTAAATATTTGTCTGACCCAGACCTCATTATACATCAGAGAGGAGCTTTTCCGAAAGAGCCACAGTATCCAAAAATATTGGTATCCCTACCAGGGAGAGCACTTAAGAGCTGAGTGGCTTCCTGCTCACACTGACCTGAGCTGAACACGACACTGTGCTCTTGTTGTTCCTTACAAACACACAAACCCTCAAATGAAACACACATTGGCAGGCAAGCACACACCCTGAGCAACAGATTCTGTGTTTTTTTCTGAATTAAAACCAAAAATGGGTTTTTTTTTGCAAAAGTGAATTTGAAGATTCAAGTTCATTCAATTTTAAAACCTAAGCTTATGGAATGAAATACAGCTGCAGTCCACTTAGGGTACTATCAAACTAGTAAATATGTTAATGTATAAATATTTAATTAGTTAGTAAAAAAATTAAAACTACTTTTATATTTGATTGCTGCTGGTTGAGCAGTGTCACAACTTGAGGATAGAAGCTGTCCACAAGTCTGGTGGTAGAGCAGCAGATACTTCTTTTTTTTTTTTAAGATATTTTTTGGGGCTTTTGTGCCTTTATATACAGGACAGCAAACAGGGCAGAGAGAGGGGGAATGACATGCAGCAAAGGACCACAGGTGGAATCGAACCCGGGGCCGCTGCACGAGGACAAAGCCTCTGTATATGGGGTGCTTGCTCTACCAACCTAGCCACCAGGCGCCCCTAGCAGCAGATACTTCTGTTTCTCTTGCCCGACTGCAGCAGGATGAACAGACTGTGGCTGGGATGGATACTGTCTTCTAATATCCTTTGAGCTCTGTGCAGGCACCTCGTCTCACAAAATCAATGCTGCTCTGTAGATGGGTACCATAGATGATCTCGGTGGTTTTAGCCTAGTGCCTAAGTCACGCCCCTTCTGGTGGACCCCGTGGGACCTTAGAATGTAAAAAATATGAATGGTAGTCAATGGTGAAAGGAAAATTGTTTTTTGATCCTGTTTGACTTGTGCCCTGAATTACACATATGATATTCGTCAACTATAAAGACTAAAACTGACAACAGAACTAGCTAACTCCCCCTTCGAGCTCTCGACTTATAATGATTTTTCACCTCTTTTAATACTTTTCCCTTCATCCTGGAAAAACGCTGTGAAATCTGCCAAGCTGACGACCATGTCTGTGTTGATGACATATGTTGTCCGAGACGAGACATATAGTTCACTGAGTGGTCTCACAAAAAACATTGTTTTACTTTTTTGTTTGACAACAAAATTTGACTTTCTTTACATGAAAAATTATCTTTTAAATTCCCAACCATCATATGTGTAATTCAGGGCACAAGCCAAACTGGATCAAAAAATAATTTTTCCCTCTTCATTGACTAGCGTTTATATTTTTTACGAATTAAGATCCCATTGTCCTGAAGTAGAGGGACGTGATTTCGGTACTCCATAGCCTGCTGCAAAGCCTTCCTGTCATTGGCTGTGCACATCAAATGCCAGTTTGTGTTTTGGCCAGAATGCTCGGCCTCGTTAGAACAGGACAGTTCGGAAGTGTACCTTGAGGTGACACTATTTTTACAACTGAACATTTCTAAATCAAGAATGAACTTTAAAGTTTAGAGCTGCCCTACAAAGTAAACAAACAATTGGATCACATGCATTTAAGAAATCCATCGAGTTTGATTTTCATGAACCAACAAGTAAAATGTCGGTCCTAAACATGTGAAATGACAGATGGTATTTGTCAGGTGAGCTGAGGTCTGTGGCCACACTAACAGTGCACACACACACTCACACACACACACACACACACACACACACACACACACACACACACACACACACACCCAGGGAGGGACCAACAGATTGTTTGCCCTACAACTGGTAATTGCTTTAGTTCCCTGCCATAAAAGCAATAAAGCCTTATCGCTTAGGAGCACAGTAAATATTTTTCAATTATCAATAATCCAGCTGGGAGGTGTCCAGCATGCAGCCACGTCCCTCCATGGCATTATAAAACTGAAGCTATAGCAAGTAAAAGTAGTTGAATTAAATAGTTTTGCATTCCTCCCCTCTAAGTGCTCCACTTTAAAGGGAGGAAAACAAGGATCGTTTGTGGAATGAAATATAATGGTGAGCTGAAAATGCTCGATCTGCACTCGTGAACACACCCTACGTACACACACGAACACACCCTCCCTCCCGTGCTCCCCTCAGGCTGAATGGACAGTGAACCACTCAAAGGGATATCAGGTTTCTGTTTGTGTTGTTTCTATTGTGTTCTACACGGGATGGTCGTGTAATTGCTCAGGAACAATACACAGTGAGTTGGCTGAATAAATGCCATGCTGGTTGGAATTGTAGAGCCTTTATGTTTACATCACACCATTGACTTGCAGTTGAAACGGGGATTGAGATTGTAAACAGGCACGGTCACAGAGCAACAAAAACCACAGCGGAGTGCTGACTCTGGACTGCCAGCTCATCTAATGCAATTATGTTTTTCATCCCCCCCCCCCCCGCAAAAAAAAGGGAGAAAAAAAGTGTTGCTTCACTTGTAAAAACTCCCCTCATTATTGTTGGACCCACCTGAACTTTTGGGTTTTCTCACTGGAAATAGATCCGTTTTTGAAAACAGATTTGCTAAATTCACCATGCAGAAGTTTGTAATGATTAATAGCCAATGGAAATAAATGTCAACTGGATTCCGTAAAACAATTGTGTGTTTGAAGCAGAGGCACTTGTGAGATCTGCATATGGACATGTAATTTTGTCCGATAGGAATTCGGTCCTCAGGACACAGACAATTTCTGGAAATACCTAAAAATTTAGAAGCTGCACAATACCGAGAGCATGCAGCAAAAACGTTATGCAGCTTTATACTTTAATAAATTAACCAACAGTTTTTAATGCAATGTTTGCAGAGACATCCAAGAAGAGAACATGAACATTGGAAACAGCTGAGTACTGTAGCAAGCCTTTAAGCAAGCATGGAGCAATCCCTTTGAACCCTTATATATGGTAATAAGGGGACAGATTTAAACTCAGACAAGCTCAGAAAAAATTTTTAGATATTCAAACGTAGTCGAAGGTTCAGATTTAAATATGAATATTAATATACTGGTAGAGTTTCTTTGGGTCTCTGTTCAGTACATTCAAAGGAAGGTTGGAAGAGAGGCTCTCCTCCTGGACCCTTTCTAGTTTTTCTAGAAATTGACAGAGTGCCTGAACCCAAACCATGTTTTGGTAAAGACTGAAATATCTTGTTGATGGCTGGATTGAAATTTTGTACAGACATTTATGATACCCACTGGATGTATTGTAATCACCTTGATCAACCGACTGTTACTCTAATACTGCCCCAGTTTGTCCAAAACTTGAGTTAAGACAATCATTTGCTGTAGGCCTACTTTGTGTAAAATGCTAATGAAATAAGTTTAGCACACTAACATTTTTAAAACGTAATGGTAAATATCGTGAACATTAAAGCTGCAGTAGGTACCTTTGGAGTAAATATCAATGACTTTTTGTGTTCTATTTGGAAAAAATGTCATAAAACCCACAGACAGGTATTAGTGAGTGATCTGGTCTAAGAGTATTGTGAGATCTCTATGTTTTCCCATGCATCTGTATCCAGGATTGGTAAAAATCCTATCGCTCCCGTATTATTTGTCCGATCAGTGATGCTCCCTGTACTCTCTGTCCTGATTGGCCGGTCATAGCTGATCAGCTGTTTGTGCCTTGTGCTCACTTTACTCAGCTTTACTCTGCTGCAACTTTTCCTGCAACCATTTCATCTCGGTTCAAACTGGACTTAAAAAAGAAAGCAACAGCAAATGTAACAAAATGCGAGTCTGCAAAAATGGCTGCAGTAAAGTCACTTCCCAATGAGTCTCATGCTACAGCTAATGTTAGCTTGCTAGCTTATTAGCAGAAGTTACTTACTGCAACTTTAAACCAGTTTTACACCAGGTTAGCAGTTAAGTGAGTGTTAATGAGCTTTAGCTCAAAACACTGCAGTGCCAGTCTCAAAGAGCTGCTAGCACGGCTCTAGACTCTTAATCATTTATTCAGCTTTTATTTTTTATGGCCATATAATCATTACTGACATGTTCTGCCAACATTTAGACTTAAAATAACATCTAATTTTTTTTTTTTAAAAAAGAAAAAGAATGGTGTGAAAGAGTAGTGTCAATAAAATATTTCACTTTCTCTCCAAATGAATCACATATCAGCATTAAATTAGCATTAGCTAAGTGCAGAAATGATAAACTATTAATTTCTTACAAATGCTTTCATATGTTTCTCTAAATTTCTGGCACTTGGTTTGCTCTTCGATGTGGCCACTCCCTATCTCTTAGGCTAAAACAAACACAAAGCATTTATGATTGACCTGCTTCTGCACTCCACCTCCTCATAAAGAGTGCTGTAATCAGAAATGTACACAATGCACACATCATCTCCACGCATGCCACAAGATTTTGTATTAAACCATTTGCACGTAAAGTTTTTCTTTGACACTTTGTTGACTCTTTTCAGAAGTCCAGTATGAGCTGACGGCAGCAGCGTTTTTTTCATTATTTTCATTACTTTCCAGTAGATGTTGGAGCGCAGTTTAATTGCTGCATGAATCATGCTCGTTCTGCATTCCCAGGGCTGTGTATTAAATGCTTCATTAGACGGGCCAAGTGAACATTAGTTTCCAAAATCCCTCCTCGCCCTCTCACCCCCCAGGCGCTGCAGTGTGGGTGTGATGTCTGCTTCTGGCTGCTCGCCTACTTGTGTCATATACGTAGATAGACAAAGAGTGTGTGTGTGTATGTGTGTGTGTGTCTGTCTAATTGTTTATTCCTTTGTATGAATGTCAGGAAAACGCTGACTCGAAAGTGTTTGCATTGAAGCTGTCAAAAGGTTGGGTAAACTGTGGTATACTTTGTTCCTCAAGAAGCACTGTCCTCAGATTCTCCTCAGGCACTTATTGTACAACTTTAACCGTACACATGTACTGCTTCATTTCATGCTGCTCCTTTATGATGTTTGCCACCCTGGGAGTGTTTTCAGCAATGATCTTGAGCAACTGTTAGAAGTAATTTCTGTTAATTATCCTCCCTCACCTTTTGGATCTTTCCTTTGCCAGTTGTAACATGTATAAATACAATTCACAGTTCACACACAATGAAGAAAGGTGGCTGTGTGTAAGGTGCCATGACATTACAGACCAAACCACATTCAGAAATAGCTTTGCTGCAAAAGCGACCTCCCTTAAACCTTGAAGGTACAGACGGCATCTGAGCCAGCAATGAAAATAGATTGTAGAAAATATCAGAGTTGGAGAAGTTCTGTAATTATTTTTTGGGTATAAATTAAACACTGTAAGCAAAACTAAGTAAACATATTCGCTGTGTGTTGGCAACAGTGTTGGTGGCCTTTAAACTGAGATGCATAATTACACTTTATTTTTCCTCAGTAATACACAATAAAGACGCACTAACTAGACCCACCCTGAAAAAGTACTACTCAGGCTAAATAAACATTTCTCCCTTCTTCTTCCAGGCTGATAACAGAGAACATGCTGCAGTTTATATACTTGAATATAAAATGAGATTTGCACGCAGGCCTTCTGACATTTAACTGATGAAAAGCATGTAGGCTTATAATGGGACTGCCAATTTTATTGGCCTACAGCAGAGCAGAGTGTAAACTCAACACCTTCAGTAGTTCAGCTTTTATTTTACCACAGAGTTGAGCAAGATGCTCTGAGGTTAGCTGTTCTGGATTGTGGACATGGCAAAAATACACTATTTTTAGTGAGCTGGGGGTTTAGAGGTTGTGTGTTAGTCTGTCAGTCAGTCCATCCACCACTTTGATTCAGACATGAATATTTCAACAACGATTGTATGCATTGTCATTAAATTGTGAGAAGACATTTAGGTCCCAGAAGATGTATCCTGGTTCACTAGCCAGTATTATCAAAGTGTTACAGTCAGTTTGTTCAGTATACGGCTTTCTAGAAATGATAGAAAACTGACAAACCAAACTAAGATGGTGAAAATGCAGTAGGGTTACTTTTCATTGTCTCTGTGTGCATTTAGCTCAAGGCTCAAAGCCTCACACAGCACGGCTGGAGACATGCGGTTCTGTCTTTGTCTTTTCCTCTGCTCAGCATTTGCTGTTACAGCTTCCATTGTTGTTGCGTTGGAGACAAAATACACCACTGTCTCTCCCCAGAAAACCTTGAAAATGCCACGTCAGACTTTAATGAACTGACTGTACTGTAGGTTAAATCAATTACCAGTATAACTATGATTTTCGAATTATCTTCCACTGTTTCAGCCTATGATGCCTTATCAACAAAGAAGTCCTTTAGTCTTGCTTTTACCATTTTTAACAAGAATTCTTCCTTTTTTCTTTTTTTTTTGCTCACCTCAAACAATTATACACAGAGAGCCAGCCAGCTGACTAAGGCAGACTGAGGGGCTGGGGCCAGTGGTTGTGTTGGTGCCTGGGGCCCCGGCGGGTTTGTTTGTGGTTTGTTTGCCGGGGTGGTGGGGGGGTGAGAGGTCTACCCACGGCGCTCTCTCTGGCACCAGCCTGTCCCTAAGGAGAAAAACCAGCCTCTGTTAAACGGATGCTGCTGCTTTGGGGTTGTGGCAGGACAGATATGTGCGAGGAATACAACAGGGGCTTATGGGAAGGGACAGTTGGTTAGTTTAGAGGTTCAGTGATTAGAACAGAAACACCAAAATACACAAACAGATGCTTCTTTCAAAAAATTATATTAAATGAACAGACTGATGTTTAGACTCTTATTTTACACTGAAACTTCTTTACACACAGTCAAAATAAGTATATATATATATATATATATATATATATAAACAAGTCATTCATTCATTCATATTATAAACCAGGATTTCAGTTTTTCAGAGAGGTAAATAAAAAATGAAAAATGCTCAATGAGAAATTGCACTGGATTACAGAAGACAGTGGAAAAGCAGCGAGCTAAGAAGTGTGACACTCGACACTCGACACTCCAGAAATTCACAAATTTTAAATATTGACCTCATGGTGTTGCTGTTAATTCAGTTGATCACCAAAGTCAACTGCTAGTATTCCTCTGTCAGATCAAGAGAGGGGGAAATCAAACAAAGATGAGACAGAGCTGAAATATGGGCGCTTAATGCTTTCAGAAACAAATTTTAGCTCACTGTAAAACAAGATTATTTTTCGTCTGAAATTAGACAAACCAAAACCAAGCACAGCCTATCTGCAGTAAGTCACCCACCAGCAGGAGTGTTTACTGGTCCTCTGCAGTGCAGTAAATTATTTTTGTAATAGGATCTGCACCTTTTAAGCAAAAGGAAATACCACAGGGTTGGTACTTTGCAGCCATTCGTTTTTCCTTTTGATGTAGGTAAACAAAAAAGGGGAAATTATCTGATTTTCCTTTTTTTGTTTTGATGTAGGCTAACAAAAAACGGGAAACGAGTTGTCTCCCGTTTCTCGTTTAGAAATTGGAAATCGAAAAACGGAAAAGGAGCCTTTATCTGATTTTCTATTATGTGTTTATTTAACACAAGTCGGGAAATAAAATACAATCATAATTCTTTTACTCAAGCTTGCTTTGCCTTGACCCAGAAAATGTTCTTCTTCTGCTACTTCTTCTTGTTCTGCTTTTTTTGTTTACCTACATCAAAAGAAAAAAATGAATGGCAGCAAAGTACACGCCCCCACAGCCCCTTTTCTTGATTTTTTTTGGTCTTGTACCAGCAATTTCAAAAATATTTGCCTTTTTATACCAGTACCATCAATACTGTGTTTCTATGGAGCTAAATACTTAAATCAACTCTGAAAGTGGCTGTTAGTTGGTAAAGAGAGGTCAGAAAAGGTTATTATGATCTGTATCTCTGTTGATTTGTGAATGCTGTGAAGTTGTGTGTCATACTAATTGCAAATTTTTGGCATAACCATGGATACAATCAATTGCAATAAACATGACTTGATGATAACATGTCGATAATATAGTGTGTCCCTGGAGGACCAAGGACAGAGACTTGAGGAACACCAGGTCTCCTGTGGTCTCCTGTGTCACAGAAGAGGAATCAAAAACAAGTATAGAATAATTTATTTTAACAATTTAAGCTTGTCTAATACCATTCTGCCATTCATGACCCCAAAGGATATTCTCATGTCCAGCATTGAATTATTAAAATAGAGATGACATGACCTTAATTCAAAGCACAGCAATGTTTCTGACATAAAACTTTCATGTCCTGCAATATTCTAAAGTACTGAGCAAACAGTCTTATTCATACTGTTGAGTGTTCAAACGTTAAGGCTCACAATGATGCTTTTGGTCCACATTTGTGTTATAAATCATAATAATTCGGGTTTCGGTTATACTAAGCTCCTCTCTGACTCATTTTCACACATGTGATATTTCTCTTTTAAGACCTTGTTAATACCTATGAGTCATATTTCCAGTTTTTCACAAAATGAAAGCTTGCTTTGTCAGAAAATGAAAGTTGAATATACAGTAGGCTCCTCTGTAGATTGATTTGTGACTGCAGAGCTTTCTTGACAGGCTAAATTCAGGCCCAAAGAGGGCAAGAGAAAGTCTTTTTTCATATTTCAAAACTTTAATATAAAGGTGGCTCCTGTTAGGGGTGAGGCTGGGATGAAGAGCAGAGGAGAAAAAAGGACCTAAATCTTGGTTTCTTGAAATATAAATTCATGTTTACTGCTTGGCTGTCTTTCCACACAAGCTCTCTGCCACTAACTTGTTTGCACTTTAACTTTTTTCTCAGACATTTTCCACCCGTGTTGGACGTCTGTCCCCTGTTCTCACTCTCGCTTGCGCTTACTTTGTTCTCTCCTCTCTTTCTGCTGCTGTCTCAGCTGCAGTCCATATGATCTTTCCGTGATAAGTTGATTTTGTAATTCGCTGTGTTTTCAAAGCCATTATTAGTGCTTATTTATATTTTTAAGATGACTGCTGGCCTCAACATGTTAGGAGACAATTACTAGGAAGCCAATTTTGTGGAGCCCTGTCTGGTTCTGTTAGGAAACAATAATAAATCATGGTGGAGGCAGACCAAGTGGATAATGTCGGAGTCCAACACACACACACACACACACACACACACACACACACAATACTTTTCTCTACTTTTCTCACAAACACACTGTAGTGGCTGACCAGCAATGCACATTTTGTAAAAATGTTTCCTCGTACTCGTTATCCAAGATAATTTTAGTCATTTTACCAAAAACAGCATTTATTGAATGAACCAAGAACAGCTTTATCAATACTGTATTTCAAAAGGGTTGAATTGTGATTAGACAGCTCATATACTTTTAAATACTCGTAAGTTTTTAAGAGTCCTAACCAAAAAGTGAATCAACAGGCTTAGTGCTCAGACAAGATATCATTTGGCAATAATATTTCTGATTCATCCTCCAACATATCTTGGGCATTTTTGTACTGATAATATCTGCTCAGAAGATTAGAATTTGCAGCACATCTAAAGTTAGTTTGTAAGTTTTGAAAAGAAGGCTGGAAAATGTTTTTTTTTTTAAAAAAAGTCCTAAAATTGTCTAAAGTAGGAGAGACTAGTTTATTCAGTTTGTTGTTTGGCAATGCGGGATGTCGACATCTTTGGTTTAGACTGAAATGTCTCAGCAACTATTAAAAGGATTATTCCTTATTTTGTACAGATGTTAATGGCCCCCAGAGGATAAAACTTACTGACTTGTTCAATGAGTTTTGCCATCATGAGGTTGACATTTGTGGTTTAGGGTGAAATATCATCAGAAATGTTCAATGAAATGCCGCAAAATTCCCCTATTTGTTCAGCGGTCTATTGGGTTTTTTTTTAATTTGTAAATTTAAGTCATATCAAGTGTTGAAACCTTGGTCACAATCCCAGGTTTGCTGTTTTTCTAACATTTTTTTCCCCAAATGCATTCTCCCATTGAGCAACCTCATTATTGTAAAACTTGTCATTCTAACCTCAATTTTTAACCATAAACCACTTGCAACTTTGTTTTAAAGGTGCTTTGTAAATGAAGTTGATCAGTATTGGATCATACTTACTGCATGTTTCTGAGGTATTTCACCATAATAAACATTTCTTTCCTGATTGGGTGACACCCTCCCATAATATCCGTGTGCTGCACAATAAAAGGAGCCAAACATCCTGACACTGACAAGGTGGATCAAAGTTGTTACTTTCCAACAGGCGTGGAGGATGAATTAAATCAATCACAGACACATCATTCCATGTTCCTGCTCTATTATACACACGTCAATCAAATCAGGCTGCTAATCCCTGCTTTTCAGACACTTCAACGGCTTTTGCATGCATGACTTCAGAATAAAGCTCACAGTCAATAAAATTACCAAGATGTCCATTAATAATTTAATTGCAGAAAGCTTTCTATATGATATGATTTGTATGCCTATTTCACTGAGATGACTTGCCATAATAAAAGGTGCTTTATTTAAAATCTTCTCTCAACACAGAGTGTATTTCAGCATTGAATCTGTCATTACTCAAGAATGTCAGCATGAGGAAATAGGATTTGCAAACGTTTATTCGGCCAAAGAGCAAAGATGTTTGTCCAGAAGTGCTGTATTTTTACAAATAATCCAGTAATGGGAATAATCTTTCATACTTTACAAGAGGATGTTTTGTCCTTTCTGCCCAATGAATGCTTTTCTCAAAGTATGCACAAGTAATTACATCTTATTTCCCATTAAAATCATGTTGACTTACCTACTGCAAGTTTTGCTTTCTCCCTTTAAGTGTGTCACGGGGCTCCACTGTACCATCCTGTTTGAGGAGGGAAATCTTTTAATTCAGGACCACAAACTCAGTATTTACTCAGCGCAGTGGATGATTAGCCTAATGCGAGCCAACTTTTTTCTTTTTTTTTTCGACTGGGCCATAAACTTCCTAATGTTGTGTTTAGGTGAGTGTGTCTGGGCATTAATGGCACACTAGCACAAGCCTGATGCAGAGGTCAAAGCAGCCCCACCACCGTCCTACAACCTGCTTTTACGATTCTGTTTACTGTCAGTTTAAATGACATTTGTTGTGATGTTGTCTCAAAGAGTTTTCCATGTCACTGATGAGTCTGTCCTGGGAGAAGTGAAGTGGGTTCATGTTTTTGTGCTTGTCCAGAAAAAGTTTTCCATCTGAGACAAAATCATGGGGAAATTAGTTGAGAGTCAGACTGAGGGCCAGCCAAGGAGGGAGACGGATGACGGATGACTTATGAGGAGAGAGGAGGGCAGGAAAAGCTGTTTCCTTTCTCCCTCCATTGTGAGCACCCAGGGGCCGTGGCTCTCAGAGCAGTCACAGTATTTTTAGGTCTAATCGGAGGGGAAATGCCACCTCGGGGTCCTTAGGGGTCGTTGGGGAGCAGAGAGGGAGCAGCTCAACATTTCCTGATCCATCCAGAGCCACACCGACAGGAGCACCCAGCGCTGACCTCTGGCCCTGCGGGACTCCAAAGCCAGGGTCAGAGAGCACTCAGTGTGCAGAGTCAGTGGAGGCAGAGCTGGACAGAGGCCCCTGAATTACAGATACTTAATGTCTTGACATGACTGCTGTCAGGGGGCCAGGAACATTTAGTGCCAGAGAGATGTTTTTATGGGCCAGAAATCACTTTATTTTCTGTGTGTTAGTCTACATTTGCATTAAAGTATTATATAGGAACATAGGTAGATACATACAGGTGTGTTTGTGTGTGTGTGTGTGTGGGTGGGTGGGTGGGTGGGTGTGTGTGTGTGCGTGCTTGGAAGTATTTGGACTTCTCATAGCCTACTTAAGGTTTATTTAGTAGTAAATAGATGTTGTTGTTTTTTTTAGTTTTACAAGATTTGGAGGGAAAAGAAGACATTAAATTTTTGGACATCATGTTGTTGGCTGAGGTTAAGCCCATTTAGTTTAATAATTATTTTGTTTACTATTGGGTAAAACAATAAAAGTTAAGACTAAACGGAAAACATGCAATATTTTCTGCAACATTTGCGGTAGCAGTATAAAAGTAGGAATAAAAATTAGTAGTTGCACTAAAAAGTTATAAATAGCATGAAATTTAACCCATTTTGACATTTAAAGCAGTAAAATGAACTTACATTTAGCTGGAAATTTGACAACTTACTTCCAAGTGACTTAAAAATACAAACTTGTATTTTCAGATATTGCCAGGTTGTTGTGCAGCCGCAACATATTTTTATATACAGAGGCAAAAACTGCGCTGAGAACCTTCACAAAGGAAGGATTTATGACAGAGATGTGAGATAAAACTTGGTGTTAAAAAGTGGTGTTAATGCTAAAGACACACTCTTCCTTCTCGGCATTATTAATTAGAAAGAAAGAATTATTCATTCAGTGGCATAGAAAAATATATGGAGATGAAAATTTCTATGAAGACATTGTGAAGGGAAGCTTTGCCACAAGAAAAATGACCCTGTGAAGAAATTACCATATTGAGCACATTTACTCACACAAATAGATTTCAAGTTTTTCTGTGAAGAACATGTTGGGAGTTTATGTGCAAGACCATGCCAGCAATGAAACAAGAAAAAAAAATTTATCTCATTTTATTATTGTAAGTTTCAGTAAGTGTTGTAAACATTTCTGCATTATTAGCTTACTATTTCTTATCACTGAGTAGACATGCCTACACTCTCATTAAGCAACATGAAAAGTGGATAACTTAACTGTAGAGTGAAGCCTGCACGCCGTTGTGTCTTCCACCTTGTTTTTCTTTGGCCTTCCTTCTTTTTATGAATGAACATTTCCTTCAGCTCAGGTCTCAGTGAAGCATCTTCCTGTGGTCCCATATGCTGCTGTGGCGGTGTTTAGATGTAATGATTCCCTTTGATGTCAGAGACCCGCACATGTCTCATCTAAAAACCCATGATTCAAAGTAACCTTGGAAGAACAAGACCCCCCTCTCTGCCACTTTTTTTCTGGACCATCCATATGCACGTAATTACCCTGTAACTACACGTATACAAACCCACAGTCCATCAATCTGATACAATGCAAAATGTTGGAGCAGCAGCTAATCTTTAATCCAGATATTGAAAATTAGAGACAGACTCCTTTTCCGGCTGGTCCACTCTTTGCTTTTTCTTCCATCTCTTCAAATAGAGAATCCCTCTCCCAGATCCTCTGGTTAGGAAAATGTTTAGCGGTCAAGTCTTGCTTCCTGTAATTACTCCATTATTCACATCCCACTAGAGGAGACAGAGACAGTAGGCCAGAGGGCGCCTGGGTTTTACCCAGAGTACAACATGGAATTCAGCGCAGAATGTCAGACATGCAAAGTGAGCATTCCCGAGCTCGCGGTGGCACACAAACACACACGCAGCGCTCTATCAAAGCTGCAAATGTCACTGCAGTTTATGCTTGTTTCATTTGGGATCCAAATGATTTAGATTGATGTGAGGCCCCGCTCCAAAATGAATTTGGTTATGTCTGATCTGTAAAGGATAACCCTCCCACACACACACACACACACACACACACACACAGGCAGTGGTCATGTCAGTGCAGTTTTAATGGAGTGGTCAATCAGGGAGAGTGAGAGCAGCCAGCCAAAGCAGCGAGGCAGCCTCTCTATTAAGTTAGAGCAGACATTAGCACCAGGCCTGTCTCTCGCCTTAGACTCCGTCTCCTCTCTGCGCGTCCCTTTCTGCTGTTCACCTCAAAGGCTGTGGCCTTCACTGCCCAACAGAAAGGACTGATCATAACCTAATTGGATTGAAGTAACTCGTTTTCCAGCCCATTCAATCTAATTTGCCTGGAGCCAGCCGCACAAAAATAATTGTCAATATGATCCGCTCTTTTTGCTCTGTCGATCTCCCATTCAGATTTCCCAGGAAGGATGTGGAAGCAGGATGAGAGGCTGAAGAGTGCAGGAATGCACAGCACTCAGCAGGACGAGGAGGCAGACAGCATGTCTGAGGTGTGTGAAGCCAGTTTAGTTTGAATTTAATTCTGGTTTTTAAGAGCACTGGGAAAAGAGAAAGATCTCTTTTGTTTGGCTTTAAAACCAAGCAACATATTCTTTGCGGGGCATCTGCTAATACATTCATCATATTTCCTGGCCCACATTTTCTCATCCAAATGTTAAAATGTTGTACGTTATAAACAGGGGTGGCAAACTCCAGGCACCTAACGATTCAATTCGATTACGATTTGGGGGCCTATGATTAACGATGCATCAGTGCATTTTGAACTTATTTGTCTTGATTTCATCTTAGTGTAACACAGCTCACATATGGCGTCACTCTTGTCCAGTTCACTTTGCTTCAACTTTGTAGAAGCCAAAGTGCTTCCAAACGCCTTAATCCACTTGGTACTGTATCAGCCACGTTTCTTTTTTGTTTTCTTATGTGCTCACCATAACCTGTCTTGCCTGGCTTTCATTTCCTATCTTTTTTTTTCGTCTGTTTTGTGTTATTTAACATTTATATAATCGATTAGTGGACATTTTTAAATCAGTTGAGTCCAAATCCTCACCACTAGTTACAATACAGACACACACACAGCACTGCCATCATGATCAGCGCTGCCTGATCCTTGCCGGGTCTTATCAGATCCACTCAGGTATTCTAAATAACAACAAACAGTTCGAGGACCAGTGCTGATAGAATGGGACCTGACAAGGAACGCAGAAGATGTGAAACATTGTCGGGACCTTTCTGTTCTCTCCACAAACTCTATTTTTTTGCATTCTTCGCTTCTCCGCTGTGTTTTTAGATAGCAATTGCACTGAAAATTCGGAAACATTAAATTTAAATTTCTGAGTCCGTCCCTTAGTTTCACTTAACAGGGTTAAACATGCATCACTGGTCCTCATGAGATACAAGTCAGTGAGGCCTTGCCTATTTGCCTTATTTAACTGAATTGTATGCTGGTGTCATAGACACAGATAAATATCCGAATAGTCACGTAAAAAGTGGTTATTAAAAAACAAATTTAAAGTTATACTGTCTCATATTAATTCTACAGCAGCAAACCATATTGTGACACGTGACTGTGCCCTTGAGCGACTGTGGTGATCATGGCAAAAGTCCACAGAGGGAGAAGGACAAAGAGGAAAGGTTGGACAGATCAACACAGCTCCAAATTTTACAGGTGCCCTCTCTGGTTGTTTCTTGTTTCCAAGGTCTAGTCAACATTATTTCCTAACTTAAACCACCTTAACATAATCCTTGGAACCCAAACCATAATGTTTCCATAAAAGTAACCAAGTTATTTTCTGTGCCAAAAAATAACCCACATCGTTGTCACATCAAAAACATATTTATTTTTGAACAGCGATTTGTAATGTGTATGACAGATGATGTCATCCTGCAGAAATGACTGTCATATGTAATAACCAGCTTGGTCTCATTCCCAGTGTGTCAAGTAGCTACGCTGTGTCACAACCCTTTGTGTGTCATACAGTTTGAGATGGTACCCTTGAGCAATTGTATGAGGCACACACTGCACTCTCAACAAACTCCAGTGCAAACACATCCATGTCAATATTAGATGCTCGTAGCAAACTGCTTCACCCCAGAGCAACAGATCCAACAGGGGTTGAGAGGGAGAGGGGCAGATCACACATACAACTGTCGTCTGCAGGACTCGAGTTTAAGAAACACGCATAACTGCAAGTGAAGTTTAAGTGTCAAAAAGACAATCTTTTCCTCAATATAAAGCGGCATTTTTTCCCTGATCCTAACCAAGAGCTAATTTTGGTTAAATCCTAATATACTGCGAAATTTTACAACCTTCAAAAAAGGCTTTGCAGCAGGAAGGCTTTACTGTGTATTAGACTCAAACGGGTGTAGCAAAAGTGGCCACAGTTAAAGGTAGAGTCAGTAGCATTTTCCTTAAAAACAACATATATGGTCCTTAGACGTGTGGTGGTGACTGTGTCTGCAGAGCCGCTGCCCTCCGCCTGTATTTTGATGTTTTGGTTTTGTCAAGGTGCTTCTGCGAGGAGAGTGGGTGCGTTTCCCCCAGCAAATGAGAACACACAGGTGGGTATGACAGTGGATAAAACGTAGTGACTGGACGCCATTCAGATCGAAGAAAATCATAGATTCAGACGTAGCGAAGAAAAGGAAATATAGCCCTAGTGAAGCGAGACAACAAGCGGATAAAGCTGGTTCCATAATGAGAGTGAATCTCAGTTTGACTTCCACTGGCTTTTGAGCACTGAAGGAGAGGCTGGGGGTGAAGAGTGACACGGAGTTGGCCTGCTTTCTGTTGGACAGGTAACGTTAGGTTTGCTTGTTAGCATTAGCATACTAAATTATCAACTTTTCTATTACAACAAATGCAGTATTTCTATAGCTTGCTGTGTAGGCACAAGCAGTAAAAGTACAAGCTCTGATATTTGTGGTGGCATTGAGCTCTGGATGAGGGGCCCAATTTAAATGTTTCGTTTACAAGATGCAACAAACAATGCTACTGACTGTTAATGAGGTGAGAAGAAAATGCTTTGGAATAACATATACACACATGTTCACAATGCTTTTTAATGCAGTGTAAATTACATTGAAATAAACACCAACGCATGCAGTTTACAGATGTTGCACAACAATTTTTGATGTTTTTGCCAATCGGGAGTGCACACAAGTGTTGGCCTTATCGCTGTTCTCCTCTTTATATTTGAGGAGGCCTCTGCATCCACCAGTTTCATTCTGAAGAAGTTACAAGACATCAAGTTATGGAAGATTGATATAGAAAGTGGAGAGAGGCAGATTTTTCCCTCAACTTGACCCAAACTCTTGTCTCAGCGAAAAACAGAGAGAGATTTAAAGACAGTGAGAGACAGTGCGAGAGGCTGTTTTGACATCAAAGAGCCAAGAAAGCCATCTGCAGATAAACATTCCAAAACATCCTCAGAGTTTGTCCTCTGTGAATCTCTTCCTTATCCAAATCCACAGTCAAAGCAACACAAGACTAATGTAATCAAAGAGCGCTCGTATAAATTAGTAAGCACTCACCCAAACTGTTAAACTCTGCTTGACATCTGGGAGCGTCGTTAAATGCTCTGCGTATAGACAGAGGAGCTTTTCTCTGTCTGTGTGTGTTTATGCAGGGTGTTGGCATACGTATGTCTGTGTAAACACACAAGGCTACTTCAACGTATACCCAGTCAGGTCAAGAGGTTACAGCCAAATTCACTTGTCAAAGGTGATATTTTTTCTTTCCAGTGGTGTAAAATGGATGCTGGCAAGTGTCGACAAAAGAAACTGATCTGCGAGCACTCGAATAATGAAGTATCCATCGCCACGGCCTTTGTGTGGACTCCCACAATGGTCCGTGTGATATGGATCCCTCTCAGACGGGCAAAGTGGCCACCTATTGTGAGAGGCGAGCATACAGGATCCGAGGCGAGCCTCTCTCCTCAATGCGACCAGAGTAATTATGATATAATTTTTCTTCAGGGTTTCAGCGAGTCTTCTCACTTTACTCAAAGGGGCTGGGACTGGACTGGAGTGAAGTAGCGAAAACTTTCATGCTGGAGGGTGTCAAGATCTCTAAAACCCCCATCTGGGAACTTTTTGGCCGTTTTATACTTTGCATTTGAATGGAGTTTATTTAGTTCATATATTCTGATACTCATTTTAACATTTAAGGTAATTTTTGATTGAAACTGGTTTGTAACCTATTACAGCGTCATTTTTGCCGCATAGAAACTATTAGGAGGATCAGAAAAGCTGGTTTTGCTTAAAGGACAGTGACCATTAAGTAAACACAATACATGTGAAAGTAGTGATCAGTGTTTGAACTTTATCTTTACAATTAAAACAGCTAATAAGACTTTTACACTGTGTCACACATTTGCATATTTACACTTAGAAATGTACAAAAATGTACTGTATAGAAAGACGTACATTAGCTGCACATTTTTATATACAGAAAAACTGCACATACCAGGTCAGTATTACATGGGACATTTTAGAAAATATTTATGTAATAACACTTAAATTTATACTTTTTTAGCATAACCCCAAAGTTTATGTCACCCTGAATTTTGAAGGCACATGTAACTTCTAAACTTCTAAACATTTCTTAACTTATCTAGTCACCTTCATGCTGATTGAAAGGCAGGTGAAGTCTTTTAGCCCACAAAAACTGCTGGAGTTTCACAGGAAAAATGTGCCACAGTAATCTCCAAAACAGTTGAAACAATTGACAAACAAAAACAAAGTTTTAAACGTAAAAAAAACCCAACAAAAACATAACAAAACCATAAAGTGCCTCCATGTCGCTCATCTGACATAATCCAAGTGTCCTGAAGCACCAACATGTCAAGTTGTTTTAAAATAACATCACAGATGTTGTGTGGTGTGACTCCTTTCTTAGGAGCTACAGTGAACAGAGAGGCTAAAAACGTATATCAGTGGCGTTTTTCAAAACAGCTTAGCATGTCAAGGCTTCAGGACACTTGGATTACTTCAGACATGCAGTGTGGAGGTGTTTCGCAATTTTTTTTACGTTCGAAACCTTGTCACCACTCATTACAACTTTTTGGGAGATTACTGCAACCTCTTTTTTCCTGTCAAACTCCAGCAGCATTTTGTGGACTAAAGAAATTCTCCCAACCATTGATTGGCATGAGGGTGACTAGATTTTGACTGAATTTTCATTTTTGGGTGAACTATCCCTTTAAGCAAACTGCAATAAAGTTAAACTTCTCATGCAAAGTTAGCCCATAAAATGATGCAATTCCAGCTTTACTTGTTGCCAGCTTCTTTTGCTGTTAAGGGAAATGAACTGTACTGACTGTGTAAGTTTATAGTTTGAAAGATACCAAATCTGATAACTTCACACAAGTCTTTACTCAGACTTTTGCCTAACAAAGACCTTGTCGGTTGAAATTTTGCATCAGTGAAAGCTTTCAAGTGTTTGCAAATTTCTCTGTGCTGACAACATCTCTCTCTATCTGCTTTTTGTCCTGCACCAGGATTGGCTGTGCATAGACCTTTTTGTCGGCTTGACCACATCATTTGTTTTCCATAAATCTGCCTGTTGCTTATTTTAGTTGCAAATGTTGACACAATGCAAAATGTAATCATTTAAATGTTCAAATTGGGGTACATTAAAACTGAAAAAAAAAGTCATTTTCCATCATTAATGGTTAATGGACTTGTCAATAGTCAATGGTGATACAGTGTTTACCGACGTTGGAGAGGGGGATCTGCTGCTGACAGTTCAAAGGTAATTATATCTTTTGCTTATCTGTTAAAATAAAGAAACACAAAATTCAGCTGCCCTCACTGCCCTATAATATTTGTTCCCAAATGGAAAACACAGTGACTCAGCTGTTTGAGTGTTGCCCAATAACCAACAAAATGTGTCCCAGTCTATTTAAGATGTGTCAGTAATGCGATTAAATAACCAAAAGTGTTCTGGAGGTTATATCACTCAAATACAGCGGTCATTTTAGGTTTTATCCTTCATACACTGTTATCAGGGGCTCCTGCATGCAAACTGACATCATCCTCATCACTTTTCCCTACAACCAAAATGACATCATTACTAAGCTCTCACAATTTTTGACACCCACATCAGCCGACAGTGTTACTTCAAGAGGACAAGCCGCCTGCAGTCAACAGGTTGTTCCTGCTGTTTACACAATAGGTTGTCTCTGAGATTGACTGATAGCACAGACTCCATGTCCTCCTATCTCCCCAATCCTCATTACACAACCCGCCCACTGCATGACAACGTTTTTATAAAACCAAAGTCATGTAAGGGTAAATTAAAAGAAGCAGCCCTCACAGCCTCCCTATGCAGGGAAAAGAAGGAAGGGAAGTGAGGAACTTCAGAGATGGCCCATGTTTACTCAAAGCAGGCAGACTACAGTGCATATAATAGCCGGTCTCTGAGGTTTAATGTCAACGAGGACCGCGCGAGCGCCAGTCTATTGATCCCATCTGCAGGGAGAGATAAGCTGTCGCCACTCATGAAGTCATTTCATAGGTTAAATGCTGGGAGTGTGGAGAAAGAGCCGGTCCATGTGAACTGCAGATACACTGAGCTATTATGTTGACGCTAATAAAACAAGACCTTGATGTGAATGGTGGCAGGTGGTGCACTGTGGCAATAGTTTTTTATTCACACACAAGTTTAAAGGTCTTGTGTGGTAACAATTATATTGCCGTGTATTTCTCTCCTGTTTGAACAGAGCCTCATGCTAACTGTTGTTGTCATCATTACAAAGTTGTCGTCACTGTGTATTTAGCTTGCTAGCTAGCGGCTAAAACAGTGGTTAACATTAATGCAAACATTTTAGTGGTGACCAAGTAGAGGAAGATTTAAATGGTTCCCAACCTACAACATCCTGCACTCATCCCAGTCAATAGCCTTTACACACACACACACACACACACACACACACACACACACACGCAAACAAATAGTTTTTAACATTCCGTGTTCCTTTTGATGATGTAATGTTGCTTTCCTTTACTGACATGCCAGCCTGCACGCTTTTTTTAAGTTTGTTTTAGCTGCTTTGCTTTAACATCATGTCTGATTATCCTGACTGTTAAGTCATTTAAACAAGTATCACTTTTTTACTTTGAAAAACTGGTAAAGTTACATTACTGAAGTAACATGCTGGTTTTCAGTGGAGTCAAGCAGGCAAATAAATATCTCAAGAAATTCTTGTTAGCAGGGGAGTAACTTTTAACTAGTTAGGGGAATAATGTTTATTTAAGTTGCCATCTATCCCACAGTACAATATGTTTAATAAAATACCTAAGCTTGGAATGACAAAAGAAATAATAATAATTTAAAAAAAAAAAACAGTTTCATGGGCTGTAGAAGAGATGTAGTTAAATCAGAGTTTGCTGAGGAAAAAAGCACCTAGAAAAATAAGAAATTTGTTCAGCACTCATGTCCTTGTTGGCCTGGTTACGGAGACTAAAATTAGACTTGTTTTTGTTTGTTTGTTTTTCAAATGTTGGCAAATACCTCCGGCTGAAGTCGACCTGTAACAATTTGAACCGAGGCAAAACAGTTGCAGGGAAAGTCGACTAACGGTGTTGCTTGCAGACACTCTTTTTGCAAAGGCAAGTCAGAGTGTAAGGCACGAACAGCTAATCAGCTCATTTCAATGTCACCTGTTGCTAAGAAGCGCAGCGTAGACCGGCCAATTGGGACAGAGAGTACAGAGAGTGTCACTGACTGGGCAACACACGTCCAGCAGCACAGAAGCAGAAGACGCACAGTGGAGAGACTCATTTTGTGATGCACCGGACATCCCCAGAGTGAGTTGCTGTTAGCTAACGAGAACAACCAGGTTGTTATTTAAACCAATGTAAAGACACATTTCTGCATTAATTAAAATACTAAAATTGCAGGTATAGTGAGATTAGGTGCTTCTGCCTCAAGTAAGTACACATTTAAAAAAAAATGCTGAAATTATGTCTTGGACAAATTTTACAGCTCTGGAATATTATTTCTGCAACACTTATTGCATGAGCAGGACGTTAATCAGTAATTTAGGAGTTCTGTTGGTTTTGTTCCTGTACAGACAAACATTCAGCTATTTTCAAGATACATCATGTTCTCAGAACTGTAAAAAGAGGTCAGGGCCATGCGAGAGAGGCCAGGAAGTAGTTTTCATCTGATGGCTAACTTTGCCCTGCCTTGTTCCCCTCACTCAACATTCTCATTAGGGGCCAGTTTCCATTGCAAAAGTCACTCTGGATCAAATTTCATTTAAATTACAGGAAAGAAACATTTAGTCAACATGCAAGTTGAATTCTTGAGTTGACAAGCGACAGAAAGCAGGAATAAGTTTACGTAGTTTTGTCTGATAGAGGGAAATCTTCATAAGTCGACACTGTTTCCTCTCTATCGTCCATATTTTGGATGCTCATAAGCCTCCTGTCGAGCGTAATCAGTCTGCGATAGATAATGCTGTCTACTTCGTCTCCTGTCGAGTCAGTTTTTCCCTCCGGTTTCTCAGCACACAAAGGAGGATGACTGACAACATCAGCCACGGAGAGTCAAAAATCCATCTATGGATTTCAGAGTACTGTTGCTCGGCCCCCATGTCCCCACTTACACTCTCTTCCCTGCCAAATCAATTCTCTGCAGGGACTTTATTGACTCAGGTAAAGGGGTTGTGATCCAGCAGTCAATGTCTGTGTCTGCACAGCGGAGGGAGGGATGGAGCCACATAGTGAGCGGGCAGCATTAATGTACCTTTCTTACTGGGGTCCGGGGACCATTGTGGGCCTGCATGTACTCATTCTATGCGTACTGAAGTGCACATACAGTACACATGAAAGCATTCTTTATGTCTGTTATTGTGCTTGTGAATGTATCAGACATCTTTATAAGAGCTGAAGAGGCAGCCCTGGGCCTCAGGGTGCTGGGGGCCGACATTGATTACCAGGCGCTGTGGAGCCACTGGTCTGTCTCCACTGGTGGAGGAAGGCTGGGCTGGTTTGCTGAGGAGCTTCTATGGCTGGGGGCTACAGAGAGACGGGCCAGGGGGGTTAAATGAAAGGGTGGTTGATAGGTGGGGGTCTTCCTGCTTCTTTAATGATTAAAGGAGGATGTGACACCCTCCCTGGAGTCACACAAGCCAAGAATCCACCCTGAGGTGCTTTACTGCTACTGTCCTTGTTACAGCGACTGTTGTCACTGTGCTGATATGCTGTTAGACTTCTCCACTGGAGCCTTGATAAAAGTCTTGATCACACCTGGAGAGACACTCGTCTGGCTCACATTATCCCAGTCATCATAGATTTTGGCTTGACTGAGGCTCCACAAACCTAAAAGGGCTTTTTTTTAAATCTGTGTTTTTAATTGTTAAAATAGGGTCTGAATGGATGGATATGTTTTTTATATGTTTAAAACTACTGTCCTTTTTCTGTTTCCCCATAAAATAGCTATGTTTACATGTGCAAAATTTAGTGTTAAGTGATTAGACATAATAAAGTGATCTGATCACGATGTGTATACGCATCAGATGTTTAATCAGAATAAACCATCGTGACAGTCCAGAAACAGCAGAAGAAGAAACTTAACTTCCACCTGATAAACAATGATAAATGTACATTTCTGAGTAATTTTACCTCAGCCAAGAAGACACGATAAGAACAAGTGTGTCCATAAACACCAGTTGGAATGACGATCAGCATAAACGACCTCTCGTTCGGAATGAAAATTCTTTACGAATGGGTCGTATCTGATCAGAATCTTCCAAATGACAATTTACATGAAGCACTTTATTCTGATCAGACTTTTTTTCTGATTATTTGTGTCAGTGTAAACATAGCTAATGCTAGATTCTTTTAACCATGATTATCGCCATATCCTAGTTAGTCTTTTAATGTTAATGACCAAGTTTGCCGAACCCATTAAAAAGTTATAATAACTCAAGCCAATACATGAAAGTTTTTTTTCTTTGTGTGTGTGCGTCAAAATTCAAAGATATGGAAACAGTTAAATGACCCATCGGTCATTTAGAAAGCACCTTTTCTGGTTATGCTGATGTCAGATCAGAGCACCATAATTTTTAAGGAGAATAAAAGACACATTTTGGACTATAATTAATTTTCTAAGAATTTATTGGATGGCTAAGGGCTCTGGATATTATTGGTTGAAGTTATTTTTTAAAAGTGTACCTTCTTTGTCTACTCAAATGAACTGAACATACAATATTCAGGTGAGCAAGATTATAAGGTAAAGGTACGTTATTAGTTGTGTCGTAAGTCCAATTAAAAAAAAAAAGATTAAAAGAGTTTCCATGTGATTTTTAAACATCGTTTTCTTGCTGATGGAACATAATGTGAAAGCCCTAGTTGTGTTTTGACTATTTCTTATTTTAAGTGCTCTTATGCACTTGAATGACTTATGCACTCAATGACTTATTTAATTTATTCACTGTATTATTAAATATATTAAATTATATTATATTGTTATTTACAACAACAACAACAAAAATAAATCATGAGTAATCCTGAATTACTAATAAATCAAAGCCTCGGTGGTCTACTTACTGTACCCATGTGCATACTTTACAGAACACTTTTGTCATTATCATCATTAATGTTAATAACACCTGTGCTCTGCCTACAATAAAAAGTCACAATAACAAGTTAATATGTTCATCAGTCTCATGGCATTTTGTTAAATGGAGATGAAATTTAATCTTGGATTATATACATGGACACATATTTCATGTTTTTTTTTCTTTAATGTGTGTTTCTATGATTTAAATGACATGGTACATTTATAAACCATGCTAGAGTCACAGGGAGTAGGTCCAAAAGCACTTTTATTACGGCTAGAAAAATGTTATCACGCTGACTTGCACCAGTGTCACATGTCTGTAAAATAGTCAAAAAGTTAAATCTGTAAAATTTCTGTTCACACACAAAAATTCCTGATTTGGAACTAATGCTGACTGTTTTAAAAGTGAAAGAATTAATTATACATGAATCCTATAGACGGCATTTCGTGATAATGATCACGACAGCGAGTAGCAATGTCTGCTGTGAAAGAGGACTATTCCTAAAAACACACACCAAGTGTCCCCAGTGGTCTTATGTGCGTGGGTCTCATAAAGGGACTATGAGGTAAAGCCTCAGCCAGCAGGTCACCCTGGCCCAGTCATGGTGCCAGCCTACCTCCAGCAGCCCTGTGATCAATAGCAGCCCGACTGCCGCGTCTCCACTCCCCCTTTTCACTGCTCCTCCTCTAACTCCACCATGGCTGGAGCCTCATTAAAAATACATCACATCCAAATTACAGTGATCTCTTTTGCTCTTTCTATTTATTTTCGCTGAATATTTCTCCCCTCCTTTCTTCTCCTGTTCTGCTGTGTCATAATGATGAAAAGTAGTGTTGACACAGAAAACATCTCTTCTGTTTTTTTCTTCATTGTTCACAAGCAGAGGATTCTGGCAGATGCTTTTTTCCTGTTTCAGCATACATGTCTTTATGACAAATATTTTTTGGTTGTTGTTCTTCTTTTCCATGAAGTTTCCAAAAATGGGACACATTTGTTTTCATATAATACGCTACACTGATGGGGTTTTTTTCTGCATTCTTGTTCAAATTGCAGTTTCTCCATCAGACCTGGGTGGCATTCCTCTGGGAGATAATAATGAGTATAGCTGAGAGCTCACCTGGGGACTGCAGGGCGAGTCTGTACAGGCCGCTCATCTCTCGATAGCAGGGCGACCAGCCTCGCCGTGTGATGTGCTGATACCCAGCCTGCCTGGCCTTCCCTCCCTGCTGCACGCAAACAGTCATTTACTGGAAGGTCTGCCTCGCTTGCTCTGCAGTCACACTCCCAAGTCACGCCAGCGTTTTAATGGCAGAACTTCACGGCTAAAGCAGCTCATTCCAACAGAATCGCCTCAATTAATGGATGTGCCTGTGAAGTCGTAATAAATCCATCAGAGTGTGCGAGTGAGTTTGCCTTTAACATGCAGATTTGTGCTGTTAATATACAGTGTTACAGAATCAGACCTTTGAGAAAATAAAGACCTAGAATACAAAGGTCTGAGCTCAAATCCCACCTTTATCCAGCCTTAAGCCACACTGACTTTTATGAAATCTACATCTTACTTTTACCAAATTTTACTGATTTAAATGCCTTCGTGGAACGATTTTTTGTGGATTTTTAATAGCTTACAATAAATAGGAGCATTTCTTCATCAGAGAGTGAAAATGTGAGGTATTGCATATTAAATCAGTTCCCGTTTGATGCCTTTTTCATTTGCTTGTGCAATGGTTTCAGAGTTCAGTGTGGAGGGCGTAGGGTTTAAGCAGCCTGGGAGACTTCACAAATATTACAATTCGACTTCTTAGGCCAAAGAATGAATGATGAATTTAGTATTTCTGCATCATGATTTTATCCAGGCAAATGTTTTGAACCAGCACATAAAAGGTAAATAGACTCCACTTTTCTAACCAAACCTCCTCGTTTGGAGCAGTTTGACTTTAGTGTCCTGCCCAAGAAAACCTTGACATGCTGAAGCCAGAGACTGAACTACCTACCATGCAAAAAGGGGATAAGAAAAAGAGAAAATAAAATAAAAATACAAATCATTTTAAAAATGTAGAAAATGTTTTGGTGCCTGCTTAACATTTTTGATGGGCCTCGCTTTAGGTTTCCTTGACTTCTGACCTCACCATTTTTGAAGTTTTGGTTATAGTCGCAACTAAGATTAGTTTTTAGATTTTCTGTTTGTTTGACTCTTAGCTAACACAGATTTCCAAGTTAAAATAGTTACAGATTCCACTGAATTTTGGGTAAGAGATGGGACTTCATTGGATTAAATGATTCAGTTTTTACTGTGATGAAGGGTCAAATACTTATTACAACATTCTAAATATTTTCTGTGGTTGAGATAAAAGTTTGGAGTCAAACCGATGAAAACATAACTTGGCTGAAATATCATGAGGTTGTTGACTCATTCAGTTGCTTGCAAATGCTGCAAAGAACAAAACAGTGGAAATAACCTAATCCTTGACAATGAACAGAGGTGACAGAACAAGAGAAAGAGCTTAACACTGACAGTGAGTTCAAGTGAGGGTTGATGAGGAGAGGAGAGGGGGACTGGAGGGAGCTGTGGACTTTGAGCTCAGCAGAGGGAGCCCTTTCTTCTGTGTGTGTATGTGTGTGATTGTGTGTTTGCATCCATGCATACAGTACACGTGTAGCTACAGAAAGCGTACAGCTGAGGAAGTGTTTGGTGAAACCAACACCTGCATGTGTTGCCTGTATGCAGAGAACGAGTATTTTGGAAAACCTGCACTCGTGACGGCTGATTCACCTTCTTTTCTCTCATTCTCCCTTTTATGTGATCATAAATTGAAGCCTTCTGCAGGAATCCAGAGTGACACATGCTTTTAAGACACACAGCCTCATCATCACATGGTCCAATGTTCAAAAACCTCGACCACAGTGATGCCTGAAAAGAAAAATATCTTCCTTAGATGCTAAAAATGAAGGAACCTTTGGCCAACCCTGGCCTTAATATGTAAAACATACACACTCATCAAAAGCAAATACCAGTGGCCATATTAATCAAAAATAATGGACTCGCTGTGTTTTCGAGGCTTTTTCCGCCCTCATATAGATCGTAAAGATCTTTTTTGTTCCTGCATTGCTGTCTGGAGTTGTTCCAGAGTCAAGAAACCTGATCTACACCCTTGCATTTCTGCATCCGCCAAAAATGACCTGTTCCCAGGAGTTCAGAGAGGAAAAGGGTCTTGGAGCGTCACACTTTATATCGCACACTCCTGCTCTCACACACACACACAGAGGCTGCTGCACTGGAGTAACCATCAAGTCACACAGTAGTTCCTGTTATCAGAAGATTCAGCCCACACACTGACACACACAAACACCTATCGCTCCCATCACTTCTGAACTGTTATAAAAATTCCATTAATCTGCACACTGTGGGAGGGGTCGCCTGGAGGTGAGGAGGGGAGCGAGTTTCTATGGCGACAGTAATGAGCGAATGAGGTCGAGTGCAAGGACCCAGGACTGCGATGCGCTTTGTGCTTCCCTTTGTCCCCATAACATTGGAAATTAAGGAACGCAGGAACAACAGGATTGAGTACACATGACCTAATGAGTGTCCGGCGTGGGCCAGAGCTCCGGGAACTGGGGGTTGGCTCAGGGGAATGTGGGTGGGAGGTGGCTGAAAGAGGTGCAGAGTGGAAGGGGTCGGATTAGAGGCGTTTTGTCACTTTGGGGTTTATTTTAACTGGTGAGGACAGCTTTGTTTTGTGTGGTATCATTAAAGAAAAGCTTTATTACCGCTGCTGACTAAACAGACATTAATGTTCTCTTGGATTCTTCTCCCAAAAATCTGTCTTTGTTTCCATCCAAAAAAAATGTTCTCTCTTTATTCTCTCTCCTTCTACTTTTCCTCCCCTCCTCTCCCACTCTCCGCTGGCTACCCTGAGTCAAAGTGACAGCAGCTCTCATTAAATACGAAACACTGGTCACATGCAGAATTGACCCCGCAAGTGTTCTGGCTCACCCTGTCCTTCTCTCTGGGCTTGACTCCCATCAGCCCCCCTGGAAGGAAACGACCGAAGCCCCAAAGGTGTTAGGTATGAAGAGGGGCGCAGGTTGGAACAGATCTTCAACCACTGGATCATATGAAGTTTAATGTGAACTACCTATTATTACCAGTTTACATCAATCAAACAAGAGAGGGGTTTTTTTTCTTTCTTTTTTTTTTTTTTACAAGACTTTTCTTCAGAGAAGCCCTTTTTTTGCTCTCTTGCATGAACCACAGTCATAAATTATTTCAGTCATCTGTTAAACTGACAGATTTTAGGCTTCTTTCCTCTAAAATATGACTAAATTTGATGCATGAGAATGAGACTCAATGTCGGAAAAAAGATATTCTGATTTTCTTTTAAATTACATTTATTTCTTATGTCAAGGTGTCGACAGCTAAAGGGCTGATCACACCGTGAAGCATCGCTGGAAAAGCGATGCCAGCCATGGTGTTGTTTTCATGGTACAGCGCGCCTGTCAGGCGCTCCTCTCTTGCTGCTGCGCAACGCACTTTCCCTACGATTTTTGAATGCCACTCCCAGCGAAAGCAACAGATTAAATCCAGCAGGAGGGCTTTACTACTCACTACGTCCTTCCTGTTACATTAAGATAATGGCACTTAGACAAGAAGTTAATGCTGGCTGTATTTTCCCAAAGGTGTTCTTTCAAGGCGTTTTTGGACTGCTCCTGGTGCGATACTTCTTGATGCGATCAGCCATTAAGGGTTTGGGGCCAGACTACTTTTACAAGATTTGCAACATATATCCTACTGTATATTGTTTTCAAACAGTATCCTGCATTCCTTTCACTCTTTCTTGTAATTAGATGTTAGCTTGTTAACATGAAACAAATTGAAAACAGAGGTTTAGACTGCATCCCTGTAGCTATGGTTACTCGTTTCAGATCAGACATGTACAAAAATCCAGCCCGGGGACCAATCATGGCATGAGGTAAGATTTACTACTGCCTGCAGCTTCCGTCTTAATGTTTATTAATTATGGCCCGTCAGTACTGTCGGTCAGAATTAAAAAAATCAATCTAGCCCCCTTTGAAAAAAGTTTGGGCACCCCTGTTTTAGGTACAGACTGATAGATGCCTCCTTGTAGAAAGGTAGATGGACATTTTCTCTGGAACTACTAAGTAGATGTCTAGTGTTGGGAACCAATGATACCTTGCAGCCAATCAAAACTGAGTATTCATCCAGACCGTAATGTAAAGATTCCTCAGAAAAAGGAAGGAGATCTCTTAACAAACCAAATTCAGGTTTAAACTGTTTCAAGTCAACTCAGAGCTAATGTGGTCGAACTGAGCCAATGACAGCTTGTTTAAGACTTTGAAACCTGAAACATTAAGTAAAGACCAAATTGACAAAACAAAACAAAATTAGCAGCATGCTGTCGTCAGTGCTGTATGATTTACCAGCACAAGCCTGGTTTGACTGGTAATCCTGGACAGTGACACGAGTTTATGGGCACTAGACTTCTGCACAGTCAGCCCAGCAGGGCTGTATTTGTCTGTCTTTCTGCCTGTCTATCTGCCCGTCTGTGGACAGACAAGGCCCAGCTGCTGTGTTATTGCACTTGGCTGCCTCTGACAACTTAATGGGATGTTTGATTTTCACGTCAGACTTCCTGCACCGCCAATGCTCGACATTCGGCCCTTTGATATTTTGACTTCCTCCACTCACTACTCAAAACAAACACGCACATATTCACACATATATAAATACACAAAAACAACGTTGAGCTCATATCACCTGCAACACATATTACAAATTACATTTACTCCAGCGTAAGCACAGAGCATGAAGCCAAAACACACATTAGTGGTCGTCAGCTCTGACTTGCAGGCCAATTATTTCCATAGTTTTCCCTAAAATACTTCTGAGAGGGAAAGACTCTCACTCCAAGACCATCAGTCGTCTTGTTTGTCATCACTTACAGGCCGCGAGGATGACCTACTCTCCACTCAGCAGTATCACTTACACCCAGCGATGGCTATCTAGCAGCCATCCATGTCTGCTTTCTTTCTCTGAGACATATGATGATAAAAGACATCTTCTAATTCTCATAAAGTGGTGACTCTGGGTTATGGCCTGGTGTGACCTTTTGGACGTCTCCAGCCTGTTTGAAGAAGGATGTGAATGTCTCAATGTCACTCATTTGGTAAGTGCCAAACAACCTCTATTTATGTCTCTAGCCCTGTTGGAATGGTAGTCTATCTCTCCTGAAAATTTCCCAAATCATTAGGATAAATAGAGGCAGCAGCACCATAGTAACAGCACGATGAGGGGTGTCTCTATTGATATCATAATGGAAAGGTCACAGGAAATGAATCATGAACATAAAATATTTTGAGAATACTATAATGTATAAAAACGTCTCCATTTGTGATGTACAGTCTTGTAGGAAAATCCAAAACTGCTGTAATTTCCTGGCAACCTAAATAAATAAATAAAAGTTTAAAAAATATATATATATGTGTTTCTATTTAATTCTAGAGTGAGTGAGTCAGTTACATGCAATTTTTTGAAATGTTTCAGATAAGAAGCTATAAATTTGGTTAGGAGTTCTGTAACTTTTGTTTTTTCAATGCAAAGTGCAGCTTTGTCCAAAAGTTAGCATAGCCTGAAGGCTACGTTTTGCACAGCTTTAAGAAACAGAGTGGAAGAAGCTTTAGGGAGTTGACGCGCTTAACCCATTTTAGGAGAAGAGGGTCGTTGTTCACAGACTAGGACTGTAGAAACATCATGAAGGACGATGACTGGAGCTCATGCGTCATCTTAAAAAGTCCTTTTATTTTATTTGGTGCAAGTAAAACACTGACATTTCAACACCAGGTCTTCACATCTCTCTAAAGAAGACCCATACGAAGACCTTGTGTCAAAATGTTGGTGTTTCACTTTTTAGGATGACCCATGAGCTCCAGTCATCCTCCTTCCTAATGGACACAAAACCAGTTAAGTTCCACCTGCCAAAACATTTTGTGGGAGAAGACCAACAACACAACAATCACCTTGGACATCAACAAGAGAAAAATGGAGAGATCATAAGAATTTTTTGTTATGTATCAAAGCTTAATAAACATAGCAGTTAAACTCAATCCTAAGTCCACATTTAGATGAGTGAAAAACACATCCGTATATCACTGTTTTGGCTTTTCATCCACAAAAAGCAGAGATTGTTTTTCCTTTTATTTCACCCATCTTTTTCAGAAGGGTGTCCAAAGTGGAAAACCTAAACCTTAAATACAAATCCACATAAACTAGAGTCGGGAAGTAGTACATTACATAGTAACACAGTTACTTTTCCTAGTAACTAATAAAGTAAGAGATTACAATCGCCAAAACCGTAATTATATTACAGCTACTGATGTAAGTAACGCTGCATTACTGCCTCACTAAAAAGGGATGTGTTTTTTGTCCTCAGTTATCACACGACGATGATTTTTCTACAAGAGGCTCATTTGATTTTAACGATCACTAATGTTGAAGTTCTAATAACCCACTGATAGTGTTGCTGTGCCTAAGCATGCCTTTAAATTAGTAGCCATCAAAACAAAGTTGTTCCAATAAAGTGAAATAAGTTTTGGGAGTTGGTCAAACAGGTTGTGAGTCACTTTTTAGGAAGTTGGCTGGGTTGTGAAGGTAATATAGTAATGAGTAACATAACTAATTACTTTTGATACAAAGTAAGTATGTAAAGGAAATATATTACTTTTATAAGAAGTAATTAGTAACAAGTAACTTATTACCGCATCTTAGTAACTTGTCCAACACTGGAATAAACAATAGTTTCCTGAATTAGACATCTCTGTGTTTGTGGTCTTTGCTGTATTTTGACATTGACATGGTGCTGCTCTGGAATGAATTTATTTTGTATGCACACACTTCATTATTTGCACGAGTGAGTCACTCAGCGTCATTTCTTGTGTGAAAACTTAACTTAATACAAACAGTAAGGACAAAAGAGACAAAGGGCAATTTTATTATCTGGCCTAACCTGCTGGATGTCGTCTGTAAGGCAAACAAACACAACAACCAGCAACTGTGCGTACACTGCGAACCCTTAAGGCCGTCCATGTGTGTTTGTGTGTGAGAGAGAGAGAGAGATTGAGTGTGAGTGTGTGTAATCAGAGATCAAGCAGAAGATTATGCACACGTATGTAAACAAAAGAAGCAAAGGATTAAGAATTTAAAAGGAGGACAAACATTCCCTGACGCTGTGTATGTTTGAGTGTACACGAGGCAAGTGTCAAAAAAAGTTCATCCTTGTGCATGTGTGTGTGAGAGACAGAGAGAGAGAGAGGACAGTATATGCAGAGGGAGAAACGGGGGGGGTTGTTGCTCTGGCTCTGCGGACACGTTCCCGCTGCCCTCATTAGATGGTTATCTAGCGTCCACTCAGTTACACAAAAAACGTCCCTCTAACTGACCGTCTGTCTCATCTCTAGAGACAGCAAACAAACCTCCCCGCAGCATCGATCCAGCGCTCCGAGAGAACACCCGCGGCCGCTCAAAACAATCCAAAAAGACGAGTCAGAGGAATGAAAGGGCTGGGTTGTTGAGAAAACAAGCAGAGGAAGGAATTTTCAATCGATTCGCTACATGTAACTGCATTTGACACGCATGTCGGTACCTGCTTGCTAATTACAGCCCAAATCTACACTAGGAGGTTGTTGTGTCACCGGGTCCCTGGAACAATCTGCTGATTGTTGTGTGAGAAAATTGGTCAGACAAGGCCAGCCACTTTCCTTCCAATTATCCCCATTTAGTGGTTCTGCTTCAAGCTGCCTGGACGGGGAAGAGGGGGAAAAAGAGGGAAGCAAAGGAAAAACGAGAGAGGTCAATCGTAAGACAAGAGAGAGACAGATTGAAAATGGTCGATGAGCAAGGGAACCACTCAGTCAACACGAAACTGTGGAAACTGGAACATGCTCGTAGCCGTCAGGTTATTACTTTGCTGCAGCCGCTATTTTAAGAGTTAAGCGAGCGATGGACCTTGGACTAATGAGCTCAGCTACCCCCCCACCTACCTACCCAACCAGTAGGGGCAAAGTGGGTGGGGGTGGGGGTGGGGGGGTCAAAAAGGGACGATTATGAATTGAGTTAATGAGCCTGGATTGAAGTGGGGGTGGATGGGTTAGGGGCAGCCTAAGAATTCACCCTTTCCCCCCTATCTGCTACTTCCTTCCACTGTTCCTCTCTTCCTTCCCTACAAGAAAAAACAAAATTACCAGGTGTTTTCACTGTGTGCTGATTCCCGGTGATGGGTTCCTGTTGTTAAATGTAGAAAGTGTCAAATTGTCCAGACGTGATTGTACAATGATGTGCTCGACACTTCTCTGATCCTGAGCTTTTTGGCGGTTTCACTGTAACTGTTCCTGAACTCTGACCTCTTTCAGAGGAAAGACAGCTCCACATAGAATCAATATGAAGAACTGTAAGATAAATGTAACATAACACGTGTAGCTAAACTTAAAATTGTGTTCTTGCATTTTAGTGCTACATCCATTGTAGCCATTATTAAAGCAAGATTAAATTAGTCTGCAGTATTTTTGTGGACAGAATAGTTTCCTATGTGGTCGACCACCTTGCTGCCTTAGACTACTGACTTAAGAACATCGATTCCTGTCCTTTTACAACGTTTAACATTTAGGAGGATATATCAAGCTGTTGAGTATTTCACCGGGAAAGTGAAAGTTAGCAAGCTCTGTTTCCATCTGAAAAGTGGAAGCTAGCCTCCTTTGGTTAGCCTAGGTTTATGAAATAAGCATTTATTCATTGATCAACCAATCAAATTTTATTTATATAGCACCTTTTAAACAAATTAAATGCAGTTAAAAGTGCTTCACAGTTTGATTGAAAAAGATTTTTTTTTTTTTTGAAAAAAGAAAACACCAACACAGGAAATATGGAGATGTGGAGATTGACTTTACGTCATGACTTTAGCTCTGTATATCAACACCAGCTGAGTCAGCAGCAGCTCCTGAAAGCCTGCAATCATTCGTGTGTTAGTCCCATATTAAGAAAGACGGAAGTTAGGAGTTCATGTTCACAGCATCAGTGGCAGTGGCAGTAAAATTATTATGTTAAAATTTCAATATCTCCTTTTTTTTGATGATTTTGTACACAAAACACAAGTACACAAACACCTTAGATATTTATACTGAAATTTAGCGGCAAAAATGAATTCTAATTTCAGCTTAACTTTAAAGAATCATATTTTATTCAATAAATATACAACTGAGTCAAAGGCGACATTGTTCTGTGAATGGAACTAGCTCTGGACGGGATTTCTTGCCCAGCCTCCTCTCTGTCCGTCCATCCACCCGTGCTGGTGTGAGAGTGGAGAGGTGAACCTGTGGACACAGTGAACCCTATGGCCGAGCCGAGCCGGGATGGAGGATGGAGGAAGGAGAGAGAGACGGTAGGAAGGGAGGGAAGGCGAGGTGTGTTTGTGTTTTCGGCCTTGCCTACTTAGACTGATTTCAGCCCCAGCAGCAACCCGTCGGAGCTCCTGTGCTTCACCCACTGAGCTCGCCTCAACACCCCGACTTGATCAGTCAACCATGTGACTGAGGCCTGGAGCCAAGAGGACTAGAGACAGACGGACGGGAGGGGAGAGAGAGGGGAGAGACAGACAGAGAGAGGCTTGATATCATGAGCAGCAACTTTTCTCACATTTATCAGCTTTATTCACGATCTAATAGCTAAATTTGGTGGCTGACTGTTTGTATCAAACCAGTTATCTGAGCAATTTATCGAGCGACCTTAAAAGCTCCACTCATTAGCTGAGTCCATGGGGGTGACACGGGGTCAGGATGACGGACAAAAACTCTCTTTCTGTATTTGCCCTCTTTTAACCAGGCTGAACTTTTCCATCACAGATGATAGCAGACTGCTGATCTTCAGCTCCATATCAAAAGAGGGCCGTTTCCCACACTAAGGCCTGTCTCTTTCCCACAGACAACTGCAAATACGCAAAGCAGATAGCTGCACTCTGTCTCGATGCGTTCAGTATAAGCCATGCCAAGCTTATCATCAGCACATTCTGACACATCTTTCCACAGGCCCCCTATTCATTCCCTGTTTTCATTCTCCTTTACCCCAAAAATGTGTATTGTTTGCTGCAAAGAAAGACAGAAAAAGAGGACTCAAACAAGAGAGCTTTTTGTGTAATATTCAGGCGCCGGCTTCAGTAAACAAAGCCTGATAATAAAAGAGCTCAGTTACAGTGCTTTTTATTCCCTCACATGGTGCAACGCATGACATTATATAAACAGGAGCATTGTCCAAGATTTGTTCACCTCTGTCTGTAGGATGTTTGATACTTTCATGCACCTCAGAGGAAAGACTGTAGCCTATTGTTTAGCATGACTTAACATGAGAGACAAACAGGCTGGACAGATCAGGAGTGGCCTAGTGGCATTTCACTGGCGACAGCAGCAACACAGTGACCTTTCAGCTCTGTGTCCTCAGAGGGGACACATGCTGCAGGGCCAGCACTGATAGTAAAGATAGGACTCTGTGTGTGTGAGCATCTGTGTGTGACTGTGTGTGTGTTTATGGAGGCCACTAAAGAGCAAACACTGATGGCAGTGATGTCTCCCTGTCTGTCTGTCTCCATGGCTGCAGTGATCCATAGCCAGTGTCATCAGGGTTGGCGGCCAAAGTGGTGAAAGTGGATTTTTCTCAACTGATGTTTTACAGTAAATTCAGTGGGTGACAAGTGTTTTCTCTTTGCAAAGGCTGGGGATCAGGGCGGCTGTCCTTTTACTGAAAGGTCACGGGGTTACATGCTTTTGCAGAGCCCTTCTATAAAACTTTAAAAATGCTGGTTTGATATATTTCTAAACAGTTCAGTGAAGCACTTGCTGAGTTATGATATTTTGAAAAACTTTAATAATTAGGTGCAAATTACTCAAGACAGCCAGTTTTAGAACAAGCTCTTTTCAGCTGGCTCCTCTCAAGCAAGCCAGCAGGAGGAAAATCTCTTACATGTATCATGTTTATAAAGTTATAAAGTTTATTTTATTTTATGATTGGTCTCAGAGCGCTCATCGAGCAAACTGATGTAAACAGTTTGCCTGAAACTTTCTAAGCAGATCTGTAAAAAAATTCTTTTACAGTTGTGGCTTAGCATGAAATATTGCTCCCTTTTGTGTGTGTAAAATTTAATGAATACCAAATATTGCCATGAAATAAAATGCCTCTGATTAGGAGCTTGCCAGTTTGATACAGCCAGTGTTATTTTATTTTGTATTCATGAAATTAAGTTTTATTTATTTATGTTTTTTATTATCAGACACTATTGTAGATGCTTTTGATTAAATACAGTCACTGGTCAGACGATCTAGGGTGAAAATACTGAGGGTAACTTATATTTAACCAAACCAACCTTTTGCATTTGGACATAGACAAAACTGATCACTGAGGGCTGTACGTCTCATGGCTAAAACGTGCCTCTTTACTGAAGGACCTAGGAAGTCATTTTGTTAGTGTGTTTGTGTTGGAACACAAGTCAGTGATGTGGATGTGATGTGATGTTTGTGGAATACCGCAGCCCATGGCTGATTTGTCAGTGATGAAATGCCCAAAAATCGCTCAGCCAAAACACAGATATGCAAGTCCGATCTAGCCCCTCAAAGACAGAATTACACAGTATGTGACTTTTTTTTTTACTATACTTTAACATGACCATTACATTTTTTTTTAGTCTAAATTTAATTTACCCAAATTCATTTTTATGTTATCTGTTAAAAGAGTTATTTTGTGGAAAAACCTGTGCAGATTTTTCAAATTCAAATACTTTATTTCAAACCAAACGAAACTAACAGCCAACAACATGACAAAGACATTACAGACATTACAAAATAAAATAACTAGTTAAATATAGATGTAGATATATACATACATATACATACACTTATAAATACATATACACACCCATAGATATATATAGATATATATATATACATACCCACATACACACATAAATAAACTACAGAGATCTTGGTTTGAAAAGGGATTGGACGAAGCAGAGCTTATGTTTTGATAGTTTGATTTGATTTGTTTTTTGATAGTTCTCATTTGCTATATAATGACCTTTGAATGGAAAAACAAGTTATTAGCTCTTTTTTCCTTCTTTTTTTTGTAAGTCCATGAAAGGGTTAAGTGTTAAAAGTGATATATTTATGTTTATTGTTATCATATATCTGCTACTGACATAGGGTGGTTTCACATTAGGGACCTTGAAGCCCATTTCATGCCCAAACCATGGCCTAACAAGGAAGTGCACTGCTATGTGATAGGCTGTTAAACTGTGACATGATGCACCGCTTTTGTCACCTAGCAACCACTACACAGCAGTTATTTTAGGTGCACGTAAAGAAGGAGCCAGAAAATTTCAGTTTGTTATTTTAATACTTAGATTTAAAAACAAATTCATCCGTCATTGCTACGTCCATTACATTAGCTTGAAGAAAAAGTGACTGCCTCTTCCTCTTTGTGTGTACTGGTGGAGTGTAAACCAAATGTGCATACCGCCACCCACTGTATCGGATTGTATAAATATTAGGGCTGTTAGCGTTGATGCGTTAATTGCAATCGATTAAAAGGCCTCTTTTTTTTTTTTTTTAATTTAATC
>JAQLOL010000013.1:15851052-15873253 GCA_029783665.1 Naso thynnoides
AATCATGTTAATTGCGTGTCACTGTTTTGTCCCTTGGACATCACAGTGGTTTCCTGCTTCTTAGCGGCAGTCATGGAGAAGAGCAAACAATACTCGTCTGAAGGGTTTATTTTTCCTTTTTGTTATTCGCCTTCCTCCCACACAAGAAGATAGATACTGTTCTTTCAACTGTGTGTACAGTAACAAGGAAGAGACAAGCACCACTAATAAGCTTAGCTTAAACACTGGTAGTCAATAGAAAGTGCTAGCCTGCTTCCGCCTGAAGTCATCAGATACACTTTCCAACAGCACTTAACAGTCCTGTGTGCTTGTTGTGACTTGTTCATTCACCACTTTGTTATTTTTTACACTCAGATTAGCACTATTTTACAATTTCAGAATCAAATTCATACTGCAAGTAAACCACAAGGCGCATGTGCAAACTACTGCAGATGTGCTTGTAAGAAGGCGAAAAAACAAAACGTCTGTTGTGCTAATCTGAGTCTAAAAATAGCATAAAAAGGTTAAATAAGCAAGTCACAAGACACATGCAGGATTGTTTAGAGTTTTTGGAAAGTTTATCTGATGAGATTGTCCAGCACCTTCAACTAGCCACCAGTATTTGAGCTAAGCTAATTGGCGGTGGTCAAGCTGTGCCCATTTTCCTTGTTACCGCATGAAACCTACAAAAGAGACATACTTCAGGTAGCATCTGGTTCCCAGTCAAGTTACACTGGTAAGAATTGCTTTATATTGTTAATAAGGACTTAAAAACTGTTGTGAAATACAAAATATTAGAATTTTCAAGCAAGCAATAAAATATGCGATTAATCATGATTAATTATTGAAATTCAGCAATTAACTTACAGCCCTAATAAATGGTGTGGGGTACAAAACAATCCTCTTATGTGAAAACACCTTCAAAGTTTAAGTTGAAGTACATGCAGCTGGTCTATCGAAGAGGCTTCATGGTGTCCTGTCAGCTCTTTAGCACCCAGGTGCCATGTGGCGCCTGCTTTAGTATGTACAGTATGTGTTAGCAATGTAAAGGTGATATTCAGGATATCCACTCGCCTCCTCTCCCTCTGTGTCATTCCCAGTGCGATCCTGCTGCCAGAAAGAAGTTCATTTCAGTTTGCTGAATGTTTTCTTCAGAAGGTATTTTATCATTTTATGTCAGCTGGGTTTCCCCCTGGCAAACAACAGCCCTCAACTTTTATTAAACTCTAAGATAAGAAAAAAGCAACAATCTCTTCTTTCTTCACATCTGTCCTGATATTAAGCAGTTGATGAGCATTATGTTGTATCTGTGAATGAAAATTTCAATAGGTGCTTTCTGCAATTGCCTGACCAAAGTTCATTTCCAGGCCATTGGCAGAATTCCAGGAGCATGTGCAGATTAGAAATATGTACTTTTATTAAATTTAAAACAAAAAATGATAAGTGCAATAATATTACCATTATGTAATGAATGCACAATTTATGTTCACATTAGATTTGATAATTTTGATACGACGATGATTCTGTCTTGTGACTTTTGTCTCTCTAAATGCTCACTCTGTCCATGTCTCAGGTCAGGCTGTGACTCTGATTGCAATGCTAACTACTACAAACTTAATGTCTGCTGTTCCTGTTTGTCGATGCAGTTTGTGTTTGGCACATTTCCACAAAATATGTGAACTGACATTTAAGGTAATTCTGCAAAGCTTTGAAAGACCTTCTGCAATTTGTGCACAAAATTTGCTTTGAAAACTCACATTTAAGTGCTAACCCATCTTCATAGCAGTGTTTGTAATGTCCCTCATTATTTTTCCTACCCCCTACATTCTCTATATGGTCCACTGCCACTGTTTCAGCTTTGTGTATTATCTGAGGAAGTGGCTGTCTGCTAAACAGACAGAGCAGGCTAGTTTATAATTATTAGTTTAAGGCCCCGGCCCGCCATGTTCTGCCATCTCCTCGGCAGCGAGGGTCAGAGGAGCAATAAAACATGATTAAGTGAAGGAGCTGTGGCTGTAAACTTCATTCCAGCCGCTCACGGATGAAAAATGACAGTGAAATCAGTTGCGGCATGGGAACATGTCTGGGCTCTCTGTAATGATTAAACCCCTGGTTTGGATAACCAGTAGCAGGCAGACACATAGAGCTCTGATAACTTGGAGAGCCGAAACATCTGCAGGATACTCGGTGTCACATAATAGGCTTGTGGTGGCTGATTTAGGGTATGTAGCATGGAGCACAATGTGAGTTATATGCCAATTATTAATCCTGCTGTACTGCACTGAGATAACACTACAGGACATGCAGCTGGTTTACAAGACCACAAATACATGCAGTGACATGTTGTCATATTTACCTTAATAATCAATGCCGTGGAACAGAAACAGTCTTAAATCTTGACTGGTAGTGCTGCTGACATAAGCATAAAACCATACAGCTGTCTTTTTTTTTTTCTTTTAAATGTTGCCTATTTATTAAGACTTTCTAAACTATTAATAAGAACAACTGTTGAGTTGCCAGGTTGTGGAAAATACGCTTTTCCTGAAACTTACATGGTCTTTTTAGGGCTAAGAAAACAGTAAAACCCATCACTGTTTCCTAAAGCCCAAAGTGATGTCATCAAATTTCCTGTTATGTATTTGACCAACAGCCCAAAATCCATTAATATTGAATTAACTATAATAACTACAAACCCAAAGAACAACTTCCTTTATTTTTGCTGCTGGTATGACATAGACGTGACACTATCAGCTTTTTTCATGGTTGAACTGATCATTTGTTAGATCTGTTATTTAAAGGGTGTCTTATTGGAAAGTGGTACTAATGATTCTAATGTATGTCACCTTCTTCTTTCTGAGTCATTCACTGTGAGATTGATGTATTTCAGGATTTTTAGAAAAGGGTTTGGTTCACTCTAATGAGGTCTGTTTCTAAGTGAGTTAGATTTGGCTTCTGCACTCATGTTTACTGTAACTGTCTTCACTTATGCAGGATGGCAAAGGTCATGAATTAAGTACTGGTTGAACAAGGCAGATGGAGCCTGTATGGACTGTATATGTTACTGTAGCCTCCTATACGTTGACCTTTTCCCAGAGGTACACACAGTGAAGAAAGCTTTTCATGTTAGTCTCGAAGTTTTACAAAGGCTTCCCAGGACTTTGACCTTTAAAGCAGATTAATTGCATGTTCTTCCTCCCTGTGAGTTCCCAGACAAGACTGTAACATCCTCATCTTCAGTCAGGAAGGTAGCGTCTTTTGTTAGCATCTCTGAATGGCACTGTCGCTGCCAGGGGTAATTATGGGTAATTGGCAGGACAATAAGGCGATGACAGCTGTGGAACCGTTGCAACATAAGGGCAAGGCTCGGCCCAGCCGGCGATCCGGGCAGCACCCTTCGCTCACTCCCCACCGTCACAATCCACAGGGCGCAATTAAGTCACACAATAACCTTTTTGTGGAACCCTGTCCAGCACATATCAACAGCACATCTAGACCAGGGAGTTGAAATTTCTTTTTCCACCCCTTTTTCCTCCATGTCTCGCCCTGGAGAGGCATTTATTTTAATCAAAGAAAATAAAGAAATGAATGTGTGAGAGGAAGGGCTGATAGGTCTGCATGAATCGAAATCTAAATAAACCTTTGAGAGGTGGAACAAAATACCTGAGGATAAAGTTCTGTCTTTAATGATGTAGCCAGAATGAGGAAGTATTGTGTGGCTCTTAAGCACTTGTATGACTTACTCTTCTCATTTTGTTTGACAGCTTGTTTCTGTGGCAGCGAAATTATCAGTTAATTCACTTGTCAGTTTTAGAACGAGAGCAGTTTTCTTTCTCTCCTCCCTCAAGTTAAATGAGGGATCTGGTGGAAAAAATGAGAAAAAAGAAAAAGAAAAAAAGGGAAAATGATGCAATCAGTTATTTAAAATTTCCTTCAAATTTGCTGAGAGAGCTCCTTTTGCTGAACAACAGATTAATCTCTGTTTATTTGTGAGTGTAACTGAAGTGAAAACTTCTGCACATTGATTTAGGGTAAAAAATTAAATGGAAGGCTCAGTGTTCTTTTAAACTCAAGTGTTTCTCACAAGGCTCTATTCGATTAGCCATACAAGTATCATGGCAATCTTATGCCTGCTATACTCACTGTAAACCATGAAACAAATGTTGACTGTTCACAGTTTGTCTTTGCTAGGAATCTATTTGATCTTGTAGATGATACAGAGAGGGGAGCTTTGAAAGTTTATGTTCAAGCAATCAGTCATTTCATTTCAGTGTTTCCTTCATAGTACTGTCAGTAGTTAGAGGCAAATCACAGTAAATCCAACCAAGTATTACAGATGGTCATCAAACTGAAATGTGATCAAGAGGATGTGTATGCACACAACTCTTTCTCATCACTACTCATCGAAAATCACCACTTTGTCTCACACTCTTTGGGCTCTCATACAGACTCACAAGGTACTCTTTACCCACAAACCTACGTAGTACATCGCCTTTATAAAAGTTTGACTTAGGCTCTTTCTAAACATGTGATTCATGTAAAAGCCAATGAGTCTCTAATAGATGCTAAAGGTCGCCATTCTGCATCTGTACAAGAAGCAGCAACAGTGTCAGATGAGCCGAAAATGAGATTCAGCTGATGTCCATGTCCTGCACTTTATACACAAGTATCCACCCTAGCCTCCTTTCTGCATCTCCAGCGAGGTTAAATATACAGCATTGGACAAAAATAGAAACATAGTGCAGAGTAAAAAAAAAAACAGTCATGTCATGAAAACATATAAAATTCATTTTCATGTTAAAACAAGCGTGAATTTGCAATAGCTGCAACCAGCTTCTACGACAAGCGGTTGGTAAGTTATGGAAGGGGTGGGGCTTAAGTGTAGGGGTGGGGCAAGACATCAACAATGAAATAGTGTGTGTGTGTTTGAGTCTTTCACAAAGTGTGGTTATATTACATTACACACAGGCCACTCCCACTACCACGCCCCTTTTTGTCAGTTGGCCCCAAAAGTTAATCATCTGTCCTTTGGCTAATGACCAACCTTTCCACTAAGTCTTGTGCAAGTATGTGAATCCATTTGGAAGCTACTGTATGCACCTTTTTGCAGTAGGCCAATCCCATTGCCACGCCCTCTTTAAGCAAATTGGCATGAACACAAGCAGACACCTTCACACACATACACTGACCTCTATGCCAAATTTTAGCCTCCTGGGGTGAAAAATGTGGATGCCAAAGGGTGGGGACTTTTTGTGGACCAACTGACCGACCAACAGAGTGACCTATTGAGCTGCGGGTCAACAAACAGCCAGGCTAAACCATTACTAATGAAATGCCATGACACTTGGTTTGTTGCAGCTTGAACTGTATTCTGTATGAGTCCTGCCATAGAAATGTTACTGTAAAAATACTCAAGTGTACTGTATTCATTTTAAAGCTGACATTCACTATTACCCACGTTTACGATTACTAGAAGTTGCAGGAGGCGGAGGTGTGCTGACCAGAAGCTGCTGGTCATACCTGACCAAGTAAGGCTGCAACACTAAAATCTCTGAGTGTACTGAATTAAACAAGACTGTGTTTTATTGCTCATAAATTCAACTTTTCATTTACAAGAAGACCATGTTATTTCTTCCTCCACATAGTCTCACTTTAAACAACTTTTTCAGTGTTCTTGTTATTTTGTCTTTCCCTCGGAAGTCCCGTAAGTACAGACACATTGCCAAGTTGTCATATTTCACACACAGGCTCAGAAAACGGTGGCACACTGAACAAGGAAGTTCTATGAAAGTCACAAGTGAATACGATTCTGTGGTGTGACTGAATAACTTTTACACCTCGCTGTGCCAGCGTCAATAGTCGAGGCCTCCAAACCATACTGCGCTCACTTCCAGAACGCACACTGTGAACTCACAACAGCATTTTTGAAGAATTAGTTAATTAAGAGGACAGACTTTCACAATATTTATGCGAGGCGAGACCAAGGTCAACTGGAGACCCGTCGCCGAGCTCATGGCAGCCGTGCTGGGTGGAGAATGTGGTAGCTTTCTGAGAACAGCCAAAATTTCTAACTTCACATGTAAGAGTAAAACACAGAGAGCTGTGAGTCCTGAGCTGATGCAATTTGTCCTGGACGGCCTCCTTGTTGCAGTGACCCGGTGAATTTCCTCGCATTCAATTAGCCTGCGCTGCGGTTTCTGCACGGTATATCAAATGTGAGTGACTGTAGGTTATATAAAGTGCATGCAGATCTGTAATGTCTAAACAGACTGAAACATGGGTCTCCAACTCTTGGATGGGATCCAAATCAGAGAGGATACGGCTGAAGCGTTGCCTGCTCCAACCCAAATCTATTAACTGTAAATCTTGAGCTCCACTTAACTCCCACAGTCCGAAGACTGAAGAGGCCTTTTATGATCTGTTTATGTTAGTCAAAGCAGCCATTTTCCAGCCCACCTTCAGTTTGGTCTTGTGGACCACTTCCCATCGGACAGATCAGGAAACTCTGGATCCAGCAGCGTGGGAACAGAATTCAGCCAAGGGTGCCGGTGAAATCATCCGCCTGACTGTACACATGCACATGTGTGGACCCGTACTCATGCAGTGAGACACAAACACTCACACCAGCACTCTTCCACCCCACATCCCCCTGCGCTGTCCTCACCTGCAGCAATAACTTTGTCACGCCATAAAAACAGTCGCTAAAATGAACACCATTTCCACATCCACCTTGGCCTGAGTAGTGTGTGAGGAAACACCTCTCTGGTGCTTTATTCAGACTCACAAGGCAACTTCAGCTTTCACCATGTCTCTAGCACTTGGCTCTTGGCCCTGCACAGTAAACCAAACAGCATAACAGCTTCTTTGTACATGCCGCACGTATTTCTGGTCTTATGGTGCTCTGATTACACAATGCAAGTATTATTTTCACGCGCATTATGCACAGGGGAAAACCCTTTCATCTCAGGGCAGAGTTTAGCAGTGGCGCTGCCCTCTTGGCCGCAGAGACGCACAGTGGAGACGAGGGTCTGCGCCTGACACAAGTCATACTCAATATGGGCTGAGGGAAAGCAGCGGTGGCCGCAGGCGCTCTGCATGGGCATGCTCCTTCTCAGCCCTGCCTGAACTTTACGTTCATTTATTTTATGTTTCCCTTCTTGTTTTAGTCTCACAGAACTCGAGGGTGGCCACCAGATTTAAGGAGCATTTGCTTACCATACGCACAGAACTTCCCCTGTTTGTTTAATTGCATTATCTTCTACTTAATCACTTTACTTGCATCTGATAACAATTGCGTCTGCCTGGTTTGATGATTGATTGATAATCAGCGCCCTTCCAGTGTGCCTTTTTAAAGAGGCATTACTAAACTTTGCAAGCCAAGTCTTAATTAAAAAAGCTCAAGCAGCTTTTAAGCTTATAATGATATTTATTCTCCCACCACTACCAATCCTTTTTAAAAAATTTTCTCAAAATTTTTCCACCTCAATTTCCAGTTACATCCTTAAACGGTAAAGGAGCTTGAATTACACGGCCACACTGGCAATCTGGTTCCTATTTTGGGAAGTAAAAGATCGAAAATGAAAAGAAAAAGAACAGAGAGGGAAAGAGAGCGGGCTGCTGCCTGCCACCACCGAGATGCTAACCATTTCCATGTGTCTGTGTCTTTGCTAAATCCCCCCACCCCGCCTTCACTTCTTTCTTTCCCCCGACTGCGTCCCGCTGCTTCTTCCCCTTGCTAAACAGACTATAAAGAGCATGCATGGTGGTGGGAGGGACTCAACAAGGTGCGAGCACTTCAGGTAGCCAACCACAGCCTTCCTTTCCGGACTTGTCTACTCTTTGACTCTCCTGATTGGCTGCGGCAGGCGCACAGATGTTTCATCTTTAATGATTTTTGTAGCCATTAGGTTAATAGTTGTTTATGGCAGTGAAATGTAGGAATGTGGGGGGAAGTAGAGGAAAGGGATCAGGCTGATAGGGAGATGGGGACTTTTTGGGGCGGGCTGGGGGGGTTATCATTGGATAAATATGAGGAGAGGCCTGGCAGACTATGGGCCAACTGCGGTGGAGACTGTGGGTTGACATTACAAGGGGGATGGCGACAGGGGCTTCACACATACTCTGTCATGTAAAGACACAAAGACACACTTGCACACAGCCACATGAATGCATGTGCATCCCTTGTGAAACATCAAAGTCATGCATGCAAAGATCCAGACGGACAGACAGTAACAGTTGCACAGAGCAGAGTACGAGTGTAGTTTGGAGCCAGAGAGTGGGTGGCGCTAACTGCTAATAACGTCACTCAGCCCTGGTTAGTTCTTATCTGTACCTTTGCCACTATTTACCATGACATCAGTGTTATTCACACATTCATCTCCTGTACTTAAAGTAAGATGCTTAATGGCTTAAAATGATAAATTGTAGTTTTATAGTTTTTTTGGGAAGACTTTTGCTAACCATCAACAGCTAGCTTAGCCTCAGTGGCTAAATGTAGCCTCATCAGTGGCTAACTGAAGTGAGCTAAGCATACAACATGTTATTACGACAGCTTTTAAGATGGAACGTTGGTATGTCTTTCTTTTTAAGGCCATCTTACATCAACTGCCGTCTTATTTATGTTCTCTACTGGCTCCAAAAATCTGTTAGTAGCCTAACTCCAACCTTTGGTCTCACTGATAATTCATGCACGAAATTCCTCAAATTCGCTTTGTCTTTCCATCGTCTTGATCAGAGCTACAGAGTCACCTTAAACTCAAGGGATTTATCAGTTTAGAAGACTTAAAATCCAGAATTAAGGATCATTTAATCAGTGTATGCACATGTTTTACTGCTCAATGCTAATGTTTTTCTGATTGATTTAATCCTTATTTGTTATGTGTGTTGTTTGTTATATGTGTGGAACTTTTGTGCTGCCAGTACACTGAATGCACCTCTGCTGCAGATGCATCTTTGTTTTGTTATTGTTGTTTATTTAATCAACAGACTTTTATTTCTAACATGTTTTATGGATCAAGCCAGCAAAATTTGCTTAAATGTTTGTCTGCTAATTACTTTTGTTTTAAGTGTGCAGAACTTTTCAGGTACATAAGAGTTAATGTCCTCCAATCAGTCTAAGGTTTCTTTTTAAAAAAAAAATCAACCTGGCAACCCAAATGTTACTCTTATGAATGATTTCTAACTGAACTACAAAGCTTTTATTTTTGTACCGTTAACAAAGATATTAGTCAAAACTTCTACAAACTCTTCATAATGGATGTCTTATTAAAAAATAGTATTTTTAATCTCTTATATTTGTACTTTTTTTGTTTTTCATGGTTTACACTTGCATTTGCAATACCTTTTTACTTTCTTTTTGAGCCTGTGTATAAATTTGATGCCTTGTTTCATCATAGTTTTATGTGAACCACACAAACACCAATAACTTTTTTTCTATTGTGAAAGCTAATGGGAGTCAGGAATCTAAAAACTGACTTTAAAAAAAGTGTAACTTTGTGCATAGACAAACACACAATGCACATCCCATACTAAAGTAAAAAGTCCCTAAAAGAAGGAAGTATTAATTATCTGAGAAAGAAGATTAATGGTTACTGGAACACACTGTAAAGAAAACAGAGGATCACTCAACTGCTGTAAAAGCTTCTCTTTCTGTGTGCATGCTGGTTTGTGTGTGTGTGTGTGTGTGTGTGTGCATGCTTTCATACTACTATACAGCACACATGTAATACATTACACATTCATTTCCCTCGTGGTATTTGAACTTTCCCTCAGACTTCTGTTGCCATCCCACCTCCTCTTTTAGTTTTCCTCTTAATGCATCCCAGTGGACAAAAGCATCCATCTAAATCACATCCGATATCTGTCATTAAACAGTAACTGCGACTATTGCAACATGTAATATTGTCAATGGAAAGAGACTTGACTGACACGTAAAATGAAGACTTTACTTTAAATCTATTTCAGTCTCTAGGACTTATCACCTAAAGAGGTTCAGATGGAAGGTAGCTAACACTAGAAGAAGGAGGCCACCTCTTACAGCGTGGTGAGGAAGGTGGTTGCTGAATTCAAGCGTAGCACTGAGAGGGTGGAAGATGACCTGGTTTCTAGAATGTCAGTCACTGTCATCACACAGGAAAGATTGATGACATGAGCTCAACAGATTGACAAATATCACAACAGAACATAGACACACGGCTCCAAGAAACAATGATGTGCAATTAATAACAGTCTCTAAATGACCATGTTGTAAGCTGGGTCTCAAAACTACTTGGGCCTGACAAAAAGCAGATTCTGCAAGGATGTCAAGGGAAAATTTTGCCTTTAAAATGCCTTTTTACATTCGGATTTCCTCGATAAAGGTCTGATGAAGTACCGCAATCATCACACCTTTAGATTTTATATTGATCCCACGATGGCATAAAATTGGGGTGACCATGTGTGATTTTTATATTGATTGCAGCATTACATCGCCACATGTCACAAGCTGTTCTGCAATGGCACTCTAGTCTTTTTATATTGCCTCCGTAACGCCTCCGCTACTACCTCCCAAGGCGGTACAGAGGTGGGATCATTTCGTACCCCCATCCCGCGACAGGGACGTTTATATTGAAGATGAGACATTACAGAGGCGAAAATATCACGCAATGAAATGGCAATATGAAAAGACCTTATGAGGCAGATCCAGAGAGATTTCTCCAATTCATAACAATGGATGAGACTTGGGTCCACTACTTCAAACCAGAGGTGAAAAAACAATCAGAACAGTTTGCCTTCCAACAAAGCCAAATTGGTGAGGTCTACAGGCAGAATGATGGCTTCCATTTTTCCAGGATGTTTAGAGAGTGCTGCTAGTGGACCAACTTAAAAGGGTTCATACTATTACAGGATCTACTCTGCTGATTTCTTCAGACTGCTATAAGAGAAAATCAAAGACATTTGGCATGTGTAGAATGACAAAACAAGTAATATTTTACACAACATCAATTCCACGAGTCCATAGCAGCAATAGCTGCCATCCAGGAATTAAGGTTTGAACATATCCAACACTCATCCAATTCACCGGATTTGGCATTCTCCTGCCCAAGATGAAGGAGCAAAAGTGACATTTGATTACGATTATGTCATGACCCTCATCACTGCTGTGCACCCCATTCTGAAGGTCCATGTGGGAGGTAATAAAGGGCTACAGCAGGTTTTCTTCTTCTACCTTGGGCCATAAACTTATCAACAAGAACATTTGACTCAGGACTAAAGCTAAGTTGAAAACAAAAAAAAAAAAAAAAGGAGACATAGCGTAGCATTAAAGCATTAAACTCGGTGGCTGATCCAAAGCTTCATGGAGGAGTTTTCAAAGCAGCCAAGTGGGGCCCCAGTCTTTGGACAGGTACCACCCCAGTCAAGGCGTGGCCTGCTGGGTCAAAATGAGTCCCAGGTGTCCCTCAGAGGCGGGTAGGGTGGTTTTGGGGTGGGGTAGCAGTTAGGACTGTGGCTATCGCTAACGATGCTAACACAAACCTTCTGTCATGGCCATATAAAATGTTGCCCCTTATTAAGAGGGGAAAACGAGGGATGGGTTTCCTATAGAGACCCTTGAGGGACTCTGCAGAGCATGTCACGAAGGAATTGAGTGGTGTGCAGTATGACTGATTACATACACTATACTATTATATGTATCTATCAATCTGTCTACCGGTTCTGTCATTTGGGCAGACTTGAAATCTACTGTACCATAAATAATGTGCAGAGATGCAGAGACAAACCACAAGCACATGTGTGATGCCTCTGTGTTTGTTTGCTGATTTGTTTGTAGTGTTTGCTTTTGAATCAAAGGCTGCCGAAGCAGCTTCTGAAGACAGCCCACATTCATTACATGAGACAGGGTTATTCTAGGCTTGCACAAGTGAGCCGAGCTTAGCTGAAAACCTCCGGTTTGGACAGAGACAGCCACAGACCACAATGTAATTAGGCATTTTTTTCTCCTCTGCTCTCCCCATACCAGACGAAAATTGTAAATCACGTTTACAATCTAATATTGAATCATTGGAGTGCAAAGCAGATGATTTCACTCTTGCTGCAACTACCATTCTCAACCGTAGACAACAATCAATTATTATGAAACACTGCAAAATCAATTTGCTGTTGCAAGACTAAATAATTAAAAAAATGTTTCAGCAACAGCAGCAACTTCACTCTGTGGTTTGCATGCACTTAAAGCTGTTCCAATCAATATTTTTGCATTAATAAGGGGTCGGATGTGTAACTCACAGAATTATTACTCAATGCTGCAGTTCTTCTCAGCTCTAGAGAGTGTTTTAGCATCTTTTGGATTTGGTTCTATGGCCCACAAATGTACTTTTTGGTGCACTCTTATGGCAATTATTTCACATACATGCATCATAGATTTCTTCACTGTAGCTCTTAACCTTGTATAGGCTACCGTTTGCTTTTTTTTCAGCTTATTTCTCTTTTGTCTCTTAACCTGAGAAAAATTGAGAAGTGTTGCTTTATGCAAACCCACCCCAAGGCAACCACAATCTAAACCACAATGTTACAATATAAAATTCCTCTCAACACGTCTCCCTGCACTACCTGTATGCATCGGTCTAATACCTCAGATTTAATGCTACACTTCACCTACCAGTCTCACCTCCTAAACAGCTGAGTGCTACAGCGGCTGCCTAATCCCCCTGTTAAACCTGTTTCTATCTGCAAGCCGGCCGCGTCCATCAACAGGAAATTAACCCCAGCTTCCCTGTAATGTGAAACAGCATCGCGCTCCATAACAGCAGTTCTCATTCACAAGTCTTACACACACACACACACATGTGTGTGTTGTTAAAAATATGCCCTGACGCCTGGGACCGGAGTGAGGATGAAGTCATCAACACACACACATACACACATGAGAGTTTGTGTATGGATGCACACACATTCTCACTCACACAGAATTTCCCGCAGCCACACACAGGCATTATTCCCACTAACTAGCTGCAGAGACAGCAGTGTTATGGCTTCATTGTGGGCAGCCGTACAGCTGGGAATGTGGGATGTGCAGCTTGGAATACCTGGCAAGGCTCACAGTCTGAGAAAGGAATGCTGTGCAGACAGGAAGGTATCAATAGAAAACTCCAGTGATGTGTGTGTGTGTGTGTGTGTGTGTGTGTGTGTGTGTGTGTGTGTGGTGAAAACAGTGGCCACTGTTGTCAGCTGGCATTACCATTTGTAAGTGAAGTTAGAGTGAAATGTGATTCCTGTGTGTTCAGATAAGGTGAAGAACAGAAGGTAAAGACATACATATGTGCTGATCTAATCAAGAAGAAAATGAGGCACACTGATTTGGGTCCATCTCCATTAGACACCTGAAGGGAGTGAAACTAGGACTGATTAGGTTCATAATGACTGGGTCACTTCAGGTGGAGGACATGTGTCAGCTCACACAGCTTGGACTGTATGAGCTTTATGTGTTACAAACAAGATTCTTTCTGTTTAGGGAAAAGTTTGACATTGTGATATGTTGAGGTCTTTGGTGTCCTTCTCAAACTATATTGCACTGTTAGTGTTAACCTTTTGTTCATTTGGTTTTAACACTAGAACAGCCGTGATGGTCGTTTTGACCGTTTTCACATTTATATGTTATATAGCCTTCTTGGATTAAATGTTACAGTGCTGCTGGTCCCTATATTTTAATTATAGAGTGTGGTCCAGACCTACTCTATATTCAAAGACAACTTTGTTGTGATTTGACCCTATATAAACAAAATTGACTTGACTTTTCCTAAAATGTCTGTTTTTTTCATTTAAAATGTTATTTACACAAATTGCACTAAATGCAAAGATTGATGTGATCATTTTTTACCTATTCTGGCCACAGGTGGTAATAATGACCCCACAGATTTTTTTTGCGATTGAACTGATACATTTTCTTGTGGTGGCAGCTGCTTCTTAGTTGCTTGGCAACTATCATTGTCTCTGTCAAGAATAAAACTTTGAAAGCAGCCTTGAGTTCCATTTACAGAAGCAACTTTGGACCTCAAAGTAGCGTGATGGACGACAGCGCAGCGGAGAGCAGCTCACCTGCGTCAGCCGGAAGCGAATCGGCATGATCCGTCTCTGATGAAAGTGTGTGTTTTCTCTTCCTCCTTGGCATCTTCAGGTGTTATTTTGTTTTTTAAAAAAGATACCTAACACAATAAATGCATTGTGCTCTATATTTGGCATCTATCATAAGAGATGATAGAATTTGAAATCTGGCATTCAAAATGACCACTCACAGCCTTTCAAGTAGGTATGGAATTCTGGCCCTTTCAGCAAGAATCTGCCTTCGCATATGTAAAATGCATCACTTTATGTGCAGGAAGAGATTTCCTTCAGGAAAGTCTTTGCAGATGGAAAATGTTAGAACCATAAATATAAAAGCTTTATGATTTTGGGGCCACTATATCTTGGATATATTCTCCACTCAGTCCGATTCACACAATGAAATATAATGCCAGAGGGTACATACAATGATCTATAGTTAATAAAACTTACTTCAGCCACATTTGTAGTTCTGTGAGGCTGTACTTTGGTACAATGGTGCTTTGAGCTCAGACTATATTCTGAAGAAAGTGTGCAGCACAACAACCAATTATATTCCAACAGCCAATTATGTTGCATGAGTTGAAGGCATTTGGCAGTATGGATAAGGCAGTATGGCAGCAGACAGACAAATAATGACCTGTTTAGGGCTTGAAACTAAAATATATGAGTATATGCTTTTTTTTAATGTGAGGAAAGGTTCCCCATTAGCTGCTACACATGATAGCAACTGATGTCCAAATATATAAAACAAGTGCGTAGACATCCATACATAACTAGCATACTGAGGACTTGTCTTGAGAGGTGACCCAGAGTTTTATAGCCATCACCTGAAACTTACTTGTGACTTTCCGGACAGTTTTGTCTAACCTCTGCATCCACATTTCTCTCAGGAAAAAACAGCCCAACAACCTGATGTTGAAAAGTCAGTGAATTGTCAAGTCAACAGAATACACTGTGAAACAACCTTGAATATCAACATTTATATATTACAAAATTTTACATTACAAAATATTGTTACTATCTAGAAGAAGTTCAGCATATGGGGTCATTAGGATCATTAGGGTTCATCCTCTGAGGAACTTAAATGTCTGCACCAAATTTTCCTGGTAATCAATTCAACAGCTGTTGAGATATTACACTAAAAGTGATTATGTTAACCCTTCCATGGCAAACGAGAAAGACTGGGATCAACAAAGTTATTTGGATTTATCCTATGAGGACCTTAAATGTATGTTCAAAGTAATCTATACTTAAATCTGCTCTGAAGTTCAGGACCAACTGGCAGACCGCTATGGCAAACCTGAGAGCCAAATGTTGTTAAATGTACCTTTTGTTTAATATAAATTAGCAGACAGACTGTCTGACTGACTGTATGTGTTCAAATACATTACAGCATTAAGGACAATAAAAAGTGGCTAATGTCCTGCTCCACCCACATTAGCTGATTAGGACAGGATATAACAGATAATAAAAGTAGGATGTAATCTTGCACAGAGATTTCGCAGCAGGATGACGTCTTAAAGTCTGACAACCTCAAGTCGTAGTAGACCACAAAAAGTGGGAGGGGGGGTATGTACCCGTACAACATCTGAAAGTGATCTACTTCCCAGCTACTGACTTAGTCTGACACCAAGCGACAGTCATATACCCACCAACTTCCAAAAAAGTCAGAGCAATGAGTAACATACTGGCAAATCCTCCCTCCCCATAACATTAAATTCCTCAGGATCATTAGGTAACCATAACCTCGCTGTGGCTTTGGAATTCTTAAAACATAGATCCCCATGTGCTTAAACCAAGTAAAAGCTAAAATAAACATATACATGCATGGAGCTGCAGTGTTTTTTTAATTACAGAGTTTAGTGTGGAGCCAATTGGGTCCATTAGCTTTTAAGCTATGTGCACTTCAAACGAAGGAGCGGAGAAGGAGCAGATGTTGCTGCTCTATTAACACAACAAGGAAACAGCTCCTGATATCTGAGCTATTTTTGTCTAATGACAAGGTGAAAAGTCCTCTAAACTGACAACAATAACAAAGCTGAGAAACACGCTTGGGTCACTCTCTCAGAACTGAAGCAGAGTTGATGAAGTGTGGGCTTCGCCGCAGCACTGGCAGAAGTTTCTTGGCTCACAGTCTGATGTGCCACAGCTTCAGGTCACGGTGGTCAGTGCAGCCCCTTACAGTTCTGCATACAGTTCTATTGTCTGTGGACAATACACACACGGGGCCTCTCCACGGTCACTGGGGCAAATACATCACACACACTCTCAGATACAGACATTTGGAATCCAACTGAGACATTCACTGTGTAAGCAAACTTGTAAACTTTTCACCAGACACCTTAAAAAGCTGGTCCGGTTTAGTTTTTCTGTTGTCTGGTTAATGTTTGGCCAAAACAGAATTATTATGCACAGTATGTGTTGTGTTATGGCAGTTAGTTGATCCAATGTTTTTGTCATGCTGACATATTTTGACAACTATCAATAGCACACAAAGAAAATGAAAGTTTTGCAAACAGTCAGAGTCCTCAGAAGATGAATCTAAATCATTTTATCTGAGGTCATCAGCAGGTCAGAGTTTTATTTGTCCTGGGAAGCATTTAAACAGCAGCCAGATGGACTGAAACAAAAGGAGGAATACTTTAAGTGCTGTATAGTAATGAAGTAGAAATACTTTTACTGTACTTATGCAGTTGGTTTTTGTTTTTTTCTATATCTGTACTTTACTATTTCTATTTCTGTCAACTTTCACTTGTACTTTACTACATTTTCCAAGAAAACAGCTACTTTTACTCAGATAAATTTCCCAGAATACTCGCTACTTGGTGACTCATACTCAAGTAATATTGCAATGGCCGACTTTTACTTTTAACATTTTTTTTCCCAGTTGGGCATCCTTACTTTTACTTAAGTATGGCTTTTGGGTACTTTAAACAAGATATAGATATTTTTGCAGAAAAATGTGAAAACCAAGGCACTCTTATTGGAGGAAAATTAAATAGCCTTTACGTATAAGTACAGCTTATGCATAGCAAAAGTTTTTAAGAAATAAAATAAAAATAATTATATACAAATATATACATATATACCTCCTCCTCTTATGACACACAGACACCCTTCATCAGGGTGACTCGAGAAACATCTTAGATCTTTATTTTCAATTGTAAACTCATTAGAACAGAACACAAAGCTGTGACAAGAGAGGTAGAGAGGTAACTTCTGACTGTACAAAACTTATTAAAGCATTACACAAACACAAGGAACTGATCACCTTTGCTACATGGCTTTATGGCGATGTAGTCGATGTGACTGAAAACCTGCAACCTGCTGACTGACCCACATCTGTAAAACCAGCTGTGAGTACCACCACCGTCAGTCCCATCTGACATCAGACGGCTCACCAAAGAGAGGCAATCCAGCACATCACATAGAGGCAAGTGTGATGTATGTGTTCAGGTTATTTACATGGCTCGCAAAGAATTTACTTGCATCCTTGACAGAAGACCCTCGTCTGGGTGAAGAGAAACTTTTGAGTTTCATTGTTGGAGATGTAGAATTTGACAATTTTTGATATTGAAGCACAACAGAGACAAAAAGTTGGGACATCTCAACTTCTTTTAACTATTCTTGCATTCATCTGTCTCTCACAAGTCTCCAAACTTTATGGAAACTATTGAACTGCTGGAATACACCTCTAATGATACTTGACAGGACAGGCTTGTATCCAGGTTACAGAGCATCTTGCATTTCACCCCATCTGACACCATCATGTTTTTTTAATTGCTTACACCTGTTTATTTTTGACAGCTCGGCTATATCTGGTCTAAACCACAAAACTCATCAGAGTTCATTTAAAGTGCAGACAGTTATCCTGCTTCCCTTATGAAAGTTTCCAGAATCTTCTGTTCAGTAGTGGAGGATGAAGTTATTTTTCCAACACTTTACCACAATTTTCCCAAGGAGATGTTTCACCACTTTGAGAGCTCCTTACAAATGTCAACATGAGTTCTCCGCTGCTCGCCCTATACAAGCCATCAAACAGCGAGTCAAAGTGGGAATCCAATTATTTATTAGAGCCGCACGCTAACCATCCTTCAGTAACTGCATCCACCGCTAAAGATCATTTGTTGGAAAAAAACAAATTCTGGCCTTCTGGTTGAGGAGGGATCGTTTCCATTAATAGAAGACGATGGAGGAAAAACTTGCAGACTTTTAATGAACTAAAAGGCCTCTGTTTGTGTGTGTGTTTGAGAGAGAGAGAGAGAGAGAGAGAGAGAGAGAGAGAGAGAGAGAGAGAGAGATGTTTTGTGTTTGAGTCCAACATGCATATACAACCTGCATGTACAGGAATTGACAATATGTGGAAGCATAACGTTATAGGTTTGTTTTCAAACAGAACAGTGTGTGTGTGTGTGTGTGTGTGTGTGTGTGTGTGTGTGTTGACCAATAGAAGTGTGCACTTGCAGTGTTTGTGCATGTGTCTCACATGTTTTATAGTCTTGTCTTTTGTTGTTGTCTGCTTAATAAATATTAAAAGCTGCACATGCAACTTAATTTCTTAGTGCCAACTATGCATGAGCTTAACAGCACAGTGTGTCCATTTGTGCTAAACAAAGGGGATGAGCCCCATTTCAAAGCCCAGGGGGGAAGGAGGGAGGCATCATGGGGTGGTGGGGGTAATTTTCATACCTGTCCAATTGGTAATGGTGCACGGATTTCATGGGGCCCCTAAATAAGGCTGAGGGGATTAGAGGAACCTGCTCGGCTGTAGAAAGAGTAGGGAGAGAGAGGAAGAGTTTGTGAGCACGAGTTTTCTGCAGAACAGAAAAAACATGAATGTACACAAAAATCAACATTTTTGCCACAACAAAAGCAATCAGGGCCGAAATAAATGTGACATTTCTTGCCAAGCCTTTTCTTAGTGTGCTAATACTGCTAACATAAGAGGAGTAAATATTTCTCAGTGGTCAAAGAAAATATAAGAGAGTTGTAACTTGACATTCTTGCAGCTACAAAATCGCTGAAACATACAGTCGTTATGAATTATGATACTGCAAAAAACAAAATGAGGCTTCTTAATTTGTACCTGGCAACTGTCTTTTCATGTGTTTTTATCAGCAGTTGCTAGCAAATTGCTTAACTAACAAAAGTCCTGGAGTTGGTTGAAAATGTGTTTTCAGACTGACTGACATATGGGACCAAAGAAAAGCTTTAAGACTTCCAGATGTTTGAATCTATACACCACCAAGTTCTGTGGACTGATTTTACAAAGTTGGCATTGCAGTATGTAAGAACAGTTACCTGTCCAACCATTGGTCCAATGAGTGTCGCTTTGGACTGACAGTCAGTCCATGAGCCAATCAGCTCCATGTGTGGGACCAACGTCCTTGTTTTGCACGTTATCATTCGATTGTCAAGTATTGTTCAGTGGTACGCCAAATTTGTATTTCTAGGATTGCAGCCGCATAATTTGATGCAGAGGGCACACTGTTAATCAAAAATCATTAAAAATAAACTACTTACTTTTATCAAATGACAGTCAGACAACTCAGACAATCAATTTTCCCACTGAATAGTTTTTATTTTCTCCAGTACACGTGCAATTAAAGATGTTTGGCCACTATACAATAGAGACGTAACATTAAAGCTTCAGTGTGTAGGATTTAGCAGCATCTATAGGCAGTGTTGGACAAGTTACTCTGAAACTGTAATAAGTTACTTATTACTGATTACTACTCTTAACTCACTTACTTTACTTATTTTATTGTATCAAAACTAATTAGTTACGTTACTCGTTTCTTTACTACAACAGAACTCCCAGAAAAATGATGCGAAAAATGTTTGGCCAGCTCCCAAAATTTATTAAATTTTTTTGGAACAAAAACTTTGTTTTGACGGCTACTAATTTAAAGGCATGCTTATGCACAGCAACATTAGACCATCACCATTAGCAACTACTCAAATCAAATAAGCCTTTTGTAGAATATCGGCACGTGCATGTATATCTCATCGTCATAAGATATCTGAGGATAAAAATCACATTTCTTTGTAGTACCACAGTAATACAGTGTTACTTGGATCAGTAGCCATAATATAATTAATGTTTTGGCAATTGTAATCCCTTACTTACTAGTTACTGAGAAAAGTAATGAAATAACTGCAATGCGTTACTTCCCAACCCTGTCTATAGGTGGCTGTGAAACTCTGAGAAATGCAAAAGCCCTCGCTAGAGCCATCGTTTGGTTTGTCTGTCCTGGGCTACTGTAGAAACACAACAGTGCAGCATCGCACACAATGTGACTGGGACCTGCTTCCTTTGTGGGTTCTTATTTTCAGACAATTATACAGTAATGACAATGTTTTTAGTAATGTGTATTCAATATTCTACCAAGACATCCCCCTAAATATTGCACACTGTACCTCAAAGTCAGGGCAATGTCTTTGTTCAGTTTTTATGATAGTTTCTGGTGATTTTTCTTCAAACTACAGGGCCCCTTGTCACTTAGAGAGAGACAGACTGAGAGCCACTGGGGAAAAAAGGGGGATCAGGAGAGAGGCAGCGAAGGGAAAGAAGGGCCAGAGGGCTGGAGGGTAAAAATTGCAGGAGCAGGATTATGAAAGATTACTGTGCAGGAACGGGAGCATGGTGTGGGGGAGCCAGAGAGACGAGCTTTCATCTGGTCGCACAAGACAAAGGAGCTGCCAGTGACGAGCCCGGGTCCCCCGACGGCCATGCTGGATGGTGGATGGGGTGTTAGGGAATGACGGCGTGTGTGCGGGTGGGAAGGCGGGCTACTCAAAGGGTGTAAAAAAAAAAATGACAGATGGAATTTTAAAAAGATAATAGCTAAAAAATATATTTAATTTGTTGGAGATGGTTTAAAGGGTTTCTAACATCTTGTTGTCATGTCAACAAACGGAGCAAAAGAAGAGGGATAATTAGCTTACTTTCAGCTGAATGACATGTAAAAACCCAAAATGTCAGTGTTGTCTACCCATACACACACAGACATAAGATGAAATTTGGGGGGAGGTCTGAAGATGAGTGTCTGCATTGGAACAGGAGCCTGTCTTTCTCGTGGCAAAGTGCAAGCAGACGGTCTAATTACACCTCTGCACCACAACACGCTACTGTCTTACAGGTTAGCACAGATGAAGGGCTTCTTTGTGTGTGTGTGTGTGTGTGTGTGTGTGTGTGTGTGTGTGTGTGTGTGAACTGTGAGTAAGACTCATGCGGTGCAGAAAGGCGAAGATGAAGACAGATCAAATCTTTTGTTCAGACGATTTTTTTTTGTTGTGTTATGTGTTAATGTGCTTCTTATGTGGTTCGTGTGCATATGACTGTGCGCATGTGTGTTTTGTGTGTGTATGCTTGTGTGTGGAGAGTTTATGCATGTTGGTATATCAGTCATCAGCTGATATACAACTATCAGCCTGCCATGTCCACCCTCTCTCTCCTCCTCTCAATCATTCAATCACTCAAACAGGTCTGAGAGAGAGAGACTATCGTCTGTCTATGTCGTCGTCTCAGTCAAACCTAATGACTAGTAACAGCCATCTGGACTACCTCAACCTTTACTCCCATTTCACCAGCCTCACTGTTTACACACTCATACAGTCACATTCACATACACACACACACAAACACACACTCTCCTCTCTCGTTCTGCCCCAAAATCTTATCCCTCTGACTTTCTCTTAGTCTCTTTATACATGAGTTTGTTAGACAAGCTCGAGCATAAACTTATATGCTCAGGTGTTCATGCTGTAGTAGTCATTTTCTGTGTCCACTATATGGCACCACAGAACGCAGACTAATTACTGTATGTCTCATGTTACAATAGACCACAGTGTGTAGACCACACAACGACAATTTCCTGTTAATCACATGATGATTTTCACACAGGATCTATGGATTCCTAGCCTGGTTAACCATCCGCTTCCACATTGTTTCACTTTGTGAGAAGCGTCTGGCCACTCTCCATTGAGAGAAGTTTGCATCGGGGTGGGCGGGATATTTTCAACTTCGACCAATCGCTACTGCTTGGTCGTTACGTATCTTATAAACGTTTGCCGAAGCCCGTCGGAAGTAACGCTAAAACATCGTTCCCCTCGATAAAATGTCTTAGACATTCCTGTTGTTCAG
>JAQLOL010000013.1:15902871-15923629 GCA_029783665.1 Naso thynnoides
ACAGACCATGAGGTCGATCACAGATTTACTGATGCAGAAGTGGAAAAGAGGCGTGCCACACACTTCTCATCAAGTGAGCAACAGTTTCGAACTTATGAGGAGACGTCACACATTTTCTGTGAGGAAAAAAGGAAACGGGCTACGCTGTAAGAAAAAGCCTGGCCGACAATAGAGGACCGATTCAATGAGTGAGTCAAAAAAAGGCCCACACGGCTCCACGAGACACGTCAGATTTAGAATTCATCAAGCTACTCGTCATTTGGAATATTCTGTGTGACAATGAATCTTACAGAATTCCTCTTTATTCTTCTGATGTAAAATACCAACCACACATTTTTTACTGAGCGGCAGATTTGAGCATTTCCAGCTGAATATGAGAACAAGCCGCTTGAGATGCATGCATGCTGAAATGTCAGCGGGTCTGACCGTTCTCATCTTTGCTGTTTAGAGATTCTTAAACTAACACGTCTTGTAAAAAAGTGCACGCCATAGTGAAGGAAGTAACGCAGGTGAATGGAACTTTACGTATCGCCCTCGTCACTCGCTCAGCTGAACCACCTTCACAACTTTATCAGCCAGTTCTAATCATCCAACACCTGCAGGTACACACGTATTCACCAAAGGCCAGACGGCATCAGGACCAGCGGTCTGTATAAACACGATGCAGCAGTCTAACGATAGAGACGAGCATCACCAGAATGACTCTAAAAACGGTCGTGGTTACGAGTGGAATAATAACAGGCCTGCTTTACTGAATGGCAGTCTCTGTCGTATTTCAATGCAAAGTCATAAACATGAGGCCAAACGCAGAAGACTGTGGAATAACCTGAAACACTTTTTTTCAGATTGAAGTGACGGCTGACTGCTCATGTAAGGCGGCAGGATTAATAAAGCCGGCCGTTAGCCTGGTCTGGAGCCGGCTAACGGCAGAGAATAAATCTCCATGGCAACTTAAGTGCATCTCCTTTTGTGCAACTGAGTGGAGGCTAAATTCAGCCGGGATAAGGTGTAAATCCTGGCTCCATCCGTTGTCTCGGGCTGGTGCACGACCCCTCTGGACTGCTCACTGACTCACTGAATCAACCTCAGACTGGACGAATGCATTCAGTCCAGAGTTCACATATGATTGTTGTTCAGTGTTTCAATCTCACAGTTAAGTTCACTGATTTATTTTCATTAGTTGCCAAGTCATCAGCAGTGTTTCTGCATCATGTGACTGTCACCATTAGCCTCTCAGCTGCAGTTCATCACTGTTTGTGTGTTGTAGTAGATTATGACGGTCATCTCAGATTTCCATCTGCAGCAACAGGTGGTCCAGCCATGAGCGGATCATGGTGAGAGTGTGTCGTTCACGGAGGATGTGCAGAACTTGTTCCGTATCACATCGAATGTGTGTGTGACTGTTGTTCAAAGAGAAAAAGACTAAATAAACAAGAAACACAACGTCTCTGTTGTGTTTCTCTTGTTTATTTTGTCTCGTAGAATAAAGTTTTGTCCACCAGAGTGAATGTGTGTGTGTGTGTGTGTGTGTGTGTGTGTGTGTGTGTGTACAGTGGGTGCACTCAGTGTGCAGCCTGAGGTTGCGACACTTGGTGAACTTTTCTTCACTCACTTTTCGTAGAGGAACTCGTCGTCCGTGCAGAAGTAGTGAGTGTTGGCGGTGCTTTTGGGTTTACTGCGTAACGTGGCAAAGTACAGACGCTCTGCCAGAGACACACAGACAGAACAAAACCTGAACCTTGACGGGTTCAAATCAAACTACAACATGCTGTTACCAAGCACAACTAGTAGCAGAGAAGTAATTATGTCCCCAATGATTATATTACCCAGAAATATTACAGATACATGAAACTTCTATGAAACTACTTCATGATACACATTGTAGGTTGTTTAGACTCTGAGTGTATTTCTCATTTTGAAGCAGCTGCTTTAGCATCTGATGACCAGAATATTAGTTTGAATATTGGACCATCAGTGAACTTCATCACTGCAAACAAACAAACACGACCACATTTGTTTTTACTCAGGAAGTCAAATAACTTCATTAACAATAAGAAATGACACTGAAACAGAGACGCTGCACATTCTCAACCTCATCACAACATTGGTCTTCTGTCTGTCTTCACCATCACATGCAGTAACCATGGCGACGGTCAGACGTACAGACAGGGTTTGGGAAACAGAGGATGACAGGAAGAACACCTGGCCGTTGTTCTTAGATCACCCAGGAAAACCGTGAATCTGTCCTTTAATTCATGAAATGCCTTTGCTATTAAAGACTTAAAACATCCGTCTCTAAAAGCAGCTTGAGTAAAGAATTCTTTTGACTTGTAACGAAGTCTTAAACCCTCTGAGAGAAGCCTTTGTGTCACTTGTTGACCTTGAACGTTTCTCAGGTTTGACATGTGCCAACACTTTGTTAGACAGACATCCAGAGAGACCCTCTCCTTTCACCAGCTCTTCTCTCTCTCTCTGCTCAGTGAATCCTTTCAGCCTTTAAAGTGGGTTTGTCATTCTCAGCTCTGTCACAAACTCATTTTTATTCCATCCTTACAGTCAGTTAACTTTACTTTACTTTGTGTCAAACTTGGAACTAATGTACAATTGTGATGTTTGTTTTATGATTTAATACATGAATTCACAGACTACCATCTTTCATAAAAAATGCTGACTGTGTCTTTAACTGACGCCAGTTGTGGAAGTGTTTTATCGTTCACACGGGTGAAGTTACCTTTAATGAACTGCGCGGCTCCCAGCAGCTCGGGGTCCTCCGCCATCCTGAACACGGCAGACAGTCTCGGGGAGGGCCGGACTCCCTCCACCGTCATGGGTCCGTCTAATTCCTGGCCGCTTCAACGCTACCAGCTACCGACAGAAACTTTTGAGCCGCTAACAGTTAGCCGTTGGCAGGCTAGCAGCAGAGCTAGCCGGCGGGGGAGCAGAGTCGATTAAAAACTTAGAAACTTTCTGCTCACTTTCCCATCAGTCCCCGCGGCTGGTCTTTACTCCGAGTGATCTTTTCTCCCATTTCCGTTGTTTAATTTCCTTTTTTTTTCCATCCGGGAACATTCTCGGGTTAGCATGTTAGCTGTTCACATAACAAATACTTAACGACGCTCGAAGAGTCTGAAACTCTGATTGAGTAAATCCCCCTTCAAGAAACGTTACCATAGCAACGGGAGCCGCGCCCACAGTAGCCACAGCCAATCAGCAAACAGAGCAGACTGTGCTGCCTTCACTGTCCGCAGGGAAACACGAACAATGAGGCTTTCATGTACAAAGAGGGCCAAAAGCGTTCGGATGGCGCCGTGTATGCTCTGTTTAACAGAATTAAAACAAATAAACGCAGCTGGGTCTGTTTTAAGTCTTAACGGTGCCCTACAAAATGTCATATTTTAATTTTTGTAGGCCCAGCATGGCCAGTATCTGGTGTTATTTAGTTGTTAGGCTTTATTTTTTTAACACAAGATCGAGCAAATTTACATCAGTGACTTTTGGGAGTTTCGGGCAAATGTCAGCGTTGCTAAACTGGACCTCATTATTTAGATTATTTTTATGAAAGAATCTGATATTCAACTATTCAAACAGATGTGCCTCTTTTATTTCTTTCCTTTTGATTCTATGAAGACCCTCAATTTCACATCAAAAATGATTAAAGAAGAAAAAGCTGAATATTGACCTGTTTACATATCATGTACAAATATATGTATACATTTTGAGACTATATATTTTATTATATTCACATATTGTAAATTTGATGATGTCAAATTCTTAAATTATTAGATTTTTTTTTAAGGATTTGATTTTTAAAAAAGTGTTGTACACATTAAAAAGTAATTCTACCTTTAATATAGTTTTTGGAAACTTTAATGGGTCAGATTTGATACGAAGGATTTTACACCCTGAACTTTGACTGCAGGCTGAAGATCCATCAAGACACACACAGGCTCAGTGTGACAGTTGTCATCTCTCACAGCATCTCGGTAAAATAACTCCACCTGTCCTCAGGTGTGCTGATACAAGGTAAAGATGACACCTGTCAATTCAAACAAGTCACTTCATTGCACTGTTTTTGTCTCAGCCTGGTCCTTCCTGATGGAACCAACCACATGACATCAACTCTGGAAATTTCTTGAACGCTATGGCAAGAGCTGGAAACAGGTGAAATAATCTCATCTGATCAGCTGCTTTTGAAACTTGAGTCTTGATATCAGACTGCAAGTTTAAACCCAAGTTTAAACCTCTGTTAGTGTCACACTGATGATGTCACAATCTCACCTGCAATCAGAGAGATCCACACACGGTTTGGAGCTGATCCCGGTCCAGATCCTTGTCCTGGACTTGGTCCTCGTTGGAGGATCTGGGGGCCGTCCTGGTGCGTCCTCCAGGCCCCAGCATCCGCCATGTTGCAGGGATGTGAGCAGACTGCGAGGCCGCAGCGGGGCTGAGCTGAGGAGGTGTCAGGTGACCTGGATCAGGTTGCTCCTGGTTTCAGAAGGGACAGAGGTGTGAGTTTACAGCCTCCTCAGGTTTCAACACACATTCAGGTCTGAGCAGGTCTTCCTGCTGTACACACTGTACGTCAGCTCACCTGCTGCAGGTGACTGAAAGAGGTTAAGGGACAATCAGCACAGCACCACGCTGATGACATCACGGAAAGAAAACAGGGACAACAGGAAGTCCCCTGCAGGTCACCTGACTTCAGCCTGTCAGGACAGACACTAAGAGACACGTCCTGTCAGAACGACCACAAACTAACTACAATTCCCAGAATTCACCATTCTCACAGAAAAACTTCTGCATTGATTGTAGAAAAGAGAGATGAAGGAAAGTTGTGAAGGAAGAAAAAAAATCATCACCCGAGTCTTAAACACGAGGAAAAGTTTCATAAAAAGTCAGAATTACGGTTGAAGTGTCTCTTCACTTTGACTCAGAGTTAGAATCTTGTCTTTAAATCTTCACGATGTTTACACGCTGACCTGGAGTCACGTTGATTTTAGAGAACACAAAGTAAACAACATGGCTGCAGACGATGGACACACGTTATTTTCAGCCTGTGTCTTCAGTAAAAACACCAGAGCACAGAGTAGAAACTGTTTTGTTACATGTACAAAAGTAACAGCATAAAAATATACCTGCGTACCAGAAGTACTCATCGTGCAGAGTAACTTATTTCAAAATAGTACATCTTCTATTTTTAGATCACAATCACTGATGAATAACATGTTTAACAATATGAGGCTGTAAACACATGTAAAATAAACTTTCCCTCTGAGATTTACTGTGGCAGAAACACAAAATAATATTAAGCAGAAATACTCGAGTACAAGTAACTTGTTGTTGCAAATAGTACCTGGTTACATTCTAACAGTGGGAGACAGATGAAAGGTGGTTGACTGTTGGGAGTCTGAGCGGACACACCTGTGACCCGTCAGCTGAGTCAGCCAGGTGCTCACAGCTCCACAGACTTCAGTGCTGCTGGCGCCCTCTAGAGCCTGCAGAGGTCATCACAGCCTCAGCAGGAATTTCAGGTTTGGAAACACCTTGTTTTTCTCGTTTTTGTTTTCCTCTTTATGTTGGAAAACTGAGGACAAAACTGAAAGAAAATGAAGAATCATGTCGAAAGTCACCTAGAGCAGAATCGGAGACACCTTTTGATTTGACGACAGCACATCGGCGCTTTCTCGTCTCTCACAAACATCTCAGGTGAGTTTAAGCAGGTGAAGCAGCCATTCAATTTTTTTCCCCATTCACAAACACACAGCCACTGAAAAGAAAATCTCTCATTTACACTCATCGACCGTCTGTCTGATGACTCTTTAGGACACCTTAAAAAGTCCTGAGAGAAGCAGCAGCATGATCGTCCTGAGACAGCTCGTCTGTAGACCGCCCTGAGGAGGCGTGGCAACTCATGGGCAAGGTGACGTTACTGCGATTCAGCACTTTCAAAAGAGGAGAAGTTCAAACTTTAATGGATTCTGAGCTTTGGGGGATTTTCTGGTCCACGTTGGACACGTGTGTCCCTAAGTGTCTGAGTGTGTGTGTGTGCATGTCCCTTGGGAGGAGACTGATGAACACGCTGGCTGAAGACCACGTGATGTCAGATAAAGCTCCACGGCGGTGACAGTGAACAGAGTCGGACACAGAAAGTCAGAGTGAACGTTTTTATTTATTTATTATGAAAGAAAAACCCTGAGAGGCAGAAGCTGAGAGGGTCGGCCATGACAGGAGCAGCTACTGAGTCCAGTAAGGAGAGAGACAGTGTGTGTGTGTGTGTGTGTGTGTGTGTGTGTGTGTGGCTACAGGTTGGGGTTAGTCGCTCCTGATCCCACACATTCGATGATGTAGGTGACGTTGCTGCTCAGCTTGTCCTCAGACTTTGTTATCGTGAACTTTGCCTGAAAAATAAAAAGGTCACATTAATATTTGAAAAATACGAGTGAACACATGAAAGTGTGAAGACGTTGCTGTATAAAACTAACAGCGTGTTCATTTGGATGCAGCTCAGAGACCAAATACTTGGACTTGATGCTGATAAACTTTAGTTTGTTTGCAAATACACAGCAGCACGTTTGTTTAGGAAACAACATGTTTTCCTGCACGTTCATTCAAAAACTCTCAGGATTCTTTCTCAGTCTGCTCGCCACACTGACACCGTTACCGCCTCTTAACCCTGCACGCTCTCAATGGGAACAGGTCTGGACTTTACCCATAAGGCAACGCTGCTAGACGAGCAGGATGTGACTTCATCCACTTGCTGGAATAAGCAGACGTCACTGAAGAGGACGTCATCCGGACAGCAGATGCTTCAACACTGTTTCTTCCTGTCAGCATGAATGTTGTCTTCACACTGTGCATCATCATCGTCGTCGCCGTCGTGGTCGTGGTCGTGGTCGATGCTGGCTCTGAGCGTGGAGCTGAAACGGCCTGGACGGCGTTTTCGTCAGTCCTGAAATCGTTTCAGCTCAGAGGAGTTGCTGATGTTTCTGCAGAATCTTTGAGTGACAAAGTCTGAACTGACATGTTGAGATGCAGCGACAACAGTTTGACCAGAGCCCGTGAAGTTCTGACATCCTTTCTCCAGTCATGTGATCACAAAGTGGCGAGCGACTGAGCCTCTCAGGACACTCTCACCTGTGGAAGGTTCAAGTCTGACTCTTTGCGCCTCTTTCATCGTTTGCTGCTGCTTCCTGTTTGAAACGTGCTGCTGATATTCACAATAAACACAAAAGCATCGAGTGTCTCTGACCTGCGTCAGCTGCTCTGCGATGTGAATGGCCGTCTGCGTGTGCAGAGTCACGGCGCCTGTTCGAATCCGGGACGTTCCCTTCGCCAATGCCATGAAGATGATGAGCTGAGGAGGAAGAGGAGGAAGAGGGTCAGGCTGGGCCGGGCCGGGTCCTGTTCTAGTGCAGGGGTTCTAACACCCGAGCGGACCCGAGAACAGCCGAGGTCAGAGCGAGCTGCTGCTGATCGCAGCTGCTTACTTTGTTGGGTTGTCCTACTGATGATGTTGATGTTTATGGGCAGCGGAACAGCAAGCAAACTGCTAATTGCATCTGTGGCCACTAGGTGGCACCACATGACCTGCGCCAGCGTCAGAGAGCAGAGGACTCGTCCAAGCACAGACGATAACAAATCTAAAAAATGAGCGATGCTAACGAAAGCAGCCGTGGCAGCGAATGAACGGTCGTAAATATAGTTTAAAAGAGAAAACGGTCAAAGTTACTCTGCTGGATGCAACAATTTTAAACAAAATTCTCAACGAGTCACATTTTTCATCTGTCACCATGACAGGAAGTGGATTTTTAAGCTGAGCTAATGAGTGGATTAGCCTGCTGCTTTTCTCATGAGCAAAGAGGAACAGAGAGGACGGAAGGTTTATACGCTCAAAAGCAAAACCCGAGCCGATCAGGTCTCGTCTCCAGACCAGCTCCAACATTCTCAGGTCCCAGCTTTCAGATCAGATCAGTCCAGGTTCAGGTAGAACTGAATTTTTGGACCTGTGAAGACCTTTTATTTTCACAGGTGAGGGGGAGGGGCCAGTGGCAGAAACACAACTGAGCGTGTGCAATGGGGCAACACAACAGGAGGACAAATCTGGAAACGAGACAAATTTTTTGGGCAGTTTCACTGAGGAAGGACGCCATCTTCAAACTTCAGCCTTTCACAACACTGCATCCATGACTCAGAGTGAGGTCACAGTGAGGTCACAGTGAGGTCAGCAGGTGTGTCTCTCACCTGGTCTTGCAGGAATTCATCCACACAGCCGTTGTGTCTGATGTTCCTAAGCAACATCTCAGCCGCTTCAATACCTATTTTATCTGCATACACACCTGAAACACACACACACACACACACACACACACACACACACACACAGGTGTACATTAGTGTGTCACACGTCTGCTGTGCCACTGAGTTCAGCTGCTGCATAGATGAGTTTGTGTCGTCGGCACCTTTCTTCCCCAGAGCCGAACCTGCAAACACACAACCTGTCGAGGACTCCGCGATGATTCTGAAACACGAAGAAAAAACAGACCACTCAGAGTGCAGCAGCTGAGGACACACCTGTCTCAAACATTCATGGATGCAGCTGTGATGTCAGGAAGTGGGTGGGACTTACATGATGCCGTTGCCGTTGCCACAAGCCTTTTCTTTCTCTTGCTGCGGCTGAATGTTGATGTAAAGTTCTTTGATTTCCTTCCTGATGGTTCGAACAGCAGCAGCCGACATGTCTTTAGCCAACTGAACACACAAACACACACACCGTCAACAAACACACATCCTGCACACGTGATGTCAGTGAGACAGGTGAGAAACACCTGGTGGTTCAGTCTGAGCAGCTCCGATGTTGGCTGCTTCTGTTTGAGTCGAGGTGCCGCAGAGCAGCTCTGACCACCTGTTTGTTTACCCATCAGCCCAACCCAGTTTAGCTTGTTCACTAAAACTGACAGCCAATCAGAGTCAAGAGACACTGTGACATCACTCTTATATTACAGAGAAGTAAGAGAAACATGCAGAGATAAACATAATGTCGAAGGATTAATAACTAAGGACACATTCATAAACAAACTCTTCATACATTTGTTTGTTTTTTTAAAGTTTAGATGGATTTATTTTTATTTATTAACTGTCTTCCGTTAAAATGCATCTTTTCTATCGCAGTGATTGAAAATCTAGTTCACTCACTCATTGATTTGACTTTGATGAGGTCTGATTCGTCTGCAGCCTGTCAATTAACTGCCACAGTGACCTCACTTCCTGTCTGTTGTGTAGTGTGAATGCAGTGTGACTTTACTTTGAAGGGCAGGACTCCCGCAACGAAGGCTCGGCCGTAGATCTTGGTGATGTTTCCTCTTTCCGTCATGGTGACAGGCTGCAGCTCTTTGACGGGATTCACCGTCACCGTCACCTCACCTCCACCTTTCGGGTAGTAACCCCTGACACACACGGAGCCAATTCACAAAGCAGGTGAAGTCAAACTGAGTGTGTTCATGTGAACGAGGGAAACTCGAGTTTTCCGTTTCATAAAGGGAAGGAAGTCCGACCTGAGAAAGAGGAGGAACTCCAGCCCGTTTGATGAAGAAAGCTAAAGCTGCACATGGAAATATCCCCTGACTGATTTTTATTTCGTTCATAAATCTGATGAGGAAGCACCATGAGCCTGTCACACCTGAGCCTCACCTGTTCAAACTCTGTTCTCATAGTTCACTTGAACTGCTTCAGTCCGCTTTTCACCTGCCGGATCTCCGACATGAACGTTCATTTTAGGGTCAATGCCATTTAGTTTTCACCTGTAATATTACAGGTGTCATTAAATATTAAACAGATGGACATCGTTCAAACTTATGCGTTCACTCAAACAGCAGTTTCCTCCCACCTCAGCTCTCTCTCCTGTTACTTTATGCTGTACTCGCTGTATGCACACGGGAGGATTCCTAGTTCAATAGGAGAAAAGTGGGCGGAGCTCTTTTTGTCCACGGTTGCCATGGTGAATCGTTGTACGGTGCTTTTTATAGTGGCGGTGCACGCGTGTAACTCAGAGTGTCAAACTGAAGACAAATCAGTTCGGCGTTCAGGCTTAAGGCCCCTTCACGCTTTGACGATAACTATGAAGAAAACTACGACGACACACAAGATGTCTTTCATTCAGCAGCGATTTCTCTGAGGAAAGGGAGGAGGATTATTTCACCGATCTGTTTTTAGCTGCCGGGCCATCAGTGAGACAGGCGAGAAAGCAAACAAACGACACACTGGCATGCACAACGGCATTGGAGAGGAGATGACCTTCGTCAAAAAAGGCCGGGTTTGTCTGCACGTCTGTGATGACCCCCTCTGCGAGTGCCGCCTTCACCTCTGCTGGTAAGAGTGAACAAATGGAAGGCACGCCCCTTCCCTCTAAACTTTATTTTGATTGGTTGAAAACATTTTGTTGTCTTGCATTAAAAACATTGAGATGGAATCGAGAATGTTTGTAGTTTGCATGAACACATACATGAGATTCAACTACAACGATTTCAAAAAACTGTATGGATATCGTTCTGTGATGGAGCCTCCTTTGTGACACACACACACACACACACACACACACACACACACACACACACACACGGCATTGTGAACAGTGCAGCTGCACGAAAATGCACACAGCACCTATTTACATCATGAAGACACTGATTTATATTCTGTGACTTGGCCCTTTAGAGTTTTCTGTCATCATGTAAAAGGTTCTTGTGATAAATTGCTGTCATCAAAATACAACCATCTCATAAACTAGTTTAAGAAGCATCCCTTTTTTATCAGGACACATAATTTTTAATCTGTTTTGGAAATGTTATTTCCTAAATTATGCTCTTATCAAATTCATACCTTTCACAGCAGGCAGATGTTTTCAGTCAAAAAGCTGTGAATTTCTAAATCAGCCAATCAATCAAATCAATAAATCAGCCAGAAATTTCCCTCTGAAGTTGGTGGAGACAAAAACAGAGCTGAAATAAAAGGAAATACTGGAGTTACAGGACTCAACATTAATGGGGGTCAGGTAGATGTCTAATTTGCTGATATGTTTGCCATAAACACTTTAAAAGCAAATACTTGATGGCAAACTGGCAATATTGTTTAAAGCTAAGTTAAATAACATTTGGAAACCAAGCTAGCGTGAAACTCCTCGGGAAGCAACTCTGCTTCAACCTCCCTGTTTTTTTCTTGCGTTTTGTGTTTTATTTGTCGTCTCTCTCTCTTGTGAGACCAGTTTACACCACAGATTCACAACAAGATGAAATTGTTGCAGGGAAAGTTGCAGCAGAGTAACATAGTCCTGAAACTAGAAAATGTGCTCTGTGTATCAGTGTACAGTACATGAATGGTCATGTGGTATGTGTTTGCAAGTGAATTAGGCTACACAAGTAGTCCATTGTTTTAGTTTTTTTCATGCCATTTTAAAACAAAAACATGGTCATATGAATGTAGCCTTAGTGATTTACACAGAGTTAAGTCTGACCTCTGTCATTGGCTCCAGTTAATGGTCAGCCTCGGGTTAGCACAATTCACTTCCTACTAGAAAGGCCGTAAGTGGTTTTTTGTCGGCCAGATTCCAAATTTTATTACTCCCATGAAAAATACCCAATATAGAGAGTAATGCATCTATTTTGTTAGGATATCTTTTTAAAAAATGAACTTACACCTGAAGATAAACCAAGAAGGGGAGAAAACGCCTACTTTCATTGGAGACAGATCATCCAGATTCACTGCCGACTGATGCAGGTGAGCTCTGCTGCACTGTGCTGCTTTGAGGGACAAAAATTGCCTCTGTAACTGTAACTCTCGGACACTATTGAAGTTTTACTTTGGACAGAGACAATGATAGTTGCCAAGGCAAACACGATGCAGCTGCCACCGCACGAAAATGTATCAATTTAACCGAAGCAAGTCTGCGGGATCACTATGACCGCCGTGACCAAAAGACGCAGAAATGATCGTGTTTTCTTTGTCTTTGGTCCAATTTGTTCAAGTAACATCTTTATGAAAAATACAGGCATTTTTAGAAGATGTCAGGGACCAGCAACACTGTAATTTAATTCCACAAAGTTATATGACATATAAATGTGAAATTGGTCAAATGACCATCATGGCTCTTCTAGTGTTAAACTGTGAAATGTTGGGTCCACAGAGTAATGGAGTCAGATTATAATCTGAGTCTTTAAAACTGGTCAGGAGTTGGCTCATTGAAGAGCTCATTGAAGTTTAGACCGGGACTTTTAAACTGGTGAGTAACATTAGATGTGTGCGTTTTCTGAATTCATTGATATTCTGCTGGCTGGGTGGGCAGCTTTGGCCTCTTGGCCACCAGTTGAGGATCACTGCTCCGCACTCTTTTACAAGAGCCTTTAATTACTTATTATGAACGTCACGTAAGCTTGTGGTCACACACTTGATTTAGTTCAGTCATCAGAGGCATGACTTTGTGGTTGTGCGACTTCATGTTGAAGTGTTTGAGCCAATAACTTATTCAGGGTATAAAAGATTTAAGGCCTATAATGTTCATGTTGGGCACCTCAGGCTTTGACATCATCCTGCTCTGCTGGAATGGAAACAGTGAGCTTATAAGCACCAACGTCATTACCCTACCTCCTAAAGCGTCCTATAGGCTGACTGACTGGCATGTACAGTATGTCATTCCCTTAAATGCTACTAATGCTTAGACAGATCATCCAGCTGGGATCATATTTTGGTGTACAGTCTGCTCAGCATCAAATGAACAGACTGGACTGGCTTACAAGCAGACTCAAATCCTATAATGATTTGTAATATCAAGTAATGACATTTCTTAAACCTTTAACAGGGCCTCGACAAACGTAATGGTCCAGGACATTTTCCTCTAACACAGCAAAGAGCCTGCAGGCCACTCTCAGAATTATCCTCCTTGTGCCGTTCCCCTCATGCAAATGTCCACCTCTGTCTCTGTCTTTGTAAACGTCACAGATCTATGTTTAGCGGCACAGCCATTATGAGTTGGCGCTGCAACAGAGCCCTTAGGATAAAATGGATTGGGAAACCGAGGGAAGATGAGAGGTTTCTTGAGGTTGGAGCAGCTTAAATGACAGGGTGATGGGACCTACAAAAGCTGTCCCAGACACACAAAATGCCTGTGAGTGGTGGCTGAGGACAGAAATTCGTCTGAAGTTGGTGTGTAATGATATTAAAATGTCATTTTCAATGTGTTATGGTTGTGTTTTTAGTGAAGAAGAAAATCTCTCCTTGCCATGAAGTGTTGTCATTTCTCTCTCTTAGAGTCAAGATTTAAACATTTTTTCGCTACATGGTATATCAGCTGTCAGCGAAACATGATAATCCCAATCGATTAAAAGGCTGCGATCAACGAGTTTTTTTAATTACGTGCTGCTGTTGTGTCTACTGGACACACCCTTAGTCAAGCTGTTCCTGTTTCTTATAGAGAAGAGCGACAACAATGGGTTCTGATTGGCTTGTTTTTTTCTTTATGTCATTTACCTCCCTCCAAAATTCAGGTCAAGTGGATAGATACCATTCTATTGACTGTGCGTGCAGTCAGGCGGAGTCATCGTTAATTAGCTTAGCTCAAACACTGGTAGTCAATTGGAAGTGCTAGCCTACCTCTGCCTAAAGTAATCACAAAAACTCTCCAACAACTCTAAACAGTCCTGTGTGCTTGGTGGGACTTGTTTATTTACCGTGTTACAGGGCATGAAATTAACACCCGCCAAGCGCCAATGGCGGGTAAAAAATTAGTTTGGCATGTAAAACAAAAACACACACCCACCAGTGGCCAATGGAAAATTTTGAATTGCATTTGAGTTTTTGACTGTTGGTCTATTTTGACCCTCGCGGCGCGCTGTACGCCAGGAACGGCGTGACGTCAGCTACTGGAGTCCCTTTGTTTGAAGAAGCACGGCGGGAAGAGCGTATGAAGGAAGATGTGGTGACACATTCCCGGCGTGAAGCCACCACAAACAAAAAGGACAAACAAAGAGGTAGAAGACGATCGAGAAAAGGAACAGACAGTTAAACGGAGTAATGTCACTATGCGACGTTTCAAAGAAAACTGGAAGACGAGGCTGGCCAACCTCGGTCCTGGTTGAATTACGACCTGACAAAAATTTTTGGAGGTCACTAGCCAATGGCAGATGAGGTAAAAAGTTAATTTTACACCCTGCAGTGTTAAGGTATTTTTAACTCAGATTAGCACTTTACATAATTTTAGAATCAAATATGTACCAAAAGTAAACCACGTGGCACTTGCGCAAAACACTGCAGATGTGCTTGTAAGCAGGTCAACAAAACAAAACATCTGTTAAAAAACTGAAACGACATAAAGTGCTAATCTGAGTGTAAAAATAACATAACGTGATAAATAACAAGTGACAAAAGCATTCAGGACTGTTAGCCGACGGCAGGCTAGCACTTTCTATTGACTACCAGTGTTTGAGCTAAGCTAATAGCAATGGGTGAACTCTGCCCAACTCTTCCTTGTTACTGCATGAGACTTGTGCAAGAGACTTACTCCGGTTGGCATTTGATTCCCCGTCAAGTTCCACCAGAAAGAATTTCTTTACATTGTTAATAAGGACTTAAAGCTGTCATGAAATGCAAAATAATAGAATTTTACATGTGATTAAAAAACGATTAATCACAATTAAATATGGAAATTCAGCGAAAAATAGTGTTTTTAAAAGTTACTAACAGCTCTAATATGTACAGTACATTTTGATTACAAGTGAAAAGGTACTAAAAATAAGTCACTAGCTGACTTCTATCACTTAAATTTTGATATATTCTGTTGTAAATGCAGTAGACCAGCTGCAGGGTGGACACTGTTAGCTGTCGCTTTGTTCCATGATTTGAGCTCTCTCACTGGTAATTTGAATTGCTGGCAATGTAGGTTACATGACAGCTGTTTGCCCTGAGTCCAAAGTTAGGTATGCACTGTACAATTTTAGAGATGTTGTTGTTTAATTCCAACTCCAATTCTATGAGTAAATCATCTGTGATGAAAAGCCAAAGCTCAAGATTTATGCTCCCACACACAACAATTTGACATTCACAGCATGACCTAAGTGCTCATGAAGCACCTGTAGGTTAAATTAATGCTATGTGGGCTTCTTGAAAAAGGAAAGGAGACATTTTTGGGATATACAGTCTTAACATGCATCATGTAGCTTAATCAGTGTTAACTGACTTAGACTCTGTTTCTCTTTTTATCCAAAGAGTGTTTTTTTTTTCACATTTAATACTGGAAAAGTACGCTCAAAAGCTGCATTATCATTGTAATTATATTTCCTTATGTCAAAAATAGTCAGAAAGTCCCAGCGAGCTGGTTGAAACCTGTTCCAGGAGTTAATTGACAGGTCTGAAGCCTCTGGAATTACAGTTTGGTAGAAAGCTTCTGTTCCTGGGAAATTATGGCAGAAATGAACTGTCATTGTTCAAGAGCCTTCATGTTCTGCAAAGCAGGGCAAGGTGCAGCACAAGTACATGCTTAGGACTTTTTCATCCCTGGTTTACTATCCGGAGGGAACGTCCCTAACAAGGCAGAGGTCCACCATGTTCATGTTCTCACACCCGTGTCTTTGAGAAGAGAGGCAAATATGCAGCTGACTCTTTGAAAGCACTGAGAACCAGTTGTTCCTCATTTGGCTTCCCAGGTGTGTGTGTGTGAGAGAGAGAGTGTGTGTGTGAGTGTGCAAATGTAGACTTGTCACCAGGTGCTTCTTCTTATTTTTTTCAGTGCTTCTTACAAACACTAATTACAACAGTAAACCATTCCCAGGCCAGAGCAAGGTACACATTATCATGACAAGTGCCTCTGGCAGTGTAGCACAGAAAACAACACCGGGGAGAGAAATGTGTCCAACAGAGGTGTGAGAATCTACAAAATGTTTGATTGGGCCTTTTACAAGCTCATAATATCACAGAGCACCCTGTAATGTTTCCAGATAGTCAATGAGCAGATCAGGGAAGAAGATGTTGGAGTTCAGAAAACAGGAGGCGGAGCAGCAAATGAGGATCAGGTCTCAAACAGGCACCCTGCTGAAGTTTCTGAGCAAGACATTAGAGCGCTTAAAGCACCAAGGGCACAAATAATAAATAATCCTGCAATAAATTGATCCCAGTTTATTGCTTTAAATAATGAGAAAGTGGAAATGTCTTTTCCGCTGGTGGAACTTTTCCAGAAACAAAGGGACCATTTCAGAAGCTCAGAGGAGCTTGTTACCTTTTTCTTAAGACTCTACAGTAGTTTTAGCATTAGCTCCACCAGCTATTCCTAAAGGATAGCTAAACTTTGTGGGGAATTTGCTTATTTGCTCTTTGGAAGAAAGGTACTGTGTGTCCGTACGGAAAATATGGAGCCAGCAGCTGGTTACCTTAGCGGAAGGACTAAAAGACAGCCAGCCTGACTCTGTCAAAAGGAACTAAATCAACCTTCCAGCTCCTGTATAAGTCACCTATGCACACTTTATTTTTTTTGTTATGCCACATATATTCCAGCGTCAACATAAGAGCGTGGTGACACTGTTGTTTGCTCATGTAAAAATTAAAACAAACAGAGATTTAAAAGAACTTTCAGTACCTGATCTGAGCCCTGAGGCTCCCTCTTGCTTGGAGCTATTTGGTCAAGAATTTTTCTTAACAAGCACTGGGCGCCACTAGAATCAATACTATGTTGTTGATTGATGCTAAGAAAATGTTACATGAGTGGGATAAAGAGTGTGTGTTAACAAGAAAACAGAAGGTCAGTGGCCAGGATTACAAGGAGGCAAAAGAAACAAAAGTTCACATTCTGTTTGATTCAAAGCAGCGGAAGTTTAAAAAAAAGTTAATAATGATGGGTAAAGACCATGTCAAGTAAAAATAAATGGGTGACTAAGAAAATTGTTAAAAATGACATTTGATTCTGATATTATGTTATAATTAGCATCCAAAAATATTTCACATTACTCATTAACTGGGCTAGTTACGTAAATTTTTTACCTCCAATATCTGCATCTTACTTCAGTGTGCTTCTTAAAGTTAGAAGAGTATTATTAAGAAGAGTTCTCAGTGTTTTTCAAGGGACAAAGTGAGCATTTTATCATATAACTAGCTCTTGTAGATTGTGGTCTAAAAAGTGTGGCCAAATGTGGGATTGCTGCTGAGGACTGCCGCATGTTGTCAAAAGATGAGCAAATCAAGTATACTGATGGTTTATTCTTATTCAAGTAAAGAGTAGAATTACAGTTTTAAAAAAGGAAAATGAAAAGTTCTTTAGAAAGAAATTAAGTTGTATACTCAAGTGCATTACTCATGAGGCCTTAATGATAACTGGGAATGTGTAAAAGGAACTTTTCGTTTAGTTTTTTGGGCTCCTTGTAGCATCTGGAGCTTTTTGGTCACAAAGGAGAATTACAGCATAGGACACTGATGAGACATAGTTGGCAAAAATCAAAATCCACCCAGGAAAACAAAGAATTTTCATAACAGGGAATAATAGCATAGTGACAATACATTTACGAGAGACCGATATGTCAAAACTTGGCCAAACGTCCATAAAGATGTGTAGGCTGGATACAGCTTACTCCTTTGATTCAAACTGACATCTTCTATTGCTGTTACACAAACTTTGGACATGTTAAAATATTGAACAGGGCACTGTATGACTCCTTCAGATGGGACTGCTGTCGCCACCCTGACCCACATGATGTCACAGCATAACGCCGTCAGAACGCTGCACCACCAGCTAGTAGATCACTTCCAGTAACAACCATATTCTGGTAGTAGAGTTTACACAAAGATTTCAAATTTATTTACATGAACAGATTTTATGATTTGACAAACTAGATCCATATTTCTGGTTAACTGCTGGTCTCTTTATTCTGCTTTCTCTCTGCTGACTTTTGGATGGCATTTACTGAAACCCAAATAGCGACTTAATTCACTAAGCCCTGAACTATTACACATAATTTGGTAGTAAATGAGGGAAAACGCAGACAGGGCAGACATAATCCTGCTCTGCTCTGACGCCTCCTACATAACCTTTACAGAGCTGCCGTCATAATCTACAGACAATGCAAGCCTTTCATTTAACATCTATACGTCTGAGGGTGTGTATAACTGTAAGAGAGAGTGTGTATGTTTGTGAAAGGGAGGATCTCCATGCCATACATCCCAGCCGCACACATTCATTTTGCCAAATCACCCACTATCTCATAAACTTGCGTGCAATTACACTCTGGTTTGGCGTCTGTGGTAACAAATCAGGGCATGGAATTTTTACGAAATGCACGGAGCTACACACACACACATGGAATAAACAAAAAACTTCCAGCTACCATCTCTGCATCCCCCGGCATCTCACTGTGTGGTACGTGTTCTCCTGAAGACTCGTAAAATTGTGGCTTTGTTGAAAAATCTTGTTACATTTTCAGGCCTCTCAGCACCTCTGCTAATGGCAAACACAAAATTGCAACCATTGTAGCTGCCAACGGGGGCAGGCGCCAAGGATTAAGAAAGGAGTAAAGCTTTCAGTAGTGGTGAGTTATTGCAGAAGGACAGAAACTTTAAAGAGGACATGTTCCTTTTCAGGTCTATGATTTTGATTTGGGGCTCCTATAGAGCAGCTTGATACAACTGACCAAACAGTAAAGTCTGTAGATCTTCAGAGAACTGTAAACCTCTGTAAACCCTCTGTCTTCCTTTTATTTTCTGCATTCTGTCAAAGTGGTCTGTGTCAGTTACTCCTCCCCCTTTTACTCACGCGTGCCTCCTCACTCTGTTGTACTCACAGCCCCTTTACTGACACAAAAAAACACAGCTAGGACACTGATAAAATAGCTTGCACTTCTCACTCTTCAACAGGACAAAGCAACATGCGATCCTTTAGCAGCAGTTTAGCCGTCAATCCAACTCATGTGCTCACGTTGAGGAAGTAAATAAATCCACACGAATAAAACCACAAGAAACAGGAACGCTATTAGCTTCTGTCTGGTGCTTGCCTCTGGGAAGGTTTAACTAAGCTAACAAAGTTTACTGTCCTTTATTCACCAAAAGAAATACTTGAAAAACATCTTGAACAAAGCCCCAACAAGGTAATCCAGCAGAGTGCAGTCGTGTCTGAGCAGAGCTGGGGAGGGGACAGGCACTGCACTGTGTGCATGGAGCTGGCATGCCCATATCAAGAAGTCAAGCACACATAAACGTCACTGGAAAAACACAGTTTAAAAAAAAACACTGTGAAACACAACATGCAGAGCCAACTGAAACAGCCTGCAGGGCTCGCTTCCAAACGCATATATGTCATTATGTGACACTTTGGCATCATTTAACACAAGTATCAGACATTGTAACAATATGTAAAGGTCAGAAAAGATGGAAAAGCATAATAGCTCTCCTTTAACCTTCATAACTAAAAACTAATAGTGTCAATGTTGTTGGTTTTTTTGTCTGAATTTGCATCAGGATAAAGGTTTAAGGTGTTTCCAAATGTAATCCCAGGTTAATCTTTTCTCAAAGATCCTAATGTAGATGTCGCCTATGTGGTGATGTCGTGATGCTGCTTTTAACAGCCCTTGATGAATCTCTGTCTAAACAACCCAGCATTCACCACACTGCGATGCATCTGTTTCCAGAATTTAAGAGCATTCTTTGAAGAGCCATTTTGGAGATGTGTGTCATGTCTGGAAAACATTGGCTTTTATCATTCAGAGGAAAAAAAAAAGAAAACATCCCTTCTGCTTTCCTAAGGGTCCCTTTCTCAGCAGCAGGAAGTCTAGCGGCGTTTGAAACTGTAACCGAACCTGCGTCTGCCCTCCTCCTCCACTCCTCATCTTTGATGAGTGTAATTGGGAGTTGGTTCCATGGAAATGAAAAGGTAGGGCAGTCTCAATGATGTATAATCATTGTGTGCAATAAAAACACAGGAGAAAAACTAGTCAGGAAGGAGAGGGGGTGTATAAGAGAGAGAGCAGTCTCAATGCAGGACAAAAAAGTGATAAAAGTGTCCAGAAAAAGAGGCTAGCTTGTTGAAGTGAGCAAAGAGAGACCTCTGCATCATTCATATTCTAATTTGCTTGAAGGTTTGTGGGCATTCGATTTGATTCGATTTGAAGTGTAGGACAGAGACAGGCAGAGAGAGACAGAGGGCGAAAGAGCGGGAGGGAGGCTGTAACGTCTGCAACTGTAGCTGGTAGGCTGCTCCAGGCCGTAACAGGATATCATAATGAGTTGGCTCTCCCGCTGGGAATTTCTTCCTGTCTCTGCTCTGCCTGAGACAGAATACCTGAAGCGAGCTCGCCGCTGGCTCTCCTCTCATTTTCTTTTCCAGTGAAAATTTGCTCCTTCTGAGTGTTGTCATGTTTTCTACAAAACTGAATAATACAAAAAAAGTCAGATTACAAAACTGGCGATTTTTGTCTGAAAACAAATCTACATCTCACTCTTTAGGCAAAGTCACACTGCAAAAGCATTTGTACAACTGGCATTAACATTTGTCCTGGGTGGTCTGATCACAAGAGGATAGACATAAGTACAAGTGTGATTACATCAAATGTGCCCTCAATGTTGAGATCTGATTCAGATTTGGAGGTGGTCTGGGGCATTTGTGTTGGCAGTGAACACACAAATGCAACCTGGACATCTTTGATGGACAACTTACTTTACTGATGTCCTCTATGAGTACTCAAGAAAGACACCGTCTGATGTCTGTGAAACTTGTGTCCAGCTAAACTGTTTTTACCAAGGGAAA
>JAQLOL010000013.1:15938610-15957004 GCA_029783665.1 Naso thynnoides
TTAGTCACGGCTTGCTGCCCATGCACTTTAGCATCGCCCATTCTATAACTCATCAACCATTTGTTGTTGACTGCTGGTCGCAGCTATTGCGAGTTCACCCTTGTTATTAATATCCATTGGACACTGAGGTGTTACAGCAGCCAAGTCATATAAATCACGAAAGGTAATAAACGAAATACAACAAATGACAACAACAACAACAACAACAACAAAACCCCTACACCTACAGTAGAGTAATGTCTGACGATAGACAGTTAACTAAAAGCTAGAACCATAGTCTAACTCATCGGTTGTATTCCAATACCCATACTACCTACTTTTTAGTATGCCAGAAAAGATTTTGTATGTCCCAATATGTAGTATGTGAAATGCAGTTTGCTAAAAGCACTGAGATGTCCTACTACATCCAGTTGGATTTTGCAGTATGCATGCCAGCATGCTTTTCTGGTCAGTTTGACCCACAATCCTCTGCGCAGCAGAAAATATGTCACATACATCATGACTTGTTGCGCAAATACAAACAAAGCTGAAAGAGCGCAAACATTTGACAGCTGATTTGACATAATGACAAGCACTGCAATGACAGATGGCAGAGCATTTAAAGCTTAGTACCACATGAGTAATTGAAGGATTATTAACGGTTATTACCTAAGTTGTACTCAAAGATTTTTCATGAAGGCTGCAATGACCACAGGAGTAACAGAGTTGAAGTTCAAGGCGCACTACCATTACAGAGTAGTATGTCCCAATTGTTTGCATACTGCATGCAACACTATATACTTTTTGAGGGAGACTGCAGTACATACTGCAAGTAAAAGGCAAAAGGAAAACGCGATTGATCGGAATGCACCCATTATGCACAGAATGTAATTTTCATTTGTCAAACTTCAAACCAAGTTGCACAGACTTTTGAGAGTGCATAGTCAATGGTACTGCTTCAACATGTGTATGCGTTTCTGAATACATCTATACAAACAAATCCTAACAATACATTTAGTTGGGGGAATATCTGCTTTCACATTTAGCATTCAAGGTTTTTACTTTTACTTAATACTGTTTTCACTAACATTTACATGGTAGTCTGAACAGATGACAACTGATCATAAAGCTTTCACAAAAAATTCTCATGTAGATGATCTTCGCAAAGCTCTTTTAAAACCATGTAAAATTTGGTTCCATTTCTTCTATTTTCTTTGTGTATTGCATTGTGGATACTTAACATAATAACAAAACATACAAAAACATTCAAAAAAACCAAACACATGTTGCCCGTTTTTTGGTATGAACACACATGACTGATGACTAAGTTATATGGATTTGGGATACAGCTTAAATTCTTCAACATAACTTCCTGCATCGCTTTGAGATTAGATTTAAAACGTAAAGCTGTAATGCCAGCTTCAATGTACAAAGTCTGGAGTGTCTGTCTCACCAACCGCATGTTATTTTAGACCACTTCCTAAACTCTGATAGTGGTTTTAGCCTCGCTCGCACGGAGAATGTCAGAAAGACACAAGCTTCTCTGCTTTCAGTGCGGTAATCCCTGGGATCTACGCTAACAATGAACACACATCAGAGCTGCTGAGCCAGCTTCAAGTCCCAAGGCTATGCTGCCAGCTCAAGGTGCACATCTCTGCTAGGCAGAGAAAGTTGGCCTGCTGCCAAGCTAAATGGCTTTGTTGGAGCCATTATCAGCAGTTCTTAGCATGCACGCAACCTTTAGGTCACCACACCTCTGGCTGCCCTTCCTTTTACTGCAGATTCATTTTTATTAGGTCATCATTCGTGTGACTCTCAGTTTGTACATATCCAAAAAAAAATGTTGTTTACTCTAGTTCAGTTTACATCACAATCTGGCAATCATGTCCTTGTAACTATAGGTTTTCCACCTGTTAAAGGTTTGGATTGTAAAATCTTTCACACTTTCTATGGCCAAAAGCACAAAGCAAAAGTGTAAGAAGCCATCTGATGAAGGTAACATTAGCTTTTAAATGGCAAGCTAGCTGCAGCACATAAAATCAGCCAGCAGCTGTTGTCATATGGGCAGATAAATTTAGAGAGAAGAGGCCTACATGAGAGAGTAAAGAACAGTTTTGAGTGATAAATCCTTCACCGCCATTGTAGATGCCCTACAAGAACAGAAAGCTTGACAAGCGTAGCAACAGTAACCAGGGAGGGCTACAGTCATTATCTCAAAATGGTGGCTATTATTAAGATGAAGGAAAGGTTAAGAAAATTAGAAAACACAAAAGAAAATAGAGCTATTTAATCATCATTAAAGCAATTGTGAGGCTACTTCAAAGTACACACATATACATCAGGTTTACAGTAAACGATCCTAGTCATGTCATCTGTGAGTGGACAAATGGTTGAAGGGACTGTTTGCCTCTAAGGGCAGATGGGGGTGATATTGTTCTGCCATCTGTCTTTAGGGGCCCCTCGTCCTCCGCTGACTGATAAGGGCCAGCGAGGGCCCTCGGCTGCACAAGGTGGACAACATGCGACACTACGTCAACCACGAACCTGCACCTGAGAGTACAGTGGCATCTCATTACAATGGACTTAAGCTGTCTCTGACATGCATACAACTGTGAGCATATGGTCATTTTGTTTGCATGTTCCTGCTGGACTTTGCTGAAGTCCCTCTTCTAAGAACATAACCAAACTTTTCTGCTATTTACAGACGGTGACTTTTAGCTTCAAGAAGCCCGGTACATCCTGTAAACATTCCCAACATTATTATTTTTCTTTTGGGGCAGATTTATATCTAAATGTTAACAACACACTGTGGTAAATGTTTAGATGGGGGGAGGAGGTATATGAGGACATGCACTGAAGCTGTACTTTTATCCAGTGGAAGGAAATGAATTGGCTAAATATTTAGACCAAGTCTTATCCCAGCGGATGTCGGTCACCACAGAGGATGATTCGTCTCTGCTGATTTGTCAATTAAAAATCCTCTTTTTTTTGTCTTCTGGAATGACAAGTTTTGTTTATTTTCTGGAATGTCTGTATTTGTTTGTGGTTGGGAATCGCTAAACAGCATTCAAGTATTGGTGATATGATTTAGACCCTGACTGTTTCACACTGGGGCTGCTATCATGAAGCCCTGGGGATCTTTTTTGTACCGGGGCAAAGCTGGTCCAAGCGCAGGTCCAGGCGTATTGGTAACTCAGCACAGCTTTTAGCAGCATTTTTTCCACGGCTGTGCCAAGTTGCTATTTTCATGGATTGACGGGAACCCTGCTGAGCCGAGCTGGGTGAAGCAGTGAAGATGCGCTCGTGCATTTTTGAGGAGAACTTGCGCCCAGCTGTGCCTCACTTAGACCTGGTTTGGGATGGCAGAGGTGCAAGCGCTATTTTCATGACTTTAGTGGGCAAGAGTGCCCATGAACAGACCTTTCCAGAATCCCACAGGCAGCTTTGGTGGATGTCCCCACATTCGTCTCACTTACATAATCAAAACCTTAATTTTGAATGCATCCTCTTTCAGTTAATCATATAAAATGTTAAGCTGACTCTCATCTATTGAACTGGATGTAAATCAGACAGCTGACACGCGTCATGACGCACTGGGAGGCATGTCTCATTAAACCGGAGGATGAGCCATTTATAAAATTAGCTACCTCTTCCGAGGCCAATTTGACTGCATCAGCCCATGGAGGCTCACTTGTTTTACTGTAACTTCAGCAATTACTAGCCTGAACCTCCCGGACAAGTCTGTCAGTTTCCTCCTGTGTAAAGTTTGGCTGGCACCTGTCTGCTCCTTCTTCAGCCGAAAATTGACAGTACGGTGTGTCACAGCGGTCTTAAAGGGAATGAGAGGCACTGATCAGATTGGCCATGATTGAAATAAGCTGTGACACACCTTGTTGTCTTTTCCACTGTGCCAGGCTCAGCTACAGATGCACCTGCATTTGTGCTCACCAAATTACTAAAAATGATTGCTACGCCTACTTGCGCTCCATGCGCCAGGAACTTAGACCTGCGTCTGAGCTGCACCCACACTCACAAAAATAGAGCCCCACTAGTAGAGGCCAGGAGCCACACCTGACTCAAATGAACGGCTCGTTAGCAGACCTCAGCAGAATGAGCTGATCATCAGGGACACGTCGAAAACAGGGCAGGGAGCTCCAAGAAACAGGATGGAAAAATACTGTCTGAGAGTCGATTTTCCATGATCTTATTGTAAAAATGCATCTTCACATGGAAGGTTGTGATTTCAGCTAATTTAGACTTTTAAAATCGTTTCCCTTCATTATGATGCTCAAATGTTTTGTGGCCCCAGACAGATGTTTTTCTCGTGTCTAAGAACCCCTAAATGGAGACTTTTGATGAAGCTGTTGGGCCCGTTTTAGTTTGAAACTCCAGAGCTGCGTCAAGTCTAGACGTGATGAAACTTTTGCCTTGGAAACAGTGAACATTCACGTTCACTTCCTGTATGGATCCAATCAGTCATGACTCTGTTCTCATGTTCTTCCTTGATGCATCACCTCTTTATCATGTGACTATTTTTCAGACGAAATCAAATATTCAGTTTTATTGATGATTCTGACTACCAAAGCTTAATTCTACATGAATAACAAAATACAGATTGACTTGTTTGTCTATAGAAGTTGTTGTGAGGTCAAATTCTGCATTTTATCATGCTAGTACTGCCTGTATGAGCAGGTGGTGAATACCAAACACTTTCTTGCTTGGTGTATGTGAATGGTCATATGATCGGTATTTTCAAATTTATGAGTTTGGATGGAGATTTTTTCTTATATTGCGCCAAAATGCTCATCTGGAAAGTGCTCATTTTTGTTTTAGAACAGTTTTAAGAGTTTAACATTATCAGAACGTACTGGTGTGGATGTAGTTGTAGTCAAAGAAAAGACATTGAAAGGTACTGAGCATGATTTTAGAAATGTCTGATGTCAAGAATAGAAAAATAATATTCTGACTTTTCTCTGAAGGTTAATGTTGGAGATGTCATGGCAGAATCACAAAGTTATTTGATGGTATTCAAAAATGAGGCTGAAGAATGACTCGGCACTGAAGGTGCATCACCATGAGAGAACTTTGGCGCACTCGCGTTGGCCGTTTGAAGTCTCTACTTTTCGCCAGATCATCCACCAGCTTCCGAAAGCCCCTCCCAAAAGGTAGAATTTTTGGAACTCTCCAAAATATTTCCCATCACAGAGTTTCAAAAAGACTTTTACTAACCATAGCTACATTTCCTTTCTTGTTACCGTGCACAAATATTTAAAAAAAGCAACAATTTATAAAAGTATAAAATTAATATTTCCTATTGTGTGTGTTGGAACCAGCAAATATTTGGCGATTTTGCTCTAAAAAATGACTCAAACTGTAAATAAATCATCAAACGTCTACTATTTTTCCACTGACTGACCAAAACATAATTAATCCATTATTTTCGAGCCTCACTGAATAAAAAGCAAAGCTAGGATCGAGTGTTTGTGTTCCACCAGGGGAAAAGAAAAGCTGGTGGAACCTTGTGAGCGTGAGGGCAAGAAGGGAAGAAAACCAAGAAAAACATACAGGGATTCAGAGAGGTCTGTTTCTACCCTGGGAGGTGTGCATCCATTACTGTGCTCAGGTGTTAACAGGTTCCATGTGTGTTTACACTTCATATATTGTTCCACATGCTGCTGCCACCACAGTGGGCACAAGAGCTTTCTGGACTATTACTGCATTAATGTGAGGGTAGCAGGGGAGAAACGCAGAGGCAGCACCTCACTGATTTAAATCATTGCTGGTTGTTAACCCTGCTGCAGGAATGTCACCCACCTGAGGAAGGAGAACACTCAGCCCTGCAGCCCTGAGGCAGGGGAGCTGCATGGTGGTGAAGTTGTAAAGGTGGATTAAAAAAAAAAAAAGACGCTAGAAATCAGCATCAATAAAAATCCACCGGCAAACTGTGGCGGGGGTCAGTCTGAAGTTGCTTCAAAACAAATTGGGGCTTTTTTGACGGAGGCCGGTCAGACACCTCATTAAATCTGCATGTGAATACGAACAGCTTGACCGCCTGGTGCTGCAGAAAAAGGCTGATGCTAATGACCGTGCCGCCGCTGCTGGCTCCGGCTATTGTCAGGGTCGAGCTGTGACTGCTGGATGTCGGTGAGACTGGTGGATGCTTGGCTACAGCAGCATACAGCAGGGTGGTGTGTGCATGTGTGTATTAGTTTAAGTGGTGTGTGTGTGTGTGTGTGTGTGTGCAAATAATGCACCAATCAGTTGGACAAAAAGAAAAAATCTACATCAGAGCTTATAAATAACTGAAACCTCCTTATTCAAAGATAAAAACAAACACAGACTCACTCTTTAGGCTTATATGTGGTTATTTCCTCACCTTCCTGTGGCCACCTGACACCCATGGGTGAGCTAGCAAAGTGGAATCGGGCTAAAGAAAACAGCAGTCACATTAGGCAGGCCAGGCAGAGGACATTGTTATTATTACAAGGGTAATAGTCCTGAGGGAGGCCCTGAGCGTGGGCTGAGCCTTGCTAATGCAAGCTGCCGCTAAGTGGCTAGCTGCTAATAGTGTTTTCCTGTCCTCCTAATGGAAAGAAACAAGGGTCACCGCTCAGCACTGAGACACACACTCCTCAGTGAAGCAGACCTCAACTTTAAACTACTTACCATGTCTTACTTGCAGTTGCCATGGTGACTGGGGGAGACCTAGGGTGTGAACTTTTCAACCCAAGCGTCCCCATCTTGCTCTGTGTGACACACACAGCACATAAGACATGATTACCGTGACATTTGGATTGGTAGAAATGTAAATATTCAGCTCGAGTTTAGAAACTCCCGATGAATGAGCAGGACAGAAACCTAACCCCAGCCTCCAAACAAACTGTCAGAATCAAGCTTTTACCGGTCTGCTTGTTGCTGTTTGCATGCATATTTTGCAAGGATTCAACCAGAATGAAATGGTCTCCTGTAAGGGCTGAAATACTTTGTTCCAGTAATTGGAGATGCTGCACATCCAGCAGCAAAATAACATAAAAAATACTATTTTTCTGCAAAAACATCCCTGTAAACCCTTTAGTGCCTTTAATCTAAAGGGTCAGTTCACTCAAAATGCAAAAACAGACATGTAATTTCTTATAGTCGCTTCTGAAAAAGCCCTTATAGCCTCTTTAAGCAGTTTACAGTGTGGACCAGTGCTGGGGAGTAACTAGTTACATGTACCTAAATTATGTAATTTAATCAGAAAATAAATGTAATTCTAATTACAGTTACTGAGAAAGAATGTATAATGAAATTACAGTTACATTTGAGAATGTTACTGATTACAAAGGGGATTACATCTGAATATTTTCTGTAAAAAGCTTCGGCTGTATGTTGAAAATATTTATTTTGTTGCTGCACGTTTTTGATGTGCAAAAGTGTCTTCTTTTGTCACTTCCAGTCGAGGCCGTTTGGTAAAGTTTGACCCTATTCTGATGCTTTTGATCGGTTCTCGTTAGAATGTACAGCACGCCGTGTCGGCATTAACACTGCCTGGTTTAAACAGTTGAAAACATTTGTTAAACATTTAAAAAAGTAATCAAACAGTAATCAAATGTCATAAGTTACATTACTTTGATAAAGCATTTGAAATAGTTACATTACTTATAAGATTTTAAAAAGGGTAACTAGTAATCTGTAACCTATTACATATACAAAGTAACCTTCCCAACCCTGGTGTGTACTGATTATTATCCGGCCTTACGAGGACGCTGATGTCTCAAAACCTGAACAAAAAAACTATCTGCATGGCTCAAAATCACTTTAGATAAACTGGTTTTTCTAACAACAAAGAATGACTGATAAAAGGACGCCTGGTGTTAATTAAACAAATCTCGTGTGAAAGTCAAAGACAACAACGCAGCGTTTCATCTGACTCTGATTTCAACTCCGTATCACTGTGCTTCACACCAAGCCCACTGGCAAACAGAAAGAGTCTTTGCGAACAGGTAACAAGTGTAGAGTTTTACTTCAGTAAATTCATTCGTTCATACTAACAACTAAAAACTGTAGTTTTTAGTTGTTAGCCAATGTTACTCTGACAGCAATAAATGTTGCATCTCTCAGGGACTATTTTCAGCAGCAGATCAATTTAAATTCAGTGCTCTAGTATTTCTGTCGGCAGGACAGTGCATGTGGGAATGACACAAAATAAACTTTAGCATGCATGTGTGTGTGTGTGTGTGTGTGTTCATGATAGTGTATCACTCAGTGCAGCAGTGGGGCTCATTTTGTCTTAAATATTTTCTGGAAAACAATGAAGCCCAGTGGCACAGAGGAAGGAAACACAGTCGATGCCTGATAGTGGGAACAACTCATTGTTTGGTTTGGTCTTTTCATGGCTTTCATTGACAATAATAATAAATACAGTTAGAGCCACTGGCCATAACTTCGAAAATGCCAAAAATGCAAACAGACAAAGGGGAAATTATTCCCTAACCACTGATTTCACAGCAGAAAAAATAAGACTGAAATCCATCCTCAGTGACACCCTGCTGCACACAGGAGGGACAGTGTTTCCACTGACATCCACAAAGGCAGAGGAGAGGAGGGCTTACTGGCATTAGGGTGAGTATAAAATAAATAGCACTACTACTTCCAGGATAAATCCAGCCAGTAAGGACGGAGAGAGGGGAAAAAGTTATTTGAAGCTGAAAACCTGACCTCTGGAGAGGGTTCAAGAACGACTGACAGATGTAGCAGCTCTACTGTAAAACAAGGCCTCACTGTGCCGAGCTCGCCAAGGCCACACTGAGACCTCGCTTTGAAACATCACACTGCCAGAGCAGGATGCTCCCGTCACACACACGCACACACACACACCTCAGTATCCCTGATTTTACCAAGATCTAACACTCTGAACACCTGACAGCCTTGAACACAGCAGCGAACTGTGCATGGAGTGTAGCATTTTCCTTGAGAAAGACAATCAGGAAAAACACAAGAATGAATCCTCGAATAAATAAAAAGTCATTTTAATGGAAGTTTTTCTTTCACACTCACAATCAAGCTTATAATCTGATCACAGAGATGTTTGACATTCACCCAGAACAAGACACACGCCAGTCAGTTTTATCAGACAAAAATATATATATATTTTAAATCTTTACAATAAGCTCGAATCATGAAACGTACACAGAGGAGTGTGCACACCTACAGTCAACACTGAATCTTTTTTACTCCTCAGACAAGTCTGTTTTTGTACCCTGGTGTCAGTGTAAAATTCTTGTTTTAAGCAACGACAACTTGTCTTTCTTTCTTTTTTCTTTTTTTTTACAAATGTGCAAATAAGACAGATTTGGAATCCTTCAGCGCTCAGTGACAAAGTCCAGGATCCTCAGGAGCAGCGACAGAGCTCCACCTCATTCTGCCCTGTCAAGTTTAAATACAGCTCCTCGTTGCTTTGCCTTTCATTTTCAAGTAAAGTGCTCCACTAGCAAAAACCACACGGCATGAGACCAGTCTCGTATTTTTTTCGCCACTGGTTAAAAAATAAAATAAAAACACCAACCCAAAAGTCCAATGGACGAAAAACATGGGAATGTCTTCTAAAGAAAAAAAGCAAGAGCCAACGATTGAGAGGCAGTCCTGGCTGTTTAAGGGGGAGGTGGTCACATTGTCGCCAGCAGGAATCATACAAACTCCAGCTTGCCGTGGCCGCTGTACATCCCCCAGTGCACCAGAGACAGGATTTTGTCATTGCCCAAGTCCGCCTGTCTCATCTTGTCGCAGGTCAGACAGCAGTTCTCGTGGCCTGTGACGGGCACCATGCACTCCAGGTCCAGCTTGGCCACGTGGCCCTTCTTGGTGTGGTGGCCGTGGAAGCTGTAATGGAGCCGCGACAGCATCTGCTGCCGCTGGTCCTGCAGACGCTTGTTCTCGCTGCGCAGCATCCGTAACGCCAGCATGATGAGCAGCACCAGGATGAGGCCGCCAGCGATGGGGACGGCGATCACCGCCGCCCGGAACCACACCTCCTTGGCGGAGGCCAGCTCCTGGACCCGGGTCACCAGGTTCCTGTTGCTGCTGTCCGGCTGGTACCGACTATGATCTGCACACACACACAGAGGGGAGGATTCGTTTAACTGCATGTTCACGTTTCCACCTGTATACAGAGTTATCTTTCAGTGCCTAATTTTAACAGCAATTATTTGCTTTCAATATATGTGCGGCTCTAATTAGAAGCATTCACATTCACATTGCTGCTTCTGCTTCACAATGATGCCAGTAACCACAGAGAGAAAATAAGACAGACTGACGGAAAGCGAGGAAGTGAGAGAGGGCAGCAGGGGCAAAAACAAATGAGTCACCTTGTCCCGACCGAGAGCCAGAATTTAATTTGAGCTAATAAACTATAGTCTGCTCTGGTCAGGGTCACAACAGAGAAACCCCTCAGGACAGCTCCCCTTCCTCCCCACGTCTCTATGCACCTTTTCATAACTCTACGAGTAAGTATTTCTGCCCAACATGGGGGCACGTCAGAGAATATTCATTCGACCAGGCACATTCCTACTCAGTGGGAAAATTACATGGTGCACACATAATAATAAAAAAAGGAATACATCTGATCTCTTTCCAAGTGCTTAAGGTAAACTGGCTGCTCCCTGCCTTCCCAGGCACAGAGCTGGAGCCCATTAAAAGTCAAACTGAAGTTCTGTAAAGCTGGGAAGTAGAAAACGAGTCGGAGGGGGCAAGGATGGCCCGCATGTCCATAAACAGCAAAGTGTTTGAAGAACCCTACAGCTCAACGTATTGCCCCTGGAACAGGAAAGAGGAAAATATTGAATATTTGCAGAGGAGGAATCGCAAATTTCCCCCCGAGACGCCAATCATTTCAAAACCAAGCGAAAGGGAATTTCATATTTCAGTTTCCGTGAAAAACAAACATCCTGACAGCCGGCGACCGAGCTCTGTGAGGTTCCTTCTTTACCTGGTGAGTCCCGGGCGTGTGCCAGGTCATGCAGGCCTCTGTAGTTGCACATGTCGTCGTGGCAGCACTCCAGTGTCGTGGCCGAGGCTCCGCTCAGAGCGTCTGCACTCCTCGAGCTGCTGCCGCACATGTCAGCCGCATTGGCGATGGGGTCTAAACACCCGTGGGTGAGGGGAGAGTTTGCATTGAGTGGGTCCAGGACCTTGGTGAAGCAGGCGTTCAGTTCTGATTTGCACATGTATCCTGTGGCTACGCAGTGCGGTGCGTCACAGTAACACCTTATTTCTCCTGGAAGAGCACAGAGGCAAAAGAAAGACGAGGTTAGGGCAACTTTCTCAATACTTACAGCTTTAAAGAAACACTTAATTCCTGACAAGTCCATCATTTTGGCCGATAGTTTGACTGCAGAACTGCCTTGCATGACCTCCTGTGATCATGCAACTCAGCTCGCTACTAGCAGAAACTTTTATTTATTTGAACTTTGTTTTCTCCCCACCCTTAAGACACTTCTGTCCGTTTGTACGAAAGCATATCCAACCACAAAACTACTTCTGCCACCAATATTTTAGGTGCCTTACCCTGTTAAATGCAGTCTGTGCTCTGCTATACTTTTATTTTGAAAGTGTTTGCTGGCAAACTGTCCACTATGCCCTGCAATAAACGGCCAGGTAACTTTAAACGTCTCGGGGGAATATTCCATATTTGCATCAATTCAGCAAATACGCCTCAATTTAAGAGCTTCTCGTGCAAAATGCCCCTTTTTGTCTGCATTATAAAACAGGAACCGTGTAGCTTATAATTAGTGGTTTGTTTGCCAAAGTCAATTTCTTTCAACCCAATAGGAAACTCGTAAAGAGGGGGGGCCGGAGCGCTGCGCAGTAGTCTCCTTTCCCCGTTTGCACGCAAAGCTTTACTTGTGGTCAGGAGTGCCTGGGGGGGCAGGGTGCACTGAGGTCCCATCTAAAGAGCTTCCAGCAACCTTATCATTACAGCTGCCTGCTTTACACGGGCCCACTCATTACCTCATCCGCGGCTTCTTTTTTAAAAACTTTTCAAAACATTAATCTAGGCCAAAGACCTGCTCTAACAAAACAAAAACACAGACTTTAAATACATTTGGAGAACTTCTACTTATGAGCTTTTACAGTCTTATTACGATTTTTGCTGAACCCCTTTAACATATAATTTAGGTTTTCTATACTTTTATGGGGGTTAGTGACAGTTTAGTGTGAAGACAGAGCAAAAACAGCAATTTTTTTTATTTTTTTTAAATTTTTTTAGAAATAACTCCATAGGTAAGGCACTAAAACAAGAGCCGAAAGTGTTGTCTTGTATTTAGACTCAAAAACTGAGCAAAAACCTGAAACTTCTGGAAAAACTCTGCACATCTCTGCACTGCTGCTCCTTAAAGTGCAGCAACTAGCAGGGCAGGAGCACATTCATCAGATCAGTGTTTTCCCTGTGAATGATTGGAGCAGCAGGGCCCGGGCAGGTCATTTGGAGAATATTTCATTAGTAAGGAGAGGCCCCTCTGTGGGCTGAGGGGGGGAGAGGAACCAGGCCCTGCACACTGTCCTATGAATGGCAGCTTCAAGACCGAGCTGAACACGAGTTATCCGACTCAAACACATCAGCCAAAACCACACAAGACTCGTAGTTTATGTATAATGGAGAAAAGATCTGAAATTTGCAAAGAGTCGTCTGACGACTCCTAGAATTTGAAATTTTCTATGAAAAAAACAAACAAAACTTGTTTAAATTTTTATCTTCAAGGAAGTGAGTAACTTAACTGCACTTGAGGATATTTTAGTTGTTTCTACCGCGACTATTTAGGGATCTAATATGCTGAAAGTAAATGATAATAAACAAACGCAAAAGCACTTAAGCAGCCTAAGTGCTTATAAATAGTTTGAAAAGAAAAAAAAAACACAATCTGAACTTTCCTGAGTAGCTTTGTCCCTTGGTGACTGTAACGTGACTTTATGGGTTAATTACAACATTACTGTCTTGTTAAAAGAAATACTCTGTGAGCACTGATTGGCTTTCAAATGAAAGTCAGGTTCGTTGATTGGGGTTTAAGTTCAGTTTTAACCACTGACTTGTTACTGTTAAGCCTGATCTGAAAAAGCTGACAAACGCGTCCTGTCCGCAGGTCAGAATACCTTTAGTGAGAAGAACAGCCATGGCACAGAGTTCCAGTTGTAGCCAAATGGAAACGAAACTGGACTGGCGCTCCATTTACACCAAATTACTGCGCAAAGTCCTCGTATATCCAGTAGCAGCGGCGGCGGAGTCCGCTAGGCGAAGAGCTGGGCGACAAAAAGGATTTACATGGAGCTACGGCGAGAAACGAGGCATTCCTGTGTTAAAACACGGCAGCTCACAATCCGCACGGGAACGACGCAGGCGAAAAAAATCACTCCGGGAACTTTCCTGTCCCTCATTGAGAAAAAAAAGGAAGAGCGAATTTGACTTTAAAAGTGGCCCGACATTACAAGAGGACGCAAAACTGCGTCTTCTTCTTCAAGGCGAGAGGAAAAAAAACAGAAATATCCTCCTGGAAAGGCACAGATGTGGGATATAAAGTCGTCACCGCCGCTCCTGCTCTGCCTCTGTACGCAGCCGGTCACGGTGGAGCATCACTTTGGTATTCCTGGACGGAGAAATGACGGAAAAAGACGGACAACGCTGCCGGACCTCAGACTACATGCAGTCTTCAGACGAGCAGGGTTTAGCAGGAGAAATAGCTGTGGTCTGTCAGAGCTCCGCCCCCTGCGACCTGATTGGCCGGACCAACCGAGAGACAAGCCAGTCAGAACGCGTGGAAGCATTGTTTCCGGATAAGCTTTTCAAAATAAATCAGGGAACGTCTATTTGTACAGCTACGCACAACTCAAACCGAGGCCATCAAAATGCTTTGAAAGAGGCAAAAATAAATGATATATGATAAATAAATAAGCTAGGCCTACTGTAATGTAACCTATGTGGGCTTTAAACATAACTAAGCCTGTTTTGATTTAAAAAAAAAACAGTTAAAAAGAAAAAGTTTAATAGTTTTAGGTTATTCTAGTGTAACAGCTTAAAATTCTTTTTTAAAGGTGCTGTGAACTATTTAAATTTTTTTCCCTTGATAAAAAAATGTGTTAAATAGCTCTGCATTCAGACAGACATCACCGTACACAGAAAATACATTTTCCCGTATCCCGCTCTCATCCAATCAGAAGAGAGGATTCCAGAAATGTATTTTTGTTTTACTGCAGAAGGGAGAGATTTTGAGACCCACATTACTGAGCAAACTCTGTTATCAGTGTTGGCTGTCACAATGTGGAGCTGTGTGACACTTATTTTCACAAAGTGTAAAACACTTACAGTACCTTTAAGTTCGGCTAGCGGGCTACAGCTACAGTAATTCTCATTAGGCACAGACAATGTTTAGTCACCGTGTATTTTGTAGTTCTGTAGATTTTTGAGCGATTTTGTTGATCAATTTCCCCCACAAGTGCCGCACTTGAAGCTTTTATTTTCTCGGCCAAACACATTCCGGTTTTAATCCATCTGTTACTCTCTGGCTTGACGGCTCGGTTAAGACCGATCCCTTCATTCATCGTTCGTTATTACCATAAAACCACATTAACTACATCGTCACGGGACACCAGCGGTCATTCCACCAGGTGAACAAACTGCACAATGTTTGACCGTGTCGTGCAAAGTTAAGACCGTGAGATGACAGCCTGGTTCATTATTTTAATACTGAACATTTGACACGCAGCCAAGACATTCTAACATATGATGAGACCAGCGCATAATCTATATTTCGTTTTAAATGTATAACCATATTTATACAGGCAATCAAACAGCAGGAAGGATCATAGTAACTTTTGCATTTACTTATGAAATGATTAAAAAAAAACACTTCTGTGTTAGACAGGCAAGGCTGCCAAGAGTTAATTTAAAAAGTTGTCTGTATCCTTTTTACTTTTAAAATAGTTTCCCAAAACGTTCTGCAGCTAGACAGAAGCGCATGCAAGCGTTTTCTGGCATTGTGTTACACAGCTTTTTATGTATTTCACGCCAGGGTCCACTGATTTCTCCTCACAGTCGAGCTGTTGTGCGCAGGCTGAGTGAAGCCAGACTGACCAGTAGCAGCTACCTGCAGTGTCATCCTGCTGGCAGCCAGGTTGACGCCGCGCTGAGCCGCCTCCCTTCAGGCTACCAGACTGCTGCTGCTGCCGCTGGGAGGAGCGCAGAGCCGCTCAGAGAAATTAGCAATCCAAAAAGGCACATGGCGCCACAGAGACGACACGGAAAAACTCACAAACACTCGTGTACACAAACGGGGGCGCGCACGGGCACAACTGCGCTTAACAATCAACAATGCAGGACGCAATCTGCATCTGCGACTGCTGCCTTTTTTCTCTTTTCTCTTTTTGCAAGTCTAAAAAAATATATAATTTTCAAGGGCAAAATGCAAGTTAGTAACTCTACATTCAGTTTATATGTCTTTTTAAAATCATTTAATTAAACATAATCACAGTAAACGACAGACAGAAAGGTCAGTAAAGGAAAATAATAGTTAAAAAATAGCGATTTAACCCCGCAGAAAAGCTTCAGTAATAATATTTCATCCTGGGGGGAGGGGGAGGGGGGGTTCTAAGGAAGGACTGTGTTCAGAGCTCCATACCTGTCTTAACTGTGCCCAACAGACAACAGGATGAGGATACTGCTTTAGGGAACAGGGAAAATTACGCACTACAATTACCATAATTACCTGCAATTCAACAGAGGCGCCAGTCCACGGCTGGCGTTACGTCATCCGCAGTGCAACTGCGTGATACATCATCTTTACCGAGAAATACATGAGAAGGGTGGAAGTCCAGAAATACTAGTTTTAATCTGGATCACTGGCCGCTAATGACCTCCTGCCGTCACCAGTTTCTGTCAGACAGGGTGCACGCAGCTCAGGGACAAGCCTCGCTCTGTGTGGACCAGCGGCGTATTGTGCACTTTTTTCAAATGTGAATGTGTGCTCCTAATATGATGGCGTTACGATATTCAAGACATTTGACGTAAGCTACTCAGACTTAGTTAAATATGATCAGAAATGCCCCTTTACTCAACTGTGAGCAGCACCTTCAGTTGAGCCTGCCCTTCTCGTCGTGGACAGCTGAACATCACCACCTAGTGGTCAGAAGTGATAAAGCTTTTATTTTATAAAGGAGCTTCAGCTCAGACTTTTTTGCTCCTTGTGCAGATAGATATTTTATAACATTAAGACTCATCAGCTACTAACCATTAAAGGGGTCTTTCAGCCACAACAGTGTTGTCCTTCTTCTGAGTTGAGAGTCAACTCAGGAGGGTAGAGGGGTTTCTTGTGTGGGTCAAACTCTAAAAACACTCGATCCTCCTTTTTCCAAAATGCAAATTAACGGTACATGCTAACTTTTTTTCCCCCCTTTTTGTTATGTGCTTTCCTCCCAAATTCCAGACAAGAAGACAGACGCCATTCTTTTGTCGCACAGTAACAAGGAAGACGGGCAGAGCTCGCCCACTGCTAGTTAGCTTAGCTCAAATACTGGTAGTCAATGGGAAGTGCTAGCCATCCTTCGCCTACACGCATCAGGTGAACTTTTCAACAGCTCTAAACAGTCCTGTGTTCTTGTTTTGATTTGTTTATTCACCACGTTATATTACTTTTAGACTCAGCTTGGCACATGTGTGAAGATGAAGAACAAAACATATGCTGCCTTCAAATGGAAGTCGTTCAGTCGTGAGGTTGTTTCGTAAAGTCATATACAGGAAAGGCTTGGCGTTCTAGTGGTAACCACACGAGAACAGCGTTGCTAGTAAACCCGAATATGGACGTGAAAGATCTCTTGCTCTCTTTCTGTCTCTCTATGTGTTACAATATTTATTTGTGATTAAACGCCACATGCTTTAACAAGAGACGAGACGATGAAGGTGACCATTTATATCTAGATTTTATATCTAGATTAACAACTCGTCTCCACTTGCCATAGCCACTTTTGGTTCTGCACGGACCAATATGAGCTCCGCCATTTCTGAAAACGTCAGCAAACACGTCACAACTCGTGAACTCTGAGCTTTCTGATAAATTCGACTTAGGACGACGTGAATATGACTGAAGGGAAGGCATCGATACAGAGTACTTCATAAGGTGCCACACCAAAGAATGTTATCTGTCTTCTTATCTGGAACTCGGGAGGGGGGGGCGTGGGGGCAAATAACAAAGGGAGAAAAAAAGTTGGCATACCTCTTCAATGACAGCTTTTTTTTTAGATCTTCTCTTTCCTCACAAGCTCCACAGCTCTGAAGTTTTATAACAGGCTTGTAGCTGAAAATTGCTCAATGTTTCAGCCACATTAGCCCATATTGAATGTTCCTCCAGAGCCACAAAAGACGTCAAACAACAGTTTTCACAGGCTGAGTGGTACTCATACTGACATAAACTGAACTTAACGTATACAATCGGTGGAGGGCAACCTTAACCCTTTTTTTGTGACTATAGAGAAGAAATCTGACAATCGATAAAACACACTTGACACAGGATGATACAGTGCACGACTTAGAAAAGGCCACCGGGGAAAGACAAAGAAACTGTGTGTCTTTTCCTGCTGAGAGGATGAGCGTCAACAAGCTTTCAGCACACGGGGGGGTTCGTGTAAGTGGCCTTTTAGGGAGCGATTACACCCCACAGGTTGTGTCTGCTTTCACACATTAGGAGACACTCATAGGTGTGACCTGGTACAGACAATAGCTGCTTTGCTTAACAAAAGCCCCCCCACTGCCGGGCCAACGATGCCTATGCTGCTGCCGAGAGGGGAACGGAGGTCGAGTCTGTCTGGATTTTAAACCGAACCGTAAACGCAAGAATCTGCTCTAAGCTGAACCTTCGAAGAACTCCTGAGCGGCCGTAATGACTGAAATATTTTTAACTTTGAAGATCTGAACCTCAAACTGGCAGTCATCATGATCCACGAGGACACACACCAGGACAGACAGACTTCCTTTGACACTTCCCAGCTTCCTCTCGTCTCTTTGATGTGAGCCATATCAAGGTCTGCGAAGGAGCAGAGACAGGCTGACTGTCTCCATCCTCCATGATCTATTTTATTCTCAAGATAATGGAGCAAATCGTATCTGCATCAGAGCGTTATGTGGATGAAAACTGGAGACGTGCAGGGGAACTTTTCCCAGCAGCTTTGATGTTGCAGATTGGGTTACAGGCTCTGCATTCACAGGCGGCCATGCAGACTTTATCTGGAGCGCTCCGAGACAGGAAACTGACGGCATCCACCTTTGTGTTTTTCTTGTTCTATGTGGAGAATTAATTCAGTAGCACTCTGCCCCCCCAACACACACACACACACACACACACACACACACACACACACACACACACAGATGACTGTGTAGATAATCTGTGTTTGA
>JAQLOL010000013.1:15974042-16004955 GCA_029783665.1 Naso thynnoides
ATACTAGGAGGCCCACACACTAGCCTTTCTTGTGTCTTGTCTAAACATACATGACTTCAGCCACGCCACACGAAACCATTGCTGCTTCTTTAATGCAGCCTGAAAAAGAACCTACATTCTACTTGAACACTTCAGACCAATAGCCTTTTAAAGAAAAAATGATACTCAACAACTTTTCTGTTCCCAGTTTTCTTTTATCATAATTTAATGCTGCTTTTAATCTTGGAAATGAAACCTAAAATAAAAACATGAAGCAAAAATCAAACAGCACCAGCTATAAAGAACACTGGGTACAATTCTTTTCGGCAGTGAGAGCACATGTCTAAAAACAAAAACTCATTTGCAGCTGCTTTTAACATAGCCTATGGGTGGCTGAAAAGGCTTTAAATCCATTGCACATGCGGTGCAGCTGAAGAGTACAAAAATCATCAATAATGACATGCTGTATTTTTAGAACATGTGTTAGCCTACATCCCAGTGCATGTACGCATGGATTGCAGTTTTATCTACAGGCACAGAAGAAATGCAACGATCCCCAGGCAGCCGACACAAGTTGCTTTTACTCATTAAGAGAGAGACTGCATGCATTTACACACCAGGCACAGCAGCGTTACTTTACTGATGGTTCAGACCTTCCGACACACCGAGTGGAGCGGTCAGAAACTAATCCCCCTTTTCCACTGGTCAGAAAAACCCGGGTTAACCCCCTAAAATCAGGGTTTAGTGTGCAATGGGAATAGTTACACTCACAGCTTACACCCAGGTCAACTGACTCTGCAATAGACTTGAATTTTCTCACCTCAGCTCAGCTAAGCTGTTAATATTAACATCAGACTCGGATGAACCCGCTAATTTCTGACCTATTTTCCGACGTCTTTCTTTTTCTTCATCCTCTGGTGCGTCATGTCATCCGCCCCTGGATGTGCAGGATTCCAATTTTTGACTGACTTTACATTTACAGAAATTGACACAAATGTACACAGAGCTGAAAATGATTCCTGCATGACTTGTGGTTTCTACAAGCACGGAGTGTTTCTGTTTAGACAAGCTTAAATTAACAGCGCAGTGCGCCGCTCGCTCTCTCGTTACAAGTGAACCTAGCTCACCCAGCACACCGCTCTCTCTGCAATCAGTTAAAACAAATAATATCCAGCCAGATCATCCCGCATACAGAGATCGCTCTGTAGCTGTTGGCATGAGAGTGCAGCGCACTTGGTGTCACAACAGTTTTTAGCACTCATGACTCATATCCCACTCTGCTATCATATATAATATTGTTATATCACTTCTACTCCAACGTAACGACGATTTGAGAACCTCCACTTTTATAGAAGCTGTGAGCAAAGCGAAAATACTGTGGAGCGCCTCAACCCAGATCGAATTTTTGTAAAACGTGGCACCCAGATTAATTTCTGATACATCTGCATTTGTCATTAATCATAGTTACATTAAAGTTGACAGGCATTTGTTTGACATCACAACGATGTTTCCGCACGATGCAGCACACACTCTAAATGCAACGCTTCAGACAAAATTCACAGACTGGCTGTCTTGCCTGCGGGAAGTTGGAATGGGGTCAACAGACGATTTTTAGCAAGTTGACGAGCTACTTTTGGTGGTAAAGGGGTATAATTAAGGGCTGTACCGAATGTCATCCTTTTTTGTCATTTGAAGCTTGTATTGAGGCTTTTATAGGAAGCTTCAAACATCTGATGTCATATTTTATGACGTCAAATGAAAAGTTCATGAGGGTGCAGGTCCTTTAATCACGCAAAATAATTTGGACAGTTGGGTAGCTGGCTGGTGGATGCTTTATGCATACATGCTGATTCGGATGACGTCAGTGCTGAGCTGGAAATCACATGAGTTCATGAATTCTTTAGAATCCAGTAATCATAGTGAAGGAGAACTTTAATTCCTCTGAGCATTTGAGTGGTCAGTGAGACTAGAAAAGCTTTTTTTGATGTACAGCAGGCTGTTTATTTCTGACATGAAGTAAGTCTGTTTACTTTGAGGAGTTCCTGCTCAACATATGCAATGTAGGTTGGTGTATAGGGAGCTTTGATTTCCATTTTGTGGAATACACGGGCGGAATTGGGCAACAAAAATTCAATCAACTGTTAAATGTGAAATATTGCAGAATTTGCCATAAATTGACAGAAATTCCAGCTAGGGGACAAAAAGGAATGTTTCGTCAGAAGACAATGTTCTGTCGGGACCTTGTGCACCTGAGACAGACCCTTTATCACTTCCCAATGTCAAAGCAGCCATCAGAGACAAAAAAATACATCTTTAAATAGACGGAATTCTTCACTAACCCCTAAATTCAGGGCAGAATAATACCCAAAGAACTTTTATGAGTCAGGCGATAAGCTGCTTTGTCTTTTCTGCCAGTGAACTGTTTTGACTGGACCTGTAAAAATACATGCAATTAGCACTAAAGCTAGAACTCACGAGAAACAAGGAAAACCAGCATGGTACCAGGAGCATGCTTCTTCAACCAAACATTCTTGCTACAAGCACACCAGCAAACTGAAGACGAGAATTTGTCCAGGATTTAGTGTCTGTGCGTGCCGAGTCGGAAATTCCCTTAGATAAGCTAAAAAAGCAGCAGTAGCTTCTAGTGAAATGAGGTAAACAAGGAGGAGTGCTTCCTGAGATGAGAGTAACCTCTGGCAAACTCACTGAAGCACCTGATGTGCACTGCTGTGTTGCATCAATAAATCTACTGTTATAACTTCTTATGCTGTACGAGTTTTATTCATTCACTTTATTAGACACCTTCTGCTGGTAAAACATGCATAAAAAGTTTGAAAAAATTACGAAGGAAAAAGTGGATTTTAAGAGAAAAAACAGAATCTGGAAAAAAATCAAATGGATTTCATAGGGCTCTATAGGACCGATGTGTGGTGGCTGCACAGAATCTGAGTCATGCAGATGTCAGCACAGAGCCACACACCGATGACAGTTTATACTACATAGACCCCAACAGATGCAAAATATGAAATACAGGCTAAACAAACACACACGTAGGAACAGGAAAACCTCTCACACAAGCCAGCATGGTTGTTTGCCCCCACTGACCATCATACCAACTTGTGTAGCTTCCATGCTGAGCCTCTGGTGAGCAGGCCTCTTCCTTTTTCCTCTCAGTGGTCCATGGCTCCCACATTGGCCAGGACAAAAGGTTTTGAGTCCAAAGCATTATACAAACTATTTCATATCCCTAATCAGGGACAGTTTATGCAATCAACATTTGTAAGTTACTTCATTTAAAAACAATAAAAATGACAAAGATTCACTTCCCACCAGAAAACTGCTAAATAATAAATGCTCTTTTCTGAGAGGCAGCTTATCATGTTCCAAACAAGTAGCTACAACCTGACAATGAGGTGAGCTCATCGACAAGCTCAAGTTTACCCACACGTGACTCTTTCTAAAGTCTGTCTGTCAAAGTGTGTTGCTTGTTTACACATCAGCATCTGTTTGGAGACATTTTTGATCGGGCCCGACTGATGTATCGGCTGGCCGACGTTATCGGCCGATGTTGGACTGTCGCAGATGTCCCGATATCAGCATATGGTTCACCAATATGCACCAATAATAAAACTGTTCATAAGGCTGGAAGAAAGCTTGGACTGGTGATTTAAAAAGGTTTAATTACACAGTTTGCAGCTCATTACTCATAACTAAAAAGTTAAGTGTTTACAGTTCAGTGCACTTAAGTTTAAGATGTGAGATATCCTGCCACCAATACATGTCTTGACTATCAACACGTTCAGCAGATATTTTATATGTACAATATAAATCGGATATCGTAATTCTCCTACTCAAATCACTGGTATCAGCATCAGCCACAAAAAATCCCATACGGGTCAGGCCGATTTTTTTGTCACCTTATACATCTAAAGCCTAATTTATGCGTTGGCTGCACGCAGAGCCTATGCAATAAGTTACAAAGTGACCTGCGCCGTTGACAACATTTATACTTGTGCGTCAACATGTCTGTGTTGCTCTGCAGTTAGGTCTATAATCAATGCCACTGTGTTGACTTTGTTACCATAAACAAGTGCAGCTGAGCAGGTTGTGTTGAAGTTGGAGCTGATAAACTTGGAATATGAGATACTTTTACAACAGCAATTATGAAAATGCGAGCCTACCAACCAGACTAATCACAGTCGCTGCAGTCTGTGTCACTGTGACGTACAGTTACATTTTTTGGGAATTGCACGTCAAACTATGGCGTACGGCACACGACTACGCAGAGGCTATCAACGCAGAAGCATAAATCAGGCTGAAGTCCAAAATTTTCTCTTTTTAATTCTGTTTTGGTCTCTACAAGCTCCTGAGGGGAGTATTAGCTGGGTCCTCAGCTGCTGAGGGGTAGGCAGTGTATAGCGGGTTTGATCAGAGCTTGGTTGGTGAGAGTAGCAGCACGCTGCGGATGGAAACAGAGCCGATGGCAGGGCAGAGAATTAACCAAAAGAGTGACATTCTGGGCCAGAAATGAAAAAACAAGGAGTCGGATAAATCAAAGACACTCCACAGAGCTGAGGGTGACTGCCGAGTTGGGAAGGTCAATCACATTTCGCATTAAATCTAGAATCGCTTGAAGTGATAATTTTTTTTTCTAAATCTGGGCACGAGATAATCTAATGTAGGTATCATTTGGAAAATTTATGGCAGCTCTTTACTCACCATGTCTTCAGGCATGGACACTAGTTAAGCCTCAAATAAGTCAAAATAAATGCAACAATCAGATGCAGATCTTTGAAAATTTTTTTTCTCTTATCTTATCGTGCCTTGACCTAAAGAGTCATAATAATGGCAACCTTCTGACTAAGCCTCTGTTTCATGAGAAAAAATAACAATGACAAATAAACTCTAATATATATATTCTATATCCTCGGTTATTTTGCAGTCATCTTGACGTCGACAGAGGTGGTGCACACAGAGCGGTGACTGCTGCAGCTTCACATTAATCCTAAAAATGTTTCTTCAATGTGCTACTTTGAAGTGACAGCTATATAAAACACTGTATGCAAACTCAACTCTAGCAGCTCAACAAGAACTCTCATGATCAGTAAAGATTAACCTCCACATTTCAATGAAGTTTTCTCATTCACCAAAATCTGATCACATCTGACAGCGGATCAGAGTCGGAAAAATAAAGTTTTGCTTTGCTTATTTATGTATATGTTATCTTGGAAAGAAAACATACTACAAAACGAACTCTACCACAAGTTATGAAACTATAAGTAACAAGTTCAGCTTTTCATCACAAAAAAAAAAATCCACTTTTTGCAAGCCTTCTAGAAATGTGCATCTGACATGTCATCAGTGAAACTGATCAGCTACCAGACAAATTCTGATATAAACCCTACACAAGGCAAAAAAGACACTTATTTCCGCTCACAACATTTCCCTCAACACCTGAATGCTTGGCCAGTTTGAGTGCTGCAACTTGTCACTTCACTGCATTAGAATTCAAATGCATTCAACAAAACATCTGGGTTTGTGGTTACCATTACAGAAACCACAACACTCAGCCAACTGCAGACATCTGAGCTTGACTCAACTGACGAAAGCTAAATGCTTCTTGAGTAAACAGATAGTTGTTTGGCTGCCACATAAGTTCACCGTGTATTTCAAATATATTTGTTCCAAAAATACAACAACTGGACTTTAATACTTATGTCTGAAGTTAAAAAATAATAATTATGATCTACATGGCTGCAGAGTTTCAGTGCTGAAGCTTATGTGACAACATTATCTGTAGCTTTAAGCGTAAGCAACCGTTTCTTTAATCTAAACCCATTTTATTCTCCATGACCACTGTGTCTCACCTCCATCCCTGTCTCTGGCGCGGTGTGTGTGGACAGCCTTTGCTCTGCTGTGCCCTGTGCTGTCAATGTGTTTGTTTTCAGGGCTGTCAGACCTTCTGACCATTTTGCAGGGAGGAGTGACATCTGAGGAGTCGCGCATCTTTTCATGCCGGTGGTCTCCACCTGGATGGCTCTTGGATGAGTATTTAAGAGTCTGTGGAGACAAATCAGAGAGCTCACTACAATCTATTAGCTTGTGCGACCAATTATTTAAACCTTAAACTGTCAACAGGTCTCTTAAACGAGCCTTACCATCTTGTTTAACATCATATCTGGCTGTTCAGTGTACTTCAGTGTCAGAGTACTTTTGCCTTAGTGTTTTAATATTTAATAAACTCTTGCACAAAGCTAATTTAATCTCATTCGGCTAAATATTTGTGATTGAAGGGTGCAACATTACAAAGTAGCAGTTTCTCACTTGGTAAGAGCGTGTGTATGACTACTGACACATTTATTCTTTCTGATAATGACAGAGTAAACAGAGGATTTATCTGAGAAACTAGAGTTCACTTTAGTTTGGGTTTTTAAGCTGAATTTGAATTTAATTCTTAATACAATGGTTTGTTGTACATATTTTAAGCATCTGAACGTTTTGGGAGCTTAGCTAGCTATATCTTTAAAATGACAGATTGCGGTCAGGCCCTAATCGGACTGGCTAGCAAACAAGCTAACAGAAACAAGCTATCATTAGCTTGAGCTGTAATAAAACTAGCCTGTAGCTTTTCGAAAACAGCTTGATTCGACGAATACTTTAGCGCTATGTTGTCTTTACCTGACAATATTGACGTTTAGAAACACTTCCAGCCACCAGCTGGCAATTTCAAACTAAATCATTTACTTTTCAGGTTATTTTCCGCACTGACTGGGGCCTGTTGTGCTCTCCAGAAGCCTGAACTAGAGTGTCCATTTTAATCTTATTTGCTGCTAGCAAGCTAGCAGGCTCAGTTAGCTAACAAGTACCTGATAGGGCTGAGAATCTCTTCGGTCGCACCTGCGAATAAAAAGAAAACTGCTGTGAATACGAAGCTTCAAATGTCATTATTGAGAAAAAGTCGAAAGTGCCGCAACAGCTGAACGTGCAAGTTTCCAGACACTTATTTTGGTTTCAATAAAAATGGCGGATTGTCAAAGCGTAACGTTAGCTAGCGTTACGAGGAAAAGGAAAATCTGAATAAGTAACGTTAAAAAAAAAAAAGAAGATGTTTACCCATCGCCGAGTCTCGGTTGTTTCCTTGCATACATTACCATCAATGCCGTGTTAGTGTGTTTGGAGTGGGATGTGAAAGACTGATAACGGTACTTTGTTTTTCTTGTTGATTCAGCGACCTGAAATCGTCAATTATTTCAACCTAGCTTATGGGTATTTCAATGCTATCGGCAGCACTGGTCGAAAGAGCGCCCTCACTCAGTCCATCTCCCACTCAGACACACAGCCGTGTCTCTATCTGCCGAGAAAACGTAGCAATGGAGAAGCGCACAGGGTTGCCAGATACCAGACGTTCAACAGCGGTGGAAAGCCAGTGTAAATCAAAGGGACCTAATAAACAAGCGATGCGATCACATCATGTCAGGTGACCAGCACGATCTGCTGTTGCTTGTTGGTTTGTGTGTTGATATTTTTTTTAAAACTCCGGATAAGTTTTACTAAAATATGACCGAATTTAATTAATACACCTTGTGTTTCCAACACATAAAGTTGAGGGGAATGAAATACGAAGACTTACTTGAGGATGCTCACGTGTCAAAAGCATGATTTTACCAGTGGTGTTTTTGATTAAATTCTTTTAGAAATAAGCATCAATTCGACCGACAAATGTAGGTGTTCTGCAGACCTGGCAACCATGACTGCAACCCCCATTCTCCACCTCCCCCTTCCGATGGCAACATCCGGGACAAACACTGGCTGAAGTCGATCCCTCTCCGAAACTTGTCAGCGCTTTTTTAGTGCTGCTCTTTCGCAAATATTGTGATTTGCGATCCAAAATAGCACATTTATTTATTACAATCATAAACACGTGTAGTCTATTTGTAACCAAGGGCTGAAGATGTGATTACAGTTCTGTAGTGCAGTGACTTGTTCTGTCCTGACATCTAGTGGTTGTACTTTGACATCGCAGGCACGGATGATCGAGAAATCATCTTACAAATAAATCCCTACAAATACTCCCAATTATTTTCTTTTTTTTAGCTTTTCTGTGGTAACTTTTGAACTAGATGGTAGGCCTATCCACCAAAATAATATCACGATGACTGTAATTATTTTCTTAAGAACGAAATTTTCAATTTTTCTTTGTCACTTGCAATTTGCTTTTTCTTTCTTTCTTTCTCTTTCTTTCTTTCTTTCTTTTTTACTGTTTTCAACGAAAATGCTCTGCAGACATCAGTAGGCCTATGTTATATTTAAATAAAAAAGACACCAGGATAACTCAATATAAGCCTAGTCTATTTTAAACGACATTTTATGGAGAAGAAATGAAACTATTTGTGCTTGCAGAGCAGTCTCTTCATATTCTGCAGCCTTGACCAGGTCATTTTGATAGTCCAGATGAATAGCTGTCAGAAGAGGGCTGCTGGACCCCATTGTTCATTCACAAAAGTTCCCACATCATATCCCAGGCTGAGGACAAAAGAAGCTGCAGTTCAGCATTCTGGCACACAACGCACTTTAATGTGGGGACAAGGGGGCACAAAAGGGGGTGCTTCTATTGTCAGCACGTTTCTGGAACTTGTGCACACACAGACAGAGACGGGGGCTTCTGTGAGTCACATCAAGGTAAAAAGCTTTCTGTCTGTAGGCTGGGTGTCCAGTTCATATGTAGCCTAATAAAGACACAGTCCATGAGAGTGATCGCTATGATACACACACTTGACTATGACTTGATTTGACTTTACTGACTAGCCTTAGCTATTTCTAAACACCTTTTTTTTTTAACTTTGTTTTTCTTGTGTTAAATTTGAAGAATAATCTTCAGGCAGAAAATCAGTTCACATCTTAAGCAAAATGCCTTTTCTGATCTTTGAACACTTGTTGCTGTCTTTAGGATGACCTGTAGGGGGGGGTATCAAACCATTTTTAAATCTAGTAGCCTATTAAAACAGCCAAATGTACCCAACTTCGTTTATTAATAATAATAATAATAGTAATAATAATAATTTTTATTATGAATATTTTTTTTTTCCTCTGGACCAGGGTAGGCTATACAAACAGACAAAATAAAAAAAAGACAAAACAACAACATCATCATCAACAAACACGACAAATCAAGATAGAAAATTTGCGCATGGGTTTGTCAAGAAAACATGATCGTAGACATAAATTTGTGCAGCTCGGTGATTTTCCGGGTGAAGAACATAGAGGATATGAGTTCATAACTTGATTAAAAAAAAACAACAAACTGTATATGTAAGTGCAGTAATAATTTTTTTTAAAATTTATTTTGGACCGTCTAGCCCATCAGGGCGGCTTTAAAATCAATATATTAATATAAATTTGTCACAGATCCAATGTTGATGGCCTCACAGGAATGACGTAGTGTTACTGCAGGGAAATAAACTCGCCAATGTTTTAAAATAAAATAGTAAATCACAATTATCAAGTGTTTTGTTTTTGTTTCAGCTAAAAATGAAGTTTCTAATTACTGTTTATTAACATAATAAACTATTTGCCTGTCTAACAAAAACATTTGCAGTCTCAGTGCGATTGTTTTGTTTTCTTCCGTCGGCGAGTAGCGAGTTGAGAATTAGCTGATGATTGACATTGCCATAAGCCAATGAAAATAGAGAACGGGGCCGCTGAACACGCCTTAATAGTAACGCTGACCAATCAACGACCAGATTGGGCGGACTAATCTTGAAAGCCCTGTACGCTGCTGATCCCAGAACAGTTTTATGTTGTCACATATCAATCCGCTTACGTTGTGTCTAAAATAAACAAACCGTTTCCAAATCAGCGCCTTGACGGAGCACTTGATCTGTCTTGGAGAGTGGCACAGCGAGGCGTAACATTTTGAAAGGTTGTGTTCAGCAGATAGCCACCGGGAGAGTGAAGAAGTTAAGGTGGTTTCAAGGAACGAATCACGGTTTTTATAAAGTGGAAAATAAAACACGCGAAAAGTTGTTTTTTAAAAGGGAACTACCGGAGTGCATTGTGACCAGCAAGAAACCATTCAACTCCGTCCTCTAATGCAAAGTGAGTACCAACATATTGTATCTAGCTAAAACTTACCTTCAAGTCAATGAAGAAGGGCAGCTCCCGTGTGAATTTTCTATTCAAACAAAGTCGAAAATATCATTGTGGCTTTGTGGGGAATTCAGAAGATATCATTAGCAGTGACGGAGCGAAATGAACGTTGACGTTGCCAGCACGTGAAGGACGTTTACCTCAAGGCGAACTACTTTTTTGCTAACATTTTACCAATTATGTGATATAAAAAGCAACCGTTAGTGGACTTAGCCGCTGGTATGAACGTTTTTACGTGACAGAAACACTAACCCGGAGCTCTGTAAGAATTGTACATATTATAATACTTAATTAATATGCCCTTTTAATTGTAGCTTGCGTGATTCAATTAAATTTCACCTGTGTGATTCCGGGTGGGGATGTTACCGTGTCGGAGTGCTGGAGTACAGTGATGCAGAAATGCAGCGCAGCTTAGCCTCGAAAACAAAATGAAAGAGCGTAGAAACTGACCTTTAATGACAAAATTTCCTCGTGACACAACACTCAACTTCCACATAAGAAACACACCCACACCCTAAGCACCGGAGTTCCCTCCATCCAGGAAGTACAGCGTGCCATGTAGCACCGCCGGAGGGAAAACAGGACCTTTGTGCCCCGCAGAGTCAAGTGTGGTGACACGGAGCTTGTCACTGGCTGACAGCGCCAAGCCTCTGAGCTGGCAGCCCACTGGGAAGACTCAGCACTTGGCCATCATCCATTACATCCCAACTCAGCCGTTTGTTCTGCATACTTCAAGTTTGTATGTTATAGGCGTAATGATACAGGACACCGTGTGGTTTGTCTTCCCCCATCTTTTCAAAACCATCACTGCTTGAGGGTATGTCATGACTTGAATTATCGCTGACCAAAGACATCCGTAGAAATTCCTTGAAATTGGAAATGCCACTGTTATGCATTTCATTGGGCCACATGCTTTCCTCAGCAGAGCCTGCGCAGCTTCTTGAATGCACACATGGCCATCATGCAGCAGAAGTGCAGCGTGCAGGCCTGCTTGCTGGAAAAAGAGTCCTTCAAAGTTAAATGGCTTGTGTAGCTGAGGCTAGAGGAGCGTCTTCACAGGTGAAATGAATCATCCAATAAACTTTTAGAGCCGTATTCATTGTGCAGCGTATTCTTTTCAAAATATATTGTTTCCTTTAGAGTTGCAACGGTTAATTGAATAATCAAATAATGACCCACAGAAAATAAATCACCAACTATTTTGATAATCGATTAATCAAACAAATGAAAAGAATTCCTGGTTTAGCCTCTTAAATGTGAAGATTTGCTGCTTCTCTGTGTCATTTGTGGGGGACTCTTTGTGTTTTGGGCTGTTGTTTGGACAAAAGAAGCTGTTTGAAGAAATCAAGTTGGGCTCTGGGAAATTAAGATGTGCATTTTTCGCACTTTTTTGACATTTTATGGTATATATGATTAATTGATTAATCGTAAAACTAATCGGCAAAATAAATGATGATGAAAATAATCGTTAGTTGCAGCCCTGGATTAGTTACAGTGTAGATAATTACTTTTAAACCTCTGCTGGTTTGTTGGCCAAGTACAGTGTCTGTCATGTCCCATCATTCATTATCACAGGTGTTCGTTGGTTCCGTCATTGCCTTTATGTTGGCTGGCGTCTGGCTGGGAGAAAAAGAGTGCGGACAGTGAAGGAGTGATCGTCTTTCACTTGTATTTGAATGCCTCTGAGAAAATCTCCAGAGTGGCGACATGTCTCTGAGTAAACTTTGAAACCTCACTGGTTTGTGTGCAGTTTTGGCCAGCCCACGATGCTCTCCCTGGGAATAGCCTAGTTCTCCTTTTATATCTTCCCTAGAAAAAGGTCAGAGGCCTTTACTCTGTGTACCATCTTTGCACAGAGAGTCTCTCAGGAGACTTGCATTTTAATAGGGGTCATTATTAAGGCTTGTACTGTTTATTAGGCCTATCACAATGAAAACATGGCCTATCATTTGATATGTGGACACGACAGTTTGACATTAAGCTTGTTTGTTTCCATAAGAATGTTACCAACGTTTGAGTAAACTTTGTAATTAATTAGCAGGGTTTTCCTTACAGAGCCCAAATCAAAGAACAGCAAAACAACAATGCAAAGCCATGCTGTTATTTCTGATCGCGCTGCTTCTGTCCTCTTTTCGTCTGCTCACTTGTCAGAGTCTCACCATGGGTGGGGCTCATCCAGCTCTTCCTTAAACACACACACACACACACACACACTGCAATGTCTCAATATTCTCAGGAATTGAAGTTTGCCCTTCGACAGCGTGTATTTGTAGTATTATGTTATTATATTATCATTGATTTGTGGAATAAAAAAACAAACTTAGAGGAGGTGGAGAAGAAGAAGAAGGAAACTTAGTTCACTGATGCGACACTTGTGATATCAAACTGCTGCATCTTGTTAGTTGGTAGATAAAAGAGCCAAACATGTTGTTGTCTATGTGGAAATTTTTACTATTTCTGAGGAAGACGACTTGGTTGTACTTTGCAGTCCACGTCCCGTCAGGGTTGGGGGAGGAAAAATAGTGATGCCAGTTACATCCAGTGAGGTCAGAGCTTTGGAATATTAATTTATCCATCTTTGTTCTCTACATAGAGCCTTTCCTACCGTCAAGTGAGCATAAACTACAATGTAGCCTGAATGATTAGTTATCATATTGGTATAGGTCGGTTGTAGAAGCAGGTATTTATTGATTTTTAGTGTCTGCTAAAAAAACCACACTTGCCTCCCTAAGGCTGTGTTCAGACAGAAAGCAATGAACACAATGAACGCCACAAGATTGCATACAAAGTCAATGTAAAGACTCCACAAGACGTGACCTCACTTAGTGTGATGCGAACCAAGCGATGTAGCGTCCATCGCCTTCATCGTCTCATCACGCAAAGCTGAAAATGTTGCACTTTTCAGGTGACATCGCATGACGCTGTATCACGACAGCCAATCAGTGTTGAGATTCTCCCGACATCACTGATGTCCTGATGATGAATGTTGCCAGAATTGACTTTGGACTTTTCGGACATCGGGGTCCAAAGAGCCGTGTGTGAATACAATGTAGCTCCTACAACGCAAGATTATTTTAGGATCACAGACAAGACGTTTTTAAATTTTCTGTCCTTTCCGGGACTTCCATAACCGATACAGCGCAGCAGTGATGATTATATCGGCCGTAGTTAATGATAGAAAATGGCAGGCCCCTTTTTCTTCTGACGCTACTAGCTAACGATAAATATGGCTGACACAAAGAAGTGCAACACCGCTTAACAGACTTTCGGATGATTTTATGAACACAGACACTATGTTTTCAAGTTTTCCAACTTGTATAGAACTTCCACACCTAATACAGTGCAGCAAAAATGATTATTTCGACTGTAATTAATAACAGAAAGAGGCCGGTCCCCTCCTCCACTGAACTAGGTTAATATAAGAAGGCTGCGTAGTGCAAGTGACGCGATGATCCAAAATACGACCCAAATATGACCAAGCAACATGATACCGGCGTTTCTTGGGATAAGCATCGTGTTCATTGCTTTCTGTGTGAACGCAGCTCAAGACTGTTTGTGAGGTCAACAGCTTAGCATCATGACAAGTGAAGAAGACTTCTTTATGCCCTTGCTTTTTGTGGTTTGGACTCATAGACTCAAGTCTTTCATGAAGGCCATTCAACGAGGGAAAAAGTGTTCATGAGCTGCCAGGGTCTGACACAAGGAACTTGCTTGGCCTGTGGAAGTGCCTTTGGCATAAAAGCAGATTCTTGTTTTTTGATTATTCATACCAACAGTGCTGGAATATGCACACGGAGGCAGCTGAGGTCAGGATGGGATCTGAGGCTGCAGTTCAGTCGAGGTCCAGCGTTGGAGGCTTCGCCCTGTGGAGGTTGTCTGAACAGGTATCTCCGAGTCGCAGCTCTGCATAGCTCACATTCCCAGGGTTTTGTTCCTGCCATGGAGGGTCACTGAGTAGGGGGAGGGAGGTGTGGGAACTAAGAATGCTATGCTGGCAGGACTCGACTCTCAGAATTCATTTGAGCAACCTGCTGATTGAGACAAACACTTCCTGTCATTGCAACAGGCTAGCGTTGATGAGAAACCTGTCAGCAGCTCATTGCGCTGCTCATGGTCAGGGGCAAAGAGTTGGTTTCCAGAGCTGCTTGTCAGCAGCAAGGCTATTCTCTTGGGGCTTAAGGATGGGATGGATATGTGGTTTAAGACTCTTAATCCAAGCATTACTTTGGATCACTATCAGCTCAGTCAAAATCACAGGAAATTTATGTGTAAGGTTGAAATCTTGTCATTTTAAAACTTGTCGTTTCTTTCACTTTCTCTTTCCCTAAAAAACACCTCCATCAATCATTCACCCTAAACACCTCTGCGGACTAGATGGATCCTATTTTCAATTTAAAGAACAAGCAGTAAGCAATAGCCGTCTCATTGTGGCTGCCTTGATTACGACAATTTGAAATTTGAATGCATTGACAATTTGAATGCAGTTTTTTTTATCATGGAGGTTAGGTAAAAGGCCAAGGCAGTCAGAGAATGTAAAGAGGGGTTGTTAGATAGTTTTGGCCTTTCTCATAAGGGACTGTGTTTCAGCAACATTAGCTTGCAGTGACTTCTCAGGTCTCTGAGTGCTGCGTCCTGACATTTTGAGGTGAACCTACTTTACTAGCAGCACTTTACTACTGTTTCTAAACTTGGCATCATATGAAATCTGAATACAAGTATGTTATTGCTGTAGCTTTATTGGGTTACGTGAAGTGTGTAACGCCTGGAGCACACATCCTGCATTGTGTTTGCATCGGCAGCACATCGGCATATTTTTTTTTGGCACCCATCAAAGACGGACTGGAGCAGCCACACAGCACATGAGAGACGCACGGAAGACGCACGTCTCACACACAGCGACAGCGACGCAACACTTCAGCTCAGGAGGCTCGCTGATTTTTTTTTTTTCCACAGGACACCTGCGGTTCTCTCCTAAAATAGATGAAGAACTAACCTGTTTTCAGTCATATTGACATCATGCCAGCAACATTTCACTGTAGTTTCAACATTTCAGGTGTGTCTTTCAAAATAAAGCCTCTCACAAGCATGGATGTGCAAAGAATCCCTTCATTCAATGATTTAATTGTGAAACATTTGGAGGATCTTTATCATGTAAGAACAGATCACATTTGAACTAGTTCTGGGTTTTATTTTTGAATAAATGACAGTCAAACCAGAGAGCCAGTGTGGTAAACTAACCTATTTTATGTTGAGGAATAAAAAGATCATGTGGCAAACAGTAGTGTTAACAGAAACTTGAGGCTAACTTGCGAAAGGTGCTTTTTTAAAAAAATAAAACAGGCCAAGTGAAGAGGGATTTCTCGGTTTGTGTATTTGTTTATTTGCATTTTCAGGCACAAAGATTTCTCTCCAAACTCAAGATGAATTAAATGTATCATAAATGACATGAAACATTTTCGTATAATGGGAAGTAAACAAACGAAAAACTCAGGGCTGTTAGAAGTCGCCTGCAGCAGATGCAGCAGAGGCTGCGTGTTTGCTCAACAACCGCGTGCGAGACGCAGCAGATTGGCGACTTTGATGCGCTGCAGAGGTAGACGCAACATGTGTGTCCCGGGCATAACCAGAACATCTTGAGAGAGAGATCTGATTCAGTTTATGGCTGACTGAAGAACTTTTCATTCTGGTTCTGTTGAATAGAGCAGAGGACAGGACATCTGTCTAGATGCCCACAACAAATCTGTCTTCACCTAAGTGATATTTCATTTATTCTTTAACTCCTTTAACAACCTTTTTTCCCCACATTCCATTCATCCATTCATCCTGCTGTCCATGCATAATCACCATCTCTCTTCATGGTATCACTAATCTCTCCGTTGTGAGTCCACAGTGGGTTTGCGAGCCTCCTGTCGCACTGCTGATCCCAGACGGAGAGATTAAAGTGATGTACTTGGCAGGGGTCTGGCAGGGTCACAGTTGATGAGCGTCACCAGAAGTGATGCTGTGTTGTTTCGTCTCTGCCTGGCCCACAGAGGTGTAGTGTTTCCCTCAGCACCCCCGAATACTGCGCAGGAATGAGCGCACCCAGCAGATGCCAGCCATCAGACACCTTCGTTGGCTTTAAGTCCAGGCGCAGTGCTGTGCTCACTGTGAAGGCATGCTGCCCTCCTGAGTCACCGCTGACCACTGACCGTCTCCTGATGGAGAAAGCAGAGAGACTGAGTTAGCTGCGGTCACATTATTAAAAGAACCGTGACGGGGAAAACAAGTAAGGCTCTGAACCCTCAGGGGAAGGTCAAGCTATAATGTGTTACTGTATATAGGCCTCGACCCGAGTGGTTAGAAAGTGCAGTATTTTGTTATAGGACACCATTTCAGTCCCGTTTAAGAGCGGGCACTATTAACAAGTGCAAAGATCCAGCTGCAAAGAAGAGCGGTCTTCTTATTCAGCTCCAACATCCTGGTCAACTTTTAGAGCTCTGAGCTGGTAGGAACTTTTACCACAAGGTATTGCTGTGGAAATACACAAAATGCCTTGATTGTATCTTTGCACATAAAAGAGTTTTTAGGTTTTGAAAGTCCGTTGTTTCAGAGTAAAACAGTGGATTAAAAAGAATTGCCACACGGCAAATTGGAGACAAATTGTGGGTCTGTGACAGCTTGTAACAATTTGTCTGTAGTCGATGAGGGCTATAGCCTTACATAGGGCGGCAGTGGGGTCACTTGACCAATGTGAAGCTTATTTGTTGAATGCTGTTTTATTTATGAGGGTTTGCCATGCGTAGCCCCTGCCTAGCATTACTATGTCTATTACACATATGGCAGCTTTGTGAATAATTCAACATAGTTGGAGAGAACAGAACCCAAATAGATTGAAGTGTGTACTTTTCTTTGGCTCTGTCCAGTAAATCACAACAACCACAGAGGATTTGTGTAGTAGTAGCTAGTATTTTAGACTTGAGGAGTTCTCTGAATTAATGCTAAGTATGCAAACACTTGCAAAAAAAATTGTACATGAGTCATGACATGGTATTACTTGCCTTTTTTGTCACCTGACCCTCATACTGTAGCTCCAAGTTTGTGCCTTTGGCTTTACAGGTTCAGTGTTACTGTTCTATTTTAATGGACCATGAGGCTGCACAACTCAAGGGTTCAAGGGTATCTTTATCATCCCTGAGGGGCAAGTCGGTTCACAGCCAGCAGTATCACATAGACATGTTACACACACAAAAAAATATCCACAACAGTGCAACACACGTTTCAACAGAAGGTCTGCAAACATTCATTAAGAAGGCCTATAACAGCAGGAATAAATGACCTTTTATACCTGTTGGTTGGGCAACATGGCAGGTTGTATCTGCGCCCAGAGGGCAGCAGCCTAAACTCCCCCCACGGAGGATGGCTTGGGTCAGCAGAAATAGGCCGGGCCCTCTTTAAGGACCTGACCTTACACAGGTCATGGAGGTCATTCATTGGTGTGCCGGCAATCTTACTGCACACCTTGACCATACCCTGCAGACGATTTTTCTGCGTGGCCTGTGTTAATATTAGGAAAGGTTGGGGAGCTTGGTTACCACCTACCGGTCCTGTGACTTGACATTTTTTTGCTTGCCTTGATGTCTAAAGATGACAGCAACAGTAACGTAACGTGATGCTGTGACTGTAATTCATCCAAGGCTAATGAGAAGGCGGTTATGTTGTAACGTACACAAAATGCTAATGCCCCAACCATCTGCTCCTTGCTTGTTGCTACGAGAGACTTCACTAATATCGAATGACCGAGAGGAAGAAAAAAAGTTTTATTTGTAACGGTCAAAGGTCACATTAAAAAGTAATGTGACAGAAGAGAAACTGAACCTTATAGTGGATGTTGTTTTGCTTTTTTGAACCATGTAAGCCACCTGCTTCTCTCCTCTGCTGCCTTGTGCTCCGGTTTGTTTAAGTGATCCTGTTTTCACAGCACGACTCCTGTTGGCCTTCAAGCTACGATAATGGAATCAATGATTTCAACACAATAAGAAGAGAAAGGACAGATGGGTTCAGTGTTACCTGCGTTCATTTATGGACGGCTGCATCAAGTTTCCTGGTTCCACTCAACATATTTATTCCACCACTGAGATGGCTGTAGTTTGGCCTGGGCGACACAGCTGAAAGGCCTATCGTGATAGTGAAGTTTCATATCGGTTGATATGATCATGTGACTGGCGACTTGGTGTACATTCAAAGGGGTGGGAGCAGCTAAGGTGAAAAAAAAGTAAATGTCACAGGCTGTGTACAAACCAAGAGTGAATTTAATTTGTGGCGTGATGAAATGACATATAAAGTCAATGGCATCATGTGAAATTGCGTTGGACACCGTAACTGACCTGTGGTGTGACAGGATTGCCATGAAGTGCAAGGGAGGTGATTTTCACGTCCGTCGCGTCTTTGCACAAGTTCAAAACATTAAGCTTCAGTGATTTGATTACGTACTGATAATTGCATGATCATGCGACCAGAATATTATTTTTTTTTCACTTTTGGTGTGTACAAAGCTTAAGGATATCTGTTGACCCAGTGACATTTTTTGATAATTATCAGTGATTTACTGTAATAAAGCCTTTTCAACCAGGAAAAGATAACACTTCCTCCATATCACAATATAAGAATATCCTAAATCTTCATGATATTTTTTCTCTTATCAGGATATGATACAATATTGGTATGTTGCCCAGCCCTAGCTGCAGTATAAAAATTAATACGACAGTGTTGAAGACAGGTGGATGATATTGGGGAGGCATTCCTTTGGTGGTGGGTGGTGGGGGTATGAATAATGCAGAGGGTTCCCTTCAGCTGTGTATTTTCTATTAGCTGGCAGGGACTCTTTCCAGACAGCAACACTTGTTTTCATGGGCTAAATCCCCCCTTTGTGTGTGGGGCGTCTCAAGTAGTGTCAGCTGTAGCTACGTACACTTGTTGCTGTGTCTCCTGCCACCTCCTTCTGGTTACAGCCCCCCTGAGGGTGAATTTTTTTTTTCCTTCTTTTTGCTTGTTAACATTTCTTGCCCCCCTTATTTGCCCCTCAACCATGCCTTGCACCAACAAAATGTTTGATGGGCAAAAGGAGGTCTGTGTGCACGTGTGAATGAATGCATGCTTTTGTCTCTGAACTTGAAAGCATGTTTTCAAGCTTTTGTGTGTGTTTGCGAGTGCATGTATCTGACAGGCATTCAGTGTTTTTTTCGTCCTCTTGGCCCAGTCTCTTTCTAGTCCCTCGTTGCTCATTGAGTGCAATTACAGCAATTTAACTGTGAATACCCCTTCACAACAGCCTATTGGAACCATTAACTATGCAGTCTTCACTTATTGATGGCCTCACTCATGTGATTAAAACTATTCGATCTTGTTGATGACAGACAAGGGGATTGGACTCTGAGCTATCTAAGCCAATGGGACTCTATGATATATACTTTTTGCCTTGGATATCATTTATTTGTCCTCTAAAACTGTCCATCAGCTCCATCACACCGTGCCAGCCATTACTTACATGTCCACTAACACATGACTCTGGTGTCTCTGCAGTTCAATTGTAGGTCTGTTGGTCAAATGTTTCAAGTGACTGAGTAAATAAAGTTATGTTTTTGTTTTGGGCGGTAGAGACAGTTAATACTACAGCTAACAAAAACACAGCACAAGCAGATGCAGCAAACAGTTTTAATAATACAACTTTTGTTATGATGGATGACATGGCAGTTGCACTCTTTAATGGCAGTGGTCCCAATCAAGACAATCAGTGCGTGTACGTGGTGTCAAAAAAGTCGATTTTTTTGTGTTAGTCCGACTAAAACTGGACGTTTGAAATACATTTTAACATATTCGTCTGACTGAAATTGTACTAAATTGAATTTAACACACTTAGATAACACAGCTGGGGATTGATTTACTCTTGCATGTATACGCATTAACTGGACCTAGACTGACCTAAGCAATCTGCGCATGATTGATGGACTCTGCGATGGTCTTTGACCCTGAACTCAAACAGCATAAATTTGTAGAAGAAAGCCTGGAAGAAAACAAAAATACCAAAAGCACGAGGGGTAGCGTGCCTCTAATTTACCAAAAGTGATGAGTAGATACGAAGTGTACCGGGCTGTGAAGTTTTCCATGTATCCACTGTTCAACAGAGAATCCCCTAGCCAGTTGCTAACTTGTTTGTAGCTTGTTTGGTATGTAGATCAACTGGAAGAAGGTCCAACAGCAACGAGCTGAATTGGGCATATCGCCGCCCACTGTAGCAGAGACGAAGATAAGTGTGTTATTCCATCAATAAATTGTTTCTCCCTTGGTGCTTGTGTACTGGGACAAGGACAGTAGCCCAGTTAAGTGGCCTAATCCAGCTTTAAACATAGTTCAACTAAACATACAGATTGTAACCTGCTGCACCTCAAAAACTGTTTAGGATGGTCATGGGTAATGTGATAAGGTGCTTCATGCATCAAACTGACTTTAAAAATAACCAGGTGCTGAAGTGATTGAGCGTTTGTGGGATGCTCTCTGATCCAAAGTCTGATCCATGGAGGTCCCACTGGAGTTTAGACTTGGTTCTCATATAGGGTGATCCTGTGGTGTCATGGATTCTTTAAGTCTTGTGGGATGTGAGGTGGGGCCTCAATGGATTGGACTTGTTCTGGTACATCCCATGGATGCTCTATCAGACTGGGATCAGAGGAGTCTAGAGGCCATGTCAAAATTGTGAACTCTAAGTTTTGGTAGTTTCTGAGCAATTTTTGTTCTGTGGCAGGGCACAGTTTTCTTTTCACTGGCCACTGCTATTGGGAAGTGAAGGGGGTGGGGGGTGGGGGGGTGAACTTGGTCTGCAGCAGTGTTTGGATGGGTAGTATGTGCCAAGTGGCATCCATATGAATGCCAGGAACCAAGATTACCAAGCACAAAATCCTCCTTTAACGAGATGATTAATGTTATTCAGTGCGTAGAATAAAGAACTGGGCTACAAACATAGAAAACCGGTAAATTGTTCATAACACAATGGAACTTGGTAGTGGAAGAGAATTTTCCAGCAGGCTTAAAGTGAGATTAATATTTGACTTTTGCAAGATGAAAAACACATTCTTCCTCTTGAATGTGCAGGTGTTACTAATAACAAAACTGATGGCTCAGTTCTTACTCACAGTAAGTCATGACGCTGTAAGTGAGTGTGCGTGCTATGAGCCAGCGCGCACATTACCAGGTCCCTAAAACTAATGCAGCTAAATGGAAATCAGTCATAATTAACTGTTACTACCTCTGATTTCCTACTTTGCCTTGTCAGAATTGTCTAACAGTTCTTTACCTCTGCCAATCATTTTCCTGGGGGAAACCCACGCATCAGTTTTAAATGTCCTTGGATATGTTGAGTTGTGTATAAATGTATTTATTGTTTTATTTATTAGCAGTGTTTCTGTTAAAATTGCTCATGTGTTGTAAATTTTGTTAAGAGATTTTCCTAATTTGCTTGATTTTTATCTGTATGTCTGTCTTAGCTGTCTTATGTTGTAGTGTGATGGGCTCTTCCAGATGCTACATCTGAGCTACTACCAGCTAATAGTTTTTTGAATTGTTCAGTATCTCACAATTCAGTTCGATTTAGATTCAGTTTTTTGAGGTCACAATTCCTGATTTATTATATAGGGGGTTTCATTTGAGAATCTACCTCCGTCTGTTTTACAAGACAGAGGCAAATTACGGCATGAAAACAGAGTAAAGTGTGTTTAAAATTATGGAGGTGTTTTGTTTTTGTTTTTGTTTTTTACCGTAAACTGCTAATATGCAAACACACAAGAAAAACCTTAGAAGGTAACATTTATTTATGCTAAACTTGCACAAATAAAAATCATTTTGACAAAAAAGTTTCAACAGTGTTTAAATTCTCAGTTAAATTCAATAACAAGTTCAAGTTGTATAAGGTTGACTGACCAGTAATTGTTTAAGATATTCATCATTTACATGTTATATTTTAAGGGCTAGCTGAAAAAGAAAAGGTTATTAAAAATAAAACTGTGGTCATTCTCTCTGCCTATCATGTGGTCTCCTCATGGCAAAGGAAAGGCTTCTCCTCCACTAACTCGTCCCTTAGCTCTCCGCTAATTGCTGAGTAACCTTATGGAAATGTGCTTGAATGAAGGTGTTTGGTTCTGGTGGAATGAAAGTGTGATATTTCTAGTTTGCTTTGGATTGTCAAGCATTGACAACAGATGCCTCGTGGCGTAAAGCAGCACTGTGTGTTGGAGCAGTTTCCTTTGTCTGCAGTGTTGGTGATGGCATCGTGATGCAGTTTGTGACTCCGTTTCGATTTGAATAAAGTTTGAATAGATGGACTCTGCAAGGCTGGAGTCAGGTTTGGTTTGTAAGTATCCTGGCTCACAGTTTGTTCAGAGGGCATAGTACAATATGTGAATGGACTACTGTAGCTTGTATCGATTTACATGTTACTGGATAACTTACAAACTACAGTAGATGTTATTGAATTGTATGTCTTTTTAGAAGTGACTTTGGCAAGCTGAGTAGTGGATAGTAACAAGACATACAATATAATGACCACAAATTACTTTTGACATAATGGGTAATTGATGTTTCATAAAACAGACAAACTGTCTTGTTGACGGGGCCAGATGCATTGCGTAATAATAACCTCTAAGTTTGCCTCCGTTATCTTAGCTCTCCTCTAAACCCAGACTCTTACAGTTGGTCATTTTAATGGCTCTTGCAATGCTCTTTCTGTTCACCCAGTTTCCTCTCTTACTTCCGGGGTCATCAGCACCAGACGGAGACAAAGCAGCTCTTTCTTTGTGCGTTTTGAAGTCACCCCTTTGACGTATGCTAATCTGACTGACCATCGGCAGCTTCTGTCACAGTCAGGGAAAGACAGACACAGAAAGAAAAGGCTGAGATGGATAGCAGAGGAGGGGTGAGAAGAGGTGGCATGGAGGGTGATGACTGGAGCATTTGGCATGCGGTGAACAGAGGAGTATTGTGTGCCAGTGGACCAGTGTTGAACAGGCTGCTTCTTTACAGGATGGAACTGGTGTCAAGTCTTTAAAAACTTGTGGGAGAAGTTTTGCCATGTAAACAATCACACACCTGAGAACAAAATACCTATTATCAAAGGACAGGAAATTTAGATCTGCATGCAAAGGGTAGCCTATTAATTCATGTACAGTATTAACAGGTTCCAAATTTCTTTTCTGGGGATCATTTTGCTCATATGGCATTTTGGTTCCCTCTAATTTTTATTTTGCTTAAGCTAACAGTAGGATATGGAGCTCCATGTAAACATTGGTGCCTTTTACACAGCCTGTTCAGCGTGGGCTCAATGCACCTGTAACGGGCCTCGCTGCTCTTTACAAACAGCACGGACATGTCCGAGTTGCTCTGTCAATAACCCGCCTTTGGAGGTAGTATCAGAGATGAGTCAGAAGTGGAGCCAGGGTCGAGCCACACTTGTGTAAATGGGAGAGCCGGTATGGTGGGTCGGGGCGAGTATTTATCTTAACAGGAGAGACGGGCCTAGACTCAAAGGAATTCAACAGAATTATAACAGAATGGATATTTATGACTTTTCAGACATAATTGTAGGAGAATTGTTGGCAAAAATTGCCCACTGTAAACATGTAACCTAGAGATTTTTGTACGCATAACCTTACACATGATTGTGGAGCAAGTCGGGCATTTTTAAGCTTGAACGAAATCAACAGAAATGAGCCTATACTAGATGGATTTTTATGACTGTTACGTTATTACTGTCGGCATTGTATGACCGTTTTTATGCAGTTATTTTGCTGTTTGGTGCTCATGTCGAGCATTTATCTTAACAGAGGAAGCTGAGGCTGATGCTGTTCAACGTCAAACCGGTGACATCTCCTTTGAATCCGCAGCCCCGAGTTGCTGTATTAAATGCCTGACCGAAGCAGTTTAAAGGCACGCTGCTCAATTCTGTGTAAAAATTCTGTGTAAAGAAACAAAGGGCAGGTTATTGCCCTCAACGCGACGCTGACGCTGGGTCTCTGTGTAAAAAAACGTGGTTGTTTTTCGAGATTTTCGAGATGTCTGATAGTGCTGCAAGTTTTTTGGCCTGTGCTATAAAACTATCAACACCTAAGCACCAGTGCTATGTACAAAAAAAGTTAACGTACAGCCCTGCATGTAGTTATTGGATAGTCCATTTCACCTAATCAGCTAACAGAAAAAGAGGTTAGCTAAGAATCAGAGGTTCAGACGACAGCTGGATCTTAGACTAGAGTGTCATACCGTTGTTGTTTACATGTATGTACTTAATGAAGGCTCTTAACTAGTCCATATTTCTTAAAACAGTGCCCATTGTATTCATAACAAATGCTGTAGTGATTGATTTTGCTGAGTGGCACAACTTAAACCAAAGGTGGGAACTAATAAACGCTGAGATCAGCATGTTTAGTGTTTAGAATAAAAATATGCAGTCTTTAACCACAGTGACTTCTGATTGAGGACCACTGACATACAATAGGACTTTACATTTAAGCCTGGTAAGTTTCATCTTCTGTATATTACTGGACCTCATAGTTTTTTGTCAAGATTGATCTGAACTTGAAAAGCTTGAACTAGACTCAGGACTTAACAAAACTGAACCAACTTGAAACCTGGTTTGTAACGTTAATAAGGAGAAACTTTCCACTGGACAGTCCAAGTATTCTGTTTAATCTAAAACATTCATCCACTAGAAACATGGAAAATAACAGCAAAGCAAAGCGCACAATACAGGATATTATTTATATTAGCGTGCCAGAGGGAACAATGCACCACCTCACATGATCTTATGGCAAACAGCAACAACTTGCTAAAAGAATGCTATGTGGTAATTAAAAAAAAAACAAAAACTTTTTCATCTCAATAAGTCAGGGTATTAAGATGGTAGGGAAGGTGCAATCAACACACATTGAACTGGAGTCGAGATTGAGATTAAGTTAACAGTTGTATGTTAGCTAATATTAGCATGTTAGCTAGCAGCCAGACTGCTAGTTGCACGAGGGCTGTGATTGGCTACAGCAACTATCATCCAGATTTACAAGCCTAAATAGTAAATATTAAACATGTGTGATGTTATGGGGGCAGCGCTATGAGTCTTGGAGCTGATCGGGAGGTTTCATCTGGATCTGTTATCCTGTCACATCACCAGATATTCTGGAAGAACGTCAGTACAGATGAATTTCCCTCTGGTTGTTAGCAGAGGTGAATCAGGGTTAAATTGGCCCAGAAATCCGGAGTGGGAATCTGGGTTTAGTTAAACTATCATCCCGTGGGACTACAATAATGTCTGTGCCCTCTGTGATATTTTGGAGCATTGATTCCATCATCAGCAGCAGCCCAGACATGTATCTACCCGGATTAATCCACACAATGTAATCCCATTGACACAACATGTCAATCAGCAGACAGGAAAGACAGGCTGTGACCTCGAAAGGAGAAACCACAGTGAGACAGACATGTTGGAAAGGAGTATCCCAGTGTCACCTCAGGTTGCTTGGTGTTAGCCTTTCGGGTGTTGGAAGCACTTGAATAAAATCATCCATTTGATTGGTTCAGATCACTGATGTTTCTGAACACTGGGGGGGTCTTGAATGCAGTGAAGAAACATTTTGCTCATAGAAAACATTGTCAGTTATATTAGAGTGTCCACATTTTGGACTCTGTTCTCCCTCAGCTTTTAATGTCTTGTAAAAATTTCTTCTCTTGATTGTGCACAGTTAATTATATTTAATGATTAAACCTTCTGCTTCCATCTTTCTCGTCTGTTTAATAGATGCAGTTAGATGTTTCTTTGCTATGTTATGCTTTCTTACCATTTTGTTGTGCAACACTGTGACGTATAGTGAAAAACAAATTTGCCATGATACTGTCTTATGTATTAATATGCTACTTCAAAAAGATCTGATCCAAAGCAACATTAGAGATATGATTATTGTTACATTTTAATATGATGGATAATGATTTTGGTTGAAACTGGGTGTAGATAGAGGTGTGAAGAAATGATGCACATTGACATTATAAAACTTGATTGACTTGCCTCCATTAGGGTGTTACCCAAACACGGGAGGCTTTTGTAAGCTCCTGGCAGTTCTTGAATGGGAATGTAACCGCAGAATTTAAAAGAGAAAAACAATTTTGATGACAGAAATGTTATGTGAAAACATTTACAGTGCTTCAAGTCAATTTGCACGTCTTTGTAAATGTGTACAGTTCTTTGCGCTGTGGCGCAGAAGTACATCACAATCATTTCAGCTCTGAAGTTTAATTGGATACACTTAAGCCACTTTACCACTGACAAAAAACCTACTAACATCTGCCTTTCTGCTGCAGTTGGAATGCTTACAATTTGCATTCTCGGGTCAAATAACTGCGTTAGTCACAGGCATTTATCGGCTTAAGCTCTGGCAGTGATGTAAACATAACTCCCAGGTGGGCATATTAATTTCCACCCCATTGCAATGCTATGACGCACATTGATTTTGAACATTATCTGTTGGTTTTTACAGCCTGGGAACGACACACCATGGCAAATTTGTAATTTTTATAGCGCAAGTTGCAACACTGGCAAGACAGTGGGGTAAGAAAGCTCCTGATTTGAGGGAAAGAGGTGAAGGAGACAGTTCAGCGGCACTTTGAGACACTATAGGCGATAGGGCAACATATTTTATCAGTGTTCTAGCAGCGCTCAAACATTGTTCAGTCCACAGCAAGTTTGATAGAGACTGTGGCAAAAGGTTAAAAGTGGGTATCGAGAAGCCAGAGACATGTCAGATTAGTTGCTTTCACACCAGAGCTGTTTGATCCACTTAAAACAAACCCTGATTTGTTTCCATGGATAGTCTATTACGCTTTGAATGGTGTGAAAGCTCATTTGAACTCAGTGTGGACCAAACAAGCGAACTATGTTCCGCTTGGAAACGGGGGTCTCCATTCGCTTCCAAAAGAACCCTGGTGCGGTTCATTTGTTGTGTGAAAGCGAGAAGTTGACCAAGTAGTAAACTAAAAGTAGAAAGTGGAGCAAAACATTGTGTATAATGGGTAAGAGGAGGCAAAACAAACAACACACTTGTGGAAAACATGGAGACTTGTTTACCCATGATAAGAAGTGTGTCCCCTGCTGTAGACCTGTTTTGCTTCGCTCGTTGCGACGCTTCGATTTCACCCAAAATATTAAAAATAACGTGGATTGTTTAATCAATTTTGGTATTGTTGTTTTATCAACAACAAAATTGCAAAGTAAGATATGGCTTACCTATCAAAATAAATGCTTTTATTCTTTTAAGGGGACATATTTCTGTTTTCTGTCCAATAGATGAGTGGGTTTCTTCTTCTGCTTCAGCTTCTTCTTCCTCTGTGTTCCTTGGTGCATTACTGCCACTGTTGTTATGACAGATAGCGTTGTTTAAAAGGTTTGGTTCGTTTGACAAAGTGCAGTTTGAAAGCAAACCAGACCAAATGTCAGTGTATTTGGAAAACATACTATAACGTGAGAGACATTCCTGAAATGAGAATTTCATTTCTGTAAGAGCACATAAATGCATTCAGTCATAGCTTAAAGCATCTTTATCAGGGCAATGCCATGCGACACCAATGATCCGATGAGCAAGAAGAGTCAGTTCGCTGCTCCAGTAATTCTGGGCAGGGAATTAAAAACTGTTTAGGGGTTTTCATTTAGGGTGTTATTTAGAAAATTCCCCGCATGATCCTTTTTTTTTTTTTTTCCCACTTGAAAAAAAAAAATCAGCAAAAAACTGAAAAGTCGAATAGCACAACACTTAAAATTTAAGTTCACCCAACGTTGACAAGACTACTGCGGCAAGGTTGGAGGTGTCTAAGCAACTGTGACGAAAATGTTTGCTGCCTAGAGTGTGTGTGTGTGTGTTTGAATGAAATCTATGTGTGTATTGTGCACAACTGGGTATATTTGCACAGAGTAAAGGCCAGTTTGCTTTGTCTGGTCAGTCACAACTGTGCCATCTTTCTGTACTTTATTATAAAACCTTGTTCCTAAACAAAAACTATTCTTCCTCTGGGATCATTAAACATATCACCTGCAGGCAGAGGCATTTTGCTGCATGTTGTTTGCTAGTAAGAATCAGACGCTCCATATTGAGACACACGGTCTCATCCCAGACGTGTTTTAATCTCAGTGAAGCCTAACAAGGCCTATGATGATGATGCTTAAGTCGGTCTGTGTGGTTTTTCACTGTGAAGTGTGGGAGTGAATGAGTTGTTGTGTAATGAGGTATTGCAGTGTTTTGTTGTGGGTACCGTTCACAATAAACAATGATTATCACTAGTAGTGCGAGCAACCCAGTCCTATAAATGGGTGGGGATCATACAAATTATGATACATGATGTGTCGCCCACAATAATGATGGTATCATGATACAGTTCTGCAACACTTGATACATTACAAGACAGTCATTCATGAGATGTGTGTTGTGGGGTTGCCTTGGTGATGTAATTTTTCCACCCACTAATTAGCTTGTGACACCACCGCTAATCCCCAGTACACCAGCTTTCTACATAAAAAAAACACTAACTGTGTGTAGAGTGTAGTTAAGTTACTGCTAATGCAAACTGAACATTTCCTTCAACTGGAACTTCACATTAAAAGCATTTAACTTGACTTTTACCTTCAAGTAGGCTAGTCAGCTAGTGTTCAGTGCATAGCTAGTCAGCTAGTGTTCAGTGCATAGCTGGTCAGCTAGTGTTCAGTGCATAGCTAGTCAGCTAGTGTTCAGTGCATAGCTAGTCAGCTAGTGTTCAGTGCATAGCTAGCTAACCATCCGCTGCGGATCATTAAAAACGTGTTTGTGGAGTAAACACCCCCGCCCCCCAGAGTCTCTGGTCTGCTCAACTGACTGAGGAGGACTGGGAGCAAGTAATGTTAGAACTACAACGACAACTCAATGAGGAAATAATTGATGGATGGATGTTTTTGAACAAAACAGAAGAAGACTGCAGTGAAGGAGATCGCATGTGCGAACCGTTCTCTCACAGTTAAGTGTCGAGTTTAACTCAGATGTGTTAAAGAAATGAAGGAATAACCGACCAGAGTTAATTTCAGAGGGGTGTCTGGTGGAGAGAGGCCGGCAGCTTATTAAATAAACTGTGGACACGTGTGAAAACTAAAGTATGCTAACAGCTAAATCGAACTACAATCACTATACTCAAACTACACATTTCTCCTGGTCTGCTGTCAGTAAAGCCCCGCTTCCTAGCATTGCCCAAATTGATACATTTTTTCACAATCTAGATGTGTTTTTTGAATTTCAGGAAGGATGCACGTCAGTCAAAACTCTGGGGGTTTAGTTACACTTAAAATATGTCTGAAAGTAGTTTTAGACATCTGTGAAAGTAATGGAACAAGAGGGAGCTGTCAGATGAAAAGCTGCGGCTGTGACAGGTGAGCTAACAAACTCCTCTTTCATTTAAGTTAGGCTGAATATTGAAAGCATCCAAAGTATTTTGAAGTTGGTGATTTTTTGCGTTGTGCTTTGACAACTAATCCTCCATCGTCATCCTGCTGGTCAGCTCTCCTTACTCTCGTCATATTATGAGTGAAATACCACTTGTGTCTCCTGGGGCTCTCCTGCTGCTGCACAGATCCTGCCAGACAGGCCCGCAGGACGGTGAGGGAAATGACGGCGGGACTCATGGGAAAGTATTGTAATCAGTGTATGGCGCACCACTGTATAGCACCTGGAATACAGACCACCACAGCAAGCTTAAGTGTGCTGCTAAACGAAATACCCCTTAAAAGTCAAATAGCTGCTTCTTCACGAAGTGCAGTATTTGGCACCAAAGTATTGATAACGTATTGAAGGAAGAAGTGATTCAACCTTTTCCTGTATCAATAATCTGTCCCACCTGTCCTGTGTTTATGAACATAAGTATGTTAGTTGCATATGTCACGTTTTAATTCTCAGAAGCATAGTTGAAGCCAGATTGAAGTTTTGCAGATTGCTTCGTTTCCCAGCACTGGCATTATCTAATTTTCACTGAAGATAACAGACTGGTACTCCTTCACTGACTCACTCAGAGTATCTGGGCTTTCTCAGCCAATGAGGAGCTTTTTTTCCCCCAAAAAATAAGTTATCAAGAAAATTCAAGAAGTATCAGTGTGTTGCAGAGATGTTTACTCCCTAATTTGCACTTGAAGGTCAGAGGCAGATTTGTGAACTGGCTTGAATTTAAAACAAAGTTCATGAACCAGGCGGTTCCCTCCTGATTTGTGCAGAGTCACTTGGTTCTCAGTCAGGCCCAAAAGTGGTTTCAGTAATGTGAGGTTCTGTTCTGGGTAATGTTGAGGAAAAAAAAAGCAGCAAAGTTAACCAAGTTTTGGTTGGACTGGTGGCTGAAAATCACTCTCGATGTTTTCAGTCAAAAGAAACAAGTCAGTGGTTGAATTGTGACAAGAAGTTGGCTGGAATGACACAATGCAGATTGTAAATATTCTTTTATGTTTTTCACATCAACTGAGCTCAAAACATCTCTTCATTCATTTTGTGTACAGAACAGAAAAATGAACTGTTACCGTTAGATGCTGTCAATTTGTTCATTTTTTAACCGATCACCCGAGCGCTCACTTCCCTCAACTCCCTTGGCATCGTAACAGTATTTCCCCACCTTACCAACACGTCTCCAACCAACCCCCTTTACCATTACAGCTCTTTCCATCCCCTCCCCTCCCCTCCCCCACCACATTCCTCCAGTCTCCCATCCAGTCAAAAACTCCATCAAC
>JAQLOL010000013.1:16017473-16028611 GCA_029783665.1 Naso thynnoides
TCTTTTCCCCCCGGAAATTTTCATTTCCTTTTTTTTTTTTTTTTTTTTTGCACTTTTTTTTTTTGCACTTTTTTTGCTTTATCTATTATGCATCTGTTAATTGGCTCACTTCTACTTCCTGCAGGAGCTCTGTTAACTTGTCTTGTAAACACGTACTCGGCAAGTGTGCTCGTGTGTGTGTGTGTGTGCAGTAGACGTGTAGGAGAAACGCATAGACTCGATTTATCGCATTGGCCTCTGTTGCATCTCTGCTTTTTCTGTTTTATCCCATCTGTCCGTCTGTCAAACCAGCTGTCTCTCTCTCTCTCTTTGTCTATGTGTTTGTCCCTGCCCCCTCCCGAGCACTCCAGGTAGAGTAATTCACTCCAGTAATAACTGACGTGGATGTAGGTTACCCAGCAACACTGCCATTTTGAAGGACTTCCAGATTAGTGAGGCTTATGGCTACCTGCTGTTCTCTCTCTGTCTCTGTGTGTCTCTCTTTGCAGGTGCATTGCTATTTGCAGCTCAAATCACTCTTCTAAAAATCCCTCATCATCTCGTTAATGACAGAGGAAGGTGGTGCTACAGGGCACATATATATAATGTTTGCATAGAGGATTAATGGTGGACTCTTCCTCCTCCCTATAAATACGGTTTCACTCAGGCACGTTGGCTTCTGCCGAGCTTAAGTGAAGCAATTCAGCACTCACATCAATGATTTTTTTTTTTTGATTAAGCAAAGTGTTGCGCTTCTTTTCTTCCTACACAACTAACCTCTGTCTGTCCATCCTTCACCGTAGCTCATATAGTATTATTGATGCTGCCATTCCGTGTCTAGGATTAATTGAATTGGTCATTAACAGGTTCGTGGTGACCCTGCACACTGAGTGGATGTGTGTGCGTGTGTGTGAGGGAGACGGTGGAATGTGCGAGTGGCGACTGATAGTGACTGTGGTCTCCTCTCCCTGTTAATGGGTCAAAAAGAGACAAAGAGCTGTTGTGTCTGCATGGGAACCAGAGAGCAGAAATGGTCCGAGGACAAAGAGGTGTTAAGACAAGGAAGTTGTAGAGAGCACAATTTAATCCTAAACTGATTATTTATTTTACACTTTATAGTCATTATGCATTATTCTAATGAATAAATCATAGCCACCACCTTCAAATTATATTTAAAATGTTATTAGCACAGTTTATACGGATAACTTTAATCATTGTAGTTAAAAACATGAACATTAACTCTGCTCTAATGGCTTTCAGTCAATGTTCATTTTATTATTGAGCCACTTGTGCTTTTTCTTCTGCCACATGCAAAAGAGAGCAGTCAACACAAAGTCACATTTGTGAGTGACTCACTAACAGAATCTGTTGCAGTCATGTGTGTTAGTCACAGAGTACAAAGCATTCACATACAGGCTATAGCTCCATTATATACGACCTGAGAGGCGTGGAAGACAGACGCTTGGACATTTACTCCACTGTGTGTTACATTATACCCATAAAATATGCTATTTTTCAGTTGAACAACCCCGTTTTCTATTTTCTCTGCAACCAGCGACTATCCGAGCAGCAGGAAGTTGTGTTAAATCACCTCTAAAACTGGAATCATGCACCTGAATTACTTTCATTGGTGCTTGTTAAAAGCTTTCACATCAGTGAAAAATCAGCTGCAGTCAGTGTGTTGACATGATTGAAATGCTGCCACATAGTTTTATTTATCAAACTGTATTGTGACGAGATTTTATAACAAGTCTCGGAATGTTTTCTGTCTCCGTGCCCACATTGCAAGACCAGCAAAAACAAAACACGCTGCTGTGTGAGTGTGACCGCCTGCTGCCAGCCTGCGTGGCCCCTCGATGGGTTGAGTCATTATGGGGCCCTGGCAGGCAGTGGATGAGATTACTGGTGCCCATCTTTACAGGCACCCTGAGGCATGTCTGAGGTCACAATGGGGACAGAGACAAGCACTACACACACACACACACACACATACACAGGTTTGTGCAGATGGTCTTGTTAGGTCTTGACATTGTCTTCCATTCATTTGTATAGCCTAACCCAAACCTTTACCCTAATCTTAACCTTAACCAACTTATGCCTTAGCCTAACCCTAACCTAACTTCAGTTCATACCTTAACCATGAACTTAACCAGCACCTCAGAAAATAAGTCATGCTGCATTAGGACCGGTCTGTGGGCCCCATGAGGACTACTGGCCCTTATACAGTCAGTGTTTAGCCATAAAAGGTCCTTAATAGGTAACCAAAAAAAAGTACATACATGCACACATACAGTCTGTCTAGCTAAAATAGTTTTACTACACAGTGTAAATACGGGGAATATTTAGTGAGCCGATTGCTCCATCTAGTGGTCATAGATTGTCTTTACATTCTTAAAGCTGCTGCACTGTAAGTACAGTGAGCAACATGATGTCTGTTTAAAGTGCCTGTCCCTAAAACAAATAAAAAACATAATGAGTTATAATTTCCTAATCATACAGATATTTTTGGGGAGGGGTGGGGGAGGGGGGACTTTTCACATAGAAATGTTTTTTGGGGCTTTTGTGTCTTTATTTTTTAGAAAGAACAGCTGAAGAGTGGACAGGAAATGGGGCAGAGAGGGAGGGAATGACACGCATCAAATTGAACCCCGGCTGCTGCAGCGAGGACACGGCCTCTGTATGTGAGGTGCACCTGCTCTACCGACTGAGCTACAGGGGTGTCCTAACATACGGACATTTTGGTGATGACATCGTCATAGACCTAGATACAGTGGGGAAAGTCAGCAAAGTTTCTTTCTGGCAAAGTTGGGGAATCTGGAGTAATTTGCAATAAATACTTTAAAGTCGTACGTAATAGCCTAATTACAAATGGTTGGTAAAAATCCATTGTGGTAGAGGTCGTGTCTAGTCAGATAGATGTAACACTCTGGAGCCTTTGACTGTTTTTAAAGGTTTAGATCAGCACAAAAAACTGGTAAAATACTGTTAGATCCTGTTAGATCCTCTTTCTTTCTGTTTATTATTGAGTTGTAGTGTAAGGGGGGAAAAAGAAAAAGGGTGGGGCATTGTGAGCCCATAGACAGGAAGAGAAACTTGAGTTTCAGGTCTGTTCAGGTGAGCGGATACACCTGGTGGGTGGGTGTCTTCCTGTATGGGAGGATTCAGCTTGTGTGCACTGTGGCAGAGCAGTGGGAGTGCCCGCTGCGATGTGTGAAGCTGTGTCTCTGTTGCAGGAAGAAAGTTTCCTGGTAAGTCCTTGAAAAGCTTTCGTGCCTTTTCCTTGTTTTTACAGTCTGATCTCTTATTTCGTCATTCGTTGGATCAGATCTTATCTGCTCTACTCTTTTTTTAAATTGTGTTTTAACTGATAAGTTTTGTTATCTTTTCAAAGTTCTTTCTGTTTTCTGTTGTGGGGCAAAGTGACTTTAATCCTCTTTCCTCTTCCTTATTGTTCGGTAATTTAATGTTGGTAATTTGCTGCATTTATTGTGATGTACTCATTCAGTTAGTCTTGTAAATGAGAGTATGGCACACACAAAGTAAATAATGCTGGAATAATCCTGTTATTATTGACTTGTCTAAAGTGAAAACCACACAGCTAACCTGGAGGTGTGACAGTCAGAGGATGGCACAGATGGAAAGCCCTGAAGCTAGTCTGACACATCCACCAGAGCTCCATCGTAGTATTCTGCAATAAATTTTTTATTACACTAGAGGCTAATAGTTGGTTACCTTTAATTTTCTTGTACTCACTGACTCGTATTCTTACTTATCACTGAATGCTGCGTTCTTTATAAATCGTTCCATTTCTCTTATAAATGAGACGGCTCTCTTTTACATCTTTTAACCAGTTGTGTGTTGATGCAGCTGAAGGGGAAGAATGACTTCATGCCTCTGGGAAGATAGGTTAAACTAAACACAGATTTATATCTTTGTGTGTGTGTGTGTGTGTGTGTGTGTGTGTGTGTGTGTGCTGATAACACACATGTACATACACATAAGCAGATGTATTTTATGTGGAAAGGCTGAATTTCTGTGAGCAACACGTGGCAGAGTGCTGATTCTGAGCTGTCAGAAAATCCGACCCGAGACGAACGGGACACAGCTCACTTTTCCCATTTCTCTGATCACCTCTCACTTTGGATAAAGCCATTCTTGCTGATGTTTATCATGGGTTAATTGTAATGTGCTCATAGATATGTCACATTTCCTCCCTTTAATCAGTTTCCATCTGCTTTTAGTTGCATGAGTGTACTTCTTCCTCTTGCTCATCGTGATTGCTGCTCCTCCACAGCAGTCAGTCATTCCAGAAACATCAGCTGTGCCAGGTACCACTGAGTTTTAATTTAAGCATCCCCAATCCCTCGTAAAGCTAACGGCTTTTAACGAGAAGTCCTGTGGCACACGCCTGAAAACACAAGCCCGTGCCGCCAGCGTCACGCGCCTTACGCTTAATAGGAATCGACGTGGTGACATTTGGCAGCGCTGCGCCAGGGCAGGAGAAAGACATTATTCAACAATGTGTTTTTCCACAGAAGAACCAGAAAATGCGGAGGGCTGCCTATGCGGCGCTGGCATCGGGAGGATTTTCGATTTTCTTCCCTTTTTTCTGGAAACGGTATTATAATTTCAAAATGTCATGTGGATGAACGTTCCCCCTAGACCACGGTTTAATACACTGCAATTATGCACAGCCCATTGAAATGTAGTTCCACTGTGTGCCCGTGTGTAAATGAATGTTCGCCTTTACCACAGTTGGATACACTGCAATTATACTCTTATGATTGTGTCATATATGGTTGTGTGCATGTGGCTGTAACTCTATCTACTTCTGTCTGTCTGACTTTGCACTTTGTGGTCGCTGCAAGCCAATATGATGTAGAGTAGCTGAAAAACAAATTGATTTTACATCCAATCTGTCTTCACAGCTACCCCATACCAATTCCCCATAGCTGAAACTCACCAATGGGGCGTAGTAAGTGAAAGAACTTAGTTTTCCAGAAACTGAGCAATTATATATTTTTCTTTTAAATCCACGTGGTTGTGCATCACTCTTCTTCTGTCCCTTCAGACATGTTAAACTCCGGCTCCTTCTTTCTAAAGAGCAACATAGCACAAAAAACTGATCCACTCGTCAGTGAACTGGAGAGTTGTGTGCTTTTTGCTACCCCGCTTGACCTTCATGTGAGCACACAGAGCAGCGCAAAAAACATTAAGTATCCATGCATTTTTTTTTACGCACAGTGCGCTTGACAGCTTAGCAAGTCTGCAGCCTTGGATTCTGCAGTATTGCAGGATGATGAGGAAGTATGCAGCTGGCTGTGTAAGGATGTAGGTCATAGTCGGAGGTAGGTGGTGTTAGGATGCTGGAGGTCTTTTTGCAGTTTTTTGAGCTTTTTGCACTCAAAGTGTTTTTGGTCGAATGTTTTTCAGCGTGCAGCACAAGTGGTGTCCATTGTATTTGACTCCAAGTACCAAACGCTAGCATAGAATATCTACTTAGATTTGTGATCTTATTCTTTCATCCAATTTACCTTTATGTAGATAAGATGTAATTACCAAAACTATATGTTTTCTTGTATTTTCCTGATATTGTGTGAATATAACAAAGAAGCTCTTGCACACTATCTTTTATACTTGTTTGAAAATCTATTACCAACTAGACTTGTTCCGTTACCGCAATCAGTATCGGAAAATACTACTGATAACGCTGAAAATGCTGGTGTCGGTATCAGCAAGCACGCCAGTCTGTGCGTCAGTCAGATACCATGTGATTTAGTAGCGGTAAGAAATAGTGCTCAGCTGCTTTCCAATTAGCTCAAGTAGCTCTGACTGCCGTTACATACCTAATATCACATTTTCTCTGTCGCTCTAAAACAACCAAAAAAGTTGTGCCGTGCTGCCACTAGAAAGCATTATTTTAAAGGGCAACGAAGAAGAGCGGATGTCTGCACTTGGCAGTATTTTTAATATATCGCTGCAAAGTCAAAGGAGATGTGTAAGGAATTGTTTTTATGTGCTGATATCAGATTAGTACTTGGTACAGAATCGATGTTGGAAGGGACAAAGTGGTATCGGAACATCTCTACTACCAACATTTCAGTGCTTTGGTTGCTTTCTTGGCTTAGGTAAAAATTTGACATGTGTAAACTTAAGCTTCATTTGTCAAAAACAGAAAAAAAGAAAGAAAAGGACAAAAAAAACAAGCATGGTTTCAGTATTATTGCCTAAACTCGGGTATTGCATCAATTCCACTTCTGAGATTTTGAAACCATACCCAAAGCTTACACAGTGTGACTTCTGACAGCTTGGACGGGGCATTCATGAAGACAAAAGCAGCAGCACGTTGGGCAATAAAACCTGATCTACCTCATTTTGCAAAACACTCAGATAACTGCAGAGCTGAAGCCTCACAACGCCGCATCGGGCAAAACAGCATTAGTTATCTGAGCAGGTGTCACACAGGCTGCCAGATAGATCCTCTATCATCTCACCAAGAACCGGTAGATAAACTCATCAGATTGGAGCGGATCAGCAGATGTTTAAGCTGGTGTAAAGCTTTGGAGCAAACTGGTCCTTTGCGCTGTAACCAGAGCATGTGTGACAGGGGTGGTTTTGGATGGCTGTCTGTCATGCAATGGGGAGGATTAGTGTCATTCATGGTGGTCCAGTAAAAACCCCTGCCAGTAGCTGGTCTTCCTGTCACTGGATGTGGGACAATCCAGGACAGAAAAACCCAACACCCTAATGACTCCCTGGGGAGGATTCAGTGGTGCTAAATGGCAGAGTTGACCTCTGCCGTGTCCTGTTGCAGTACTCAGGCAGCATAAACACAGAACCATTCAACCCAGTGAACCCTGCGAATGCTTCATAGGATAACGTGTTTTTCTCCTTGTTTCTTTTCCTGCTGAGGATGTTGTTGTTCATCGGTCAGTTGCTTTGAACACAGTTCAGTTACATTTAGGAGGAAGACAAGAAGCAAAACATTAAATTGAAAAGCTGATATAAAGTTGTACACTCAGCGCACACATTCAAATTGTTAATAAGCCTTTAGAGAGGCGAGGTCTTGCAGTGTCTTTCACTGCCAGTCATTCACCTCCTGACTCTGTTATTCCTCTCACTAACTCCATCAGCATCCAGCTGAGAGTCAGACGGCTCCGCCCGCGCTCCTCCACACCACCCGCCTTGACGGACAGGCTTGTTTTCAAAAAGAGAGGGACAACATTCTTTAACACCTCTGTGTGTCCACCCTTCCACCTGTCAATCCGTCACCCTGAAGCTGTTTTCTCTTTAAATACTGATTCAGCCTCAGGCATCACACTCAGAACAAGACTGAGCGAACACAGATGGCATCTCCTGACATCTGTACACACAGATATCTGTCAGAAAGAGATGATTCAGGTTGTGTCTCAGCTGAGTTTTCTGATAAATTCTCTGTGCAATATTTAAAAGTTTCCACTAGATGGTGGCAGAACCCTTTAAAGACTTCAGACTTCATTGGGGTAGAGGGAGGAACATCCCGTTGCAATTAAGACTATCATATCCCATCTTTTGTGCACATGGCAGAGTGTCCCTTTACTACCCCCATGACCATCTGATATTGTGTGATCTGAACAGACACGGTTAGAGTGCTCTGACAGTGGTGAATGTTTCTTCAAGTTTGTCTGTTACGATCCTTCTGGGCCTTTTAAAAAGTCCCAGGTGTTCTCAGCTCTGCGACATGCTTCCTGGCACTCAGAAAGCTCCTGAAATGGAAAGATGGATCCTTCCTCAGATTGGGGAATATGTGGTCATTCCTCTTTGGATGCAACAAAAGGCAAACGGTACGACTGATATTACGGCGCAGCATACCTTAAGAATATTCATGTCCCTCGTCTTTCCTTAAGTCTGTCATTCCAATCAAAGTCTTATGACATTACCGTGCTGTAGCCCTCTCTCTCTGAAACACTGAACTGATTTAGCATGGGTCAGCTCACTTGGCATGAACTCAGTGGCTGTTCGGTCCCCTGTTCAAACTGGCCTGTTGAAGAGATTTTGTAATAGCTGCTGCGTTGCTTTGCTGGCTTTTTAACCCATTTCATTTCAGTGCTCAACAACACTCATTAGTAATGTTTGATCATGCAAAGCTAATGCAAATGACTGACAAATCCCCAACCCCTAAGCCTAATCTACAAATTGGCACTGGTGTGACATATTAGCAGGGTTTTGAATTCTTCTTCCAGATCTCTTGTTGGAAAATCACTCCTTTTTTCAGCACCATTTAATGAATGCACCACATTTCGTGCATCTCAATCCAGAAGAAAAATATTCCTTCTCTGATATGCTCTCAACGGCTTGCTTACCTGCTCACTCAGGCATCCTCTGGACTGCATTGTCAAGATGCTTTTTCCACAAGGCTCCGCCTGGGGTCCTCTGGCCCCTGAGGTGAGTTCACATCGCAGTATGTCAGACAGGCGTGGTGGCGTTTTGCTACGTGGGCCGCCGTCTTGGCAGGTTTGACCTCTGCATGTGTTTGTACACACATGCTGGGTGAAACGCAAGATATAATCACTTCTGCACAGCTGTAACTGCGGGGGCTTAGCGAGAGATTCTTTACAGAAAATGCTTTCAGAATAGAAGTTCCGGTCCAAACTTTGGTCTGCTGATGTAGACGTGGAATGACAGCATTTTAAATTTTAACCGTGCATGGCTGAAACCACCTAACTTTTGAGGGGGGTCCCAGTGAGCTGGAAGGGTGCAGGTGTCTGTGCTGTCTCTTTCTGAAGCCAAGTAGCTCTGAGTCAGCCACAGCGCAGTGTGATCACTGTCCACCCAGAACCAGTTTTTACTCGACTTATCAACATGGGAGAAACATAATATAGCTTATCTCACTACTGGTGCTCATTTTGAGCATTTTCAGTGAAGGAAAATAGTAACAGGACCCCAAGGCACCACAGTTCACATAATTGAGTTTGACAGGGCCACAGAACATTGGAGCTGACATATAATGGATCATTAAGCTGCATGCTGTAAAGAACCAAAGGCCCAAACCTAATTGTTTTCCCTTCTCCTCTTTCAGAAACAGTATTTGTGCTGATGGCAGAATGAGCTCGATTAAGACATGCTGAGGTTTGTTGTGGCATTTTTAAAAAGGCTGAGATAAATGCAGTTTCCACTGATAAGACCTGAAGACCTGTGACTGAGCTGAGACTGTAGAAGGGTGAGAGTGAGGGCATCCCCTGAACTGTGCACACAGATTTCAGCTGACTGTCCATCCTGCAGTCACTGCACTTATTGGGCTGTTGACAGAACCAGCACAGACAGTGAAACAAACACAAGGGACACATTGATGGCTTAAGCTGTGACAAGTTCCCATCTGCACTTCACGACATGTTGCAGCCGACATGGTCCAGTTGTTGGTTGTTTCCACCCTGTTTTGAGTCTGTTAGGGCAAGTCTAACAAAACTGCAGGTTGAGATGCAAGCTCTTCATTAAATTGACGCTGTAGTTTCCAAACACAGCTCTCCAACAGTTATTTGTTTTTTGCATAGCTAAGATCAAGTCCTTTTAGTGCCTGAAGGCCTGATGAGTTTAATTTGTAAGTATGAAAGCCAGATGGATAAGGAAGGTCAGACTAATTAAATGTCCTTGTTCGGGGGATTTATCAAACTTAAGAAAGTCTAGTCTAAAGCAAGTAACTTCTCAGTCTAGTCAAATTTAAATCAAGTCCTAAATTATTGTTATTGTTCTTGTTTTTGTGACTTTAGTCTGACTCCAGGTCTTAGATCTACAGCTCCGTTCTGCACCAGCAGCTATCAGGCTCTTTTGTCCAAATTGATACATATTGGCTGTTTTCCTCCAGGTTGTGTTCATTATACACTATCGTTTGGGTCTGCACATGTTCATTGACTGCAGGTGGAGAATTCAATGAGCCACAGACTTTTATTTGTGGTCTACATCCCCTGTTTTCCTGTTCCTGCTCTATCTGGTGTTCCAGTTCAGCACCATTATTTACGAAGCGATGCCTCTCCACGCCTGTTTGGTTTTTCACAGGTCTGCTGCATTTGCTAACTTACTTACCCTTTGCGGATAAGGTTTCCTCGATTCCACCAAATGCTGAATGTGTGGGATAGCTGTGTCTGTGTGTTACATTTGCGACTGTGACTGAAAGTGTATATACTGTATGGGCGCCGGATGTTGGCTCATATACAGAGCAGATTGTTCAGTCACTATGGAAAAGAGTGTTTAATTATACACACCCAGAGTCAGCTGTGAAAGCACTATCATCACACACACACACACTGAGTGCATATATATGCTAGTATGGTAGATATTCATATCCATGGCTACAAGATTTCATAACACACTTCAGCATACTCAGACACAGAACACAGTAGCTCTCTGACACACACACACGTGCATGCAGCCATTCTGCCTTTTGACAAGTAGATTCTAAAATCGTGTTCTCCCTCGCAGGACTTCATGGCATAAAGCCCGTCCGCAGAGTCAGCTGGTCCCTGGGGAGAGCTTCCGAAAAGCTCACAACTCTGACGCCCTGCTGCCATTTTACACAGCCTGAGGGAAACCGGGAAGCAGCCGGCAGGAGTCATGCCTGCCCTGGCCACCGGAGCCGGCCACGAGCCAGGTACAGACGCTTGGGCCAGGAAAACAATCTGAAACACAAAACCAGTAAAATGGACTTATAAACTGCAGCCGTCCAGCAAAAATTACTTGACAAATTCACATTTTTATGTCCATCATCAGTGCACAAACAAAGTGTTGAATGCAAGAACCGAGTGCGACTCCAACCTTTAGAATAATACATCTTTAAGTAAAGGCAGTTTAGCTTGGACGTGTGCAGGAATGAAATTTAGTTTCAGGTTAGAGATGAATTAATTTTAACATGTGTTAGGCTGCTTTTTTTTCTCAGTCTGTGGTTGGAAAATATCCCAGAGTTGATTTTCACTTCATTTTTGTGTCCTGCCAAATGAAAAGCACATCACTGCAAATACAGCAATGCATACCATGCAAATTTACAGTTTAACAACAGAGAGCAAGATACTGTCAAAATACGTGTACTATACTGTATTACTCTCGCTATTTCTGCCGTGTGTGTGTGTGTGTGCGTGTGTGTGTGTGTGTGTGTGTGTGTGTGTGTGTGTGTGAGAGTGTGTGTGTGT
>JAQLOL010000013.1:16028711-16072047 GCA_029783665.1 Naso thynnoides
TTTAAAATTTAAATTAATACATTTTTTTTTTCCCGTCGGTACTCGTTCATAGGTCCTGATTTACTAAGTTCCCAAATACAGAGTACTAAATTGCGTGTGCACTCTAAAATTGTGCCACACGCTGGCGCCGCCTCTGGGTTCTAATCCAGCCTCTCTGCGTGGAGTTTGCATGTCCTTCCTGTGGCTGTGTGGGTTCTCTGTGGGTGCTCCAGCTTCCTAAAGACATGCAGGTTACTTGGTGACTCTAACTGGCTTATTGAAATAACAGCTTCATTGTTCGTCTTTCACATTTGATAGTAATTACGAGCTGATGATAAGTGTAATTTGTCATTATTCTCATTTTCAAAGGTTATGTTTTAGATATGTTTAATTGTTAAAAAAAAATTGGAAATTAATTTAGCTAGTTTTTATTGTTGGAATAAACACTTATACCAAATGTGTTTAAGAGGACATACATCATAATCATCATCATTATCATCATCATCATCATCTCAAATCCCTCCTCTGGAGGTTGATTGGGATAACATGACATGTGGGAGCTTAATGGATTATTTTACAGATCGGAAGCGAGGCTTGATGACGGCTGACGCCTCCATGGAAAAGCGTAAATTAGAGAGAGAGGAGAAAAATCAACACATCTCAGCAGAAATTCAGAGCATAAGGTCTTTTTCAGATGCATTATTGAAGGCGAGGTGGCTCTTGGTGGGGCTGGCGGAGATCTGGCTCATGAGCTGATTCCTGCGGCAGCAGTCGCAGTATTAAACATCACACCTTCTAATAGGAAATTCTAATGAGGAGCAGGTATTTAGAATACATCAGGCCCAGAATGCAGTGCAGTCACTCATTAGGTTGGGCACGGTAATGAAAAAAAGAAATGTTTTTTACACTGCTAACATTAAATGGGAATCAGCCTCTGAACAAGTTTTAATATCCCCCCATCCTTTCCATGAATATTAATTATTCACAGCTATCTATGCATAGCTGAGCGTGAATATTTCTTTTTCAGCAGCATCTGATGTGCTTTGAAGGAGCTCATTTAAATGACTTCTCTCTTTAAGCATTTCTTTCCTGCAGTGGTTTGTTATACATTTGCATTTTGGTGTTTCTCAGTAAAATCTCTAACGCTGGCCTCTGCTGCCTCTTCTCTGCTGGAACATTTGAGCGTTAAGTGCCTCATTTTACAACACATCAGCGTATTTAGAATATTATACATTTTCTTACTTTCCTGAGCTGCTTCCTGCTGGTCTGAGGATTTCAGCTGGTGACCCTAAGGCCACATTCACCACCTCAAACCTCAGTAAACAATTTCTTAATTTGACATTTTCAAACGCAGCCAGACTCCATGTGTGTGCAGAGGCACTGCAAAAACGCATTTTAGATAAATATGCAATGTCTGACAAACTAAAGCTGTTGTTTACAGCATATAGCCAGCTGTGAGAAATATAATTCAGCTTATTTTTCACTGCTCATAGGCTCGTTCAGTCACGAGCTCCATCAAAATTCCATCAAATATCCCGCTGACAGATGTTCTTGTCAATCTGAAGCCATAATCCATCACTGCACAGTCTGGGGTGTTATTTTTCTTAAGAGAAATTGCTTCCTTGTTTCTTTCTGAGAAGTCTGTCTGATAGCAGCCATGGCACTCGGAGAGAGAAACTCTCTCTCTCTCTCAAAAAGAAAAAAAAAATCATTTGCATTCAAATTGATAGCTGTTAACTTTTATATTCTCTCTTCTCTATTCTTCTCTTTCTCTTTTTTTTCCTTTGAATAACAAAGGAAGCACCGTAGTTTGCTTTATCTGTTAAGAAAGTTTTCAGGACACACACATAAAATTGGAACTTATCATATTTGATGAATTTGGAATCAATGATGAAATCGGCTCATGGAGTTCAAAAAATTTGAAATCTTTTGTTGGATCTAGTTTTTGGCCAAGCTGTTTGGACTTAGAAAGCACAAGCACTAATTTGTTAGCATATACTGGTATCAGAAACTCACAGTACGATAATTAATACCTCTGTATCAAGTCCACGGTACGGTATTATTATATATATATTATAAGACAAACCAAGACTTGGAAAAAATGGCGCTTATTATTTTCCTTTTTTTTGGTCATTGTTCATCACTCACATCGCTTTGTTTCCTGCATAAGCATGTGCAATTAATTGTCGAATGTCTAAATCACTGAATAATGATTTACAAATGACCCCGCTCATGTCCCGTGCTCTTCATCCTGCAGTCATAATTTAACTGTCTACTTTGACTGACAGACAGTTCCTACTGGTAACGTCTGTTTGGTCACTCTGTGAGTTTATAAAGTATCTTTGTTTGTTTCCTTCTTCCTCTGCGAGCTGACTGACCGCGTCTGTCTGCTGAGACGATGAGTTTTTCACACACAGTTCAGAAGGTCTCTTGCTAGAGGAACTTTTTCTCCTTTTTTTCACAGCTGCACGCTGCCACAAACAGTTGCAATGGTTGATGGTCCGTGTAGTTCCCACTTCCCTCCCCTCTGCTTCACTGAAACAAAACTACACTTTTGCCTTAAAGACCTATTGTTTGATACCATCACATATCCATGATGTAACCGAGGCACTTTCACTGTCATGATACCCCAAAATTAACGATGCCATTACATTGTATCGTTACTAATTTATGTTCACAATCTTTTTCTACAAAAGTTATAATAGATATTGAATGTTTATTTAAGTTTGTGTGGACAGATAGACAAAACTATACCTTAGGCAGCAAAAGTACTTGGTTAGGTTTAAAAAAAAAAAGGGGGTTGGGTTAAGGAAAAGTTGTACAAATGGTTGATTAGTTTTGGAAAATATTATTGGCTTGACCCTTGAGTTTTACCTTTGGTATCGTTTTGGTCATGTGACCAGCCACTCCACCCTGACGTCAACCTCTCTTGGGATTTTGTGGCTTTTTTTTTTACAATATAGAGGGAAGCGACTACTGTGTGCTTTAAAAATATCGATGCAGATGTGCTTACATTGGCGTAATTTGTTAAAAGCTCGATGCCCCTCTTTCAGAAACCAAAGGGTACCTTCTGCGTCTGCACAAGAAGCCAAGGGCCTCGACAAAGCTCAGCATTTGATGAGCTGGGAAAGAAACCGAGCTGCAACACTTTGCTCAGATGTCAAAAAGTGTCAGCAGACGGTAAAGGTTAGATAGCTACAGCTGGCAGTGATGTGGAGAAAACTGCTGTGGATGTTTCAGGCACATCATCCTGATGAATAATACACAAAAATAAGCCTGGAAATTGCTGAAGTGTTCCTTTAATTAAAATAAACCTCTGTTTCATTGTCTCTAATGAAATAGATAGCTCCTGTTTGTGCTTAAGTGTATGTGTGTGTGTGTGTGTGTGTGAGAGAGAGAGAGACAACAGTGAAAGAGGCAAAGTAAGGCTCATAAATTGCACTTTCTAATTAAGGTTTTACATTGTTGACTCTCAGGGAATCGCTGCTTTCATGGATGATTACATATCTAAACGCCTCAGCCTGAGTCGTAAATGCATTTGTCGAACAGTAATGCGGATTTGACTTTTTCCTCTTTACAGTTTGTAGTTAAATGCCAGCAATACTGTCAACCCTTAATAAGCTTACAAACATACTGTGTTAGTGTTGCAGTTCCCTGCTCCGACAGCATGTGAGTGAGTACGGATACGTCACATGGTCTCTTTACTCGCACTGAGAGTTTTCATGCGAGGACACTACAGAGAAGACCGGTAGAGTCGTAAGGCCCCTCCCCACCAGGAGTCTCACGTTTTTCACTGCCCTCTCCTAGTGTCCTATGCTCCCAATTTATTATTATGTCACCAAACCTGTTTTTTTTTTTTAAAATGGTAATGGTACAGCGTGTATGAGCCTTTTGACTCTTAAAGTGTATAGTTTCCATCCAGATAACTATAACAGCCGCATCATGTGACCCCGAAAGAGGACCACTCAGTTTAAAAGCAGTCGTCTTCTCTTTAAGCATGACTGCGAAATCTGCCGTGCTGATTTCTCCGTTAAGCATCAGCGACACAGTGACGTGAATCACTGTCAGGGGACTGAAAACAATTACTGTGCACGTGACAGTGCATGTTACTGTCGTAGGTACGTTACAGACTCTGCAAGGGGAAGAGTAATGCGTACAGGAGACTGAGATGAGTGTGGAAAGTGTTGGCCTAGTGTGTAACTGTTACTTGCGTGTCCCAGAGATTCAGCATGTTAGGAAATGTCTCATCACTGGCAGGCATGGACAGGCCATCTGGCGTACCGGGCAATGCCACATTTTTGGGCTGGTCTGGCCGGGGCTGTCATTAGAAAAAAAAAAAAAAAAAAATCTATATTAAAAATCATCTCTATCAACCGCGACGGCCCATTGGTTGATTTTCTTGAAGGACATTGAGCTAATCCAATGATTTCTCTCAGCCCTCCTCGGCCTGCCCCTCCCCTGCCCCTTGACCAAAGACAGGTCGGGACAGGTTATCAGATTTTTCTCTGAGCTGACCGAAGATGGACAGGCCTAAACCACCACATAAGCGCAAGGGGGGGGGCGCAGAAAAGCTCAGGGAAAAAAGGTGAAAAAGCCTACAAGTAGACGCAGAAAAATGTGCTAAGCTCACAGACACGTTTGCCGTTGCCCCAACAACTTCGACTGCAGCAGCGCGTGCAGGGCCGGAGAAGGAAGGAGAGTCAGAAGTACAGGTGGATTCAGAGGAGGAGGAGGAGGAGGAGGAGGAGGAGAAGGAGGAGGAGAAGAAGGAGAAGAAGGAGGAGAGCAGCATGATGCAGGGACAGATAGAGGAGGAGGTTTGTAAAGCAAGCATTAGCCCGGAAAGAAGTAGTAAGGAAGTGAAGAGGGACGTTTCACGTTGGGTCGGGAGGGCGGAGGGCTGTTGAGTATGTGTGTGTGTGTGTGTGTGTGCGTGTGTGTGTGTGTGTGTGTGTGTGTGTGTGTGTGTGTGTGCGTGTGTGTGTGTGTGTGTGTGTGTGTGTGTGAATGAGTGACTGACTGTGATGTTAGAGTGAGGAACACATCAAGCTTGTCAACACCGAAACAGCTGCCAGAAATCCCCACCTTTCCCCCAGGAACACTATCCTTTCCTCAGTCTGGCGTAATGGCCAGCTACATTGTGACACACACACACGCACACACACTCATGCACACACACGCCTAGGGGTCAGCCCAGCGAGAGCAGGATAGCAAAAGGACAAAAGGAGGACAGACATTAAGACCCGCTCTGATGGATAAAGAGTGTGTGCCTTTCTGCGTCCAGACTTTAAAACAGAGTTACCGTAGCCCCCGTCCTCCTGGAAATTTGTGCAGACAAAGTAGAAAGCCAGACCGTCAATTACGATTAGAGTCATTTTGGGAAATTACCGGCAAAGGCTCAGGTTTCCAAATAAAACACGTAAAGACTCCTCCGGCCCATCTCCTCTGCTTCCCCCTTGATGGTCCTGTGAAGTTGTGTGTGCAGGTGAAACATGATCAACATTATGGATGAACTGTAGGTCGCTGATCTTAAGGCGTGGTGACGTCAAATGCTTATGGATGGCCTGGCACCGGGACTAAACGCCATCACACCAAAGTTTACATAAAATACTGCTAGCATAATTCCTGCTATCATAATAACAATGTTGAATTAAGAGATAAAGTTTTGTTAGGATGATGGAAAATCTGTCATATTTATGGTGTGCTGCAAGAGACAAACCAAAATCTTCTCGGTCAAATCAGGTCGCACTTAAACTACAGCTTTAAACAGAAGAGTAGAGAAGATAATGCGCTGAAATTATATGAAGGAATAATTTCTGTCTAAAGAGTAAAATTCATTTGTGAAAAAAACTGTTTCTTCTTGTCTAATACTCAGTAGATTACTCTAATGTAGGGTTGGTCGATAAATCAAATTTATTGAATAATCGGACCTTTAGGAAGGTTTTTGTCTAGGCTTGTGTTTGGTTGCAGGAGCCTCAAAACTATATTTATTTGATTTAGGATGATAGAAGAATTACATGTGGATTAGACCTGCAATTAACGATTGTTTTCATTATCGATCAATCTGATCGGTACTCAGCTTCGACTGAAAAGTGAACATGTGGAATCGAAACTGGTATCAGAAAGGAAAAAAACTGCATCAAAACAATTCCTTTGTAAGCAACAATTTCTCAAAAAGTTGTTGTGCCCTCTTGTGATAATGATGTTTGGTTTTGTGGGTGCATCTATTCTAGTCTCTGTAATATTTGAGGAATGGAAACTAAGTGAATCGGCAATAACAGATGAAAGGAATGTGGGCTAACCAGAGTTTCAGACTCTAAGAAAGTTTCAGTCAATTCAGTCGCAGTAACGAAGACATCTGAGAATAAAACATTCAGTTAAACTTAATCAATGAGCCTTGATCCTTAGCCATCCTACGCATTTAACTTTTAAAAGTTAAAAGTTGCTTTTTTTGCATTTTTTATTGATAAAGAAACACCATGTAACAAAATATAGAAATAAATTAATGGCAGGTAATGATAGAGCCGGAGTACACCTCCTGTTTTAACTGATAATCTGTGCAGGATAGTTGGTGTTTATCAAGCCAGAAGTGTCACCAGATGTAAACTGCAGGTATGAGCCTGCCATTGGGCGACCATACCAATAGGCTTTTTCTGCCCTCCTGCTATCTGTGTGTTACCGTATTCAGAATCACTGTGGCTGCATCCTGGCTTTTTAGGATTATTGTGACTGTTAAAATAAGTGCAGACAAGCCAAGCCAAAATGGTTTTTCTCCCGTAGCACATTGAAAATAGGAGCAGAGACATTTTTTCAGTGCTGACTCTGCCACGTATAGGGCTGGCTAGTCAAGACTACCTGACACGTAAGAAGAGCCACGTTCCAAAATCGTGTCATAATCAGAACAGACTTAAAAATATAATCAAAACAAAATAAAATAAAAAGATGAGAAAATATTGCTGAGAAAATGTTGATTATCAGTGATTTAAATGCCTATTTTTCATGTCCCAAATCCCTTTCAGCATAATAATTAATAAAACTTATTTGTTTTCTCTGCTATTCTTCGCATACCGAGACTGCTCAGAAGTTTGAGAAACCAAAAGCCCAGGCAGCAAAGGCAATCTCCTCTCAGTCTTTTTTTTGTGTGTGTGTGTTTTCTGTCTAAAAGAGCTTGACCACTGATTGCAGCTCTCTTGCCCACCCAAAATATTAACTTAGCCTATTATAAGATGTTATCATGCTTAATCACAAATCTCAGACATAATATCAACACAATAAACACTAGAAATGTTCGACTCTTTATGTATAAAGCTTGATTTATGCCTTGCGTATCCGTGAGGGTTGCAGGCGTGGCCTGTGATGTCACGCTGGCGAACAGGCTCCTTTGCGAGGGTCCCGTGCAGCGGGTTGTCACCTGTCCACACACCTGGAGTTTTATCACTATGCAGACATGCAGACAAACAGAGGACTCCAAAGAGCTGCTGGCGGCCGAAGTGAGAGAGTAAGTGAGAAACCTGCACTGAGGATAAGAGCTCCAAACATTTTCACGTCGTGACTTTGCGTCACTACATGTCCTGCGTGAGTGTGTTCTGTTTGTTTATTTTAAGATATTTTCGGAGCTTTCTAGGCCTTCCTTTGATAGCACAGCTGATGAATTAAACAGGAAATGGGAATGAGAGGAAATGACATGCAGCAAAGGGCTTGCCTGGCACAGACCTCTCGATTCACCGTTCACTTCCAAGGGGCAGTACCAAAGGACGCAGTCAAATCTGCCTCAGACATGCAACCATGCCAACAAACAGCTGTTTACCTCGCTGTTCCCCTCGCACTCCAAGCAAGCCACCGCCATGTTTGTTTTGAGGGGAATTTCAGGCGAGCCTAAACCCCCGTTTAATTGAAAACTAGGCAGTATTTTTTTTTTTAAAAACGAAGAAGAGGAAGAATGGTACGACAAGACAGATAACAACCTTGGTGACCCGGCAAGTACTATTTTTTTTTTGTGTGTGTGTGTGTGTGTGTGTGTGTGTGAGTGATTACTGCATGTAGGAAAGAACAGGAGCCTTCAGTAGGAGTCTCTCTACCTGTCTGTGCGGTGCAGACATGAGACTCACGCAGCCTTGTGTACAACACAACAGTGGACGAAAGCACTTAAACTGACGTAAATATCTAATATCACCACACGACAACATTATTTTTTAGGTTGTGAAAAATTCAACTTAAAGCCACGCCACTCGTCTGTCTGCAGGCTATCAACAGTCCGTGTCAGCTGCTACGAAATGCCGCCTTGGACCCTAATGTTTCATCATATAAAGCCCGCCCCCTGTGAGATAAACAGTTGCAACTGTTTTTGGACGGGTGGAAATGGCCGTGAATGGGAGAGTTCCCACACCATTTTCCCAAAGCCAATTAATTCTTAAAGTGAATGGGTCTGAATTTACCGGGCTAGCAAAGGGCCACAGGGTGGAATCAAACCTGGGCCAGCTGCAGCTGCGCTCCGCAGCGTCTGTACATGGGGCGCGCACTCTACCAACTGAGCTACCAGGGCACCCAAAGTAGTGACTGTTGAGTCAATAATCACCATTATGTAATAATGGTGAGGTTTTGGAATTAAATTTTTTTTTTTTGCAGTTTGTCAATTTTTCGATGTAAAGTTCAGAGTTTGAGCTGGAAGAAGCGGACGTGTGATTTCATTTTAAAGGACGTCACAGCTAAAGCAGGATCCTCTAAGTTCTGGATATTTGGCGTCAAGGTAACAACTCCTCAGCAGAAAAGCATAAATCCACAGAGGCAAACAATACGTCCTCCACATGTGGTTGCTGGCAATAATTGCACAGACATCCAAGTGTCTTGCCAGTACTTCAACTTTTTTCTCTCTGGCCGTCTTGCCATCTGCAAACCCCTCAACACCAGCCGCACCACGTACGCACACACAGGATGAACCACTGCGCACGGGTTTTTAACATTGCGGTGAAAATATTATTGTTAATATAACTATTCTTTAGTAGCAGCTCTCTTATTTCATCACCAGATCTGGCCAGGAGCCTGTAAGTGTGTTCGTGTAGATCTTATTAAAATGCTCATTATCCGAGTGTTTGGAGAACAAACAAGTGGGCAGACAAATGGAGGGCACATGTAAGATCATACCATCTAACTCTCTCTCTTCCTCCCGCTCTTTCTCAGCCCAAATAAACAGCAGGCCTCTGTGCGAATTAGATTCTAATAAATGAAACCAAAATGTGAGAAAATATACTTGAAAAACAATAAAAGCTCCGAAAACTGGCCTCAAAATATGACCGTGGGGAGCGCTGGAGAGGTTGTCCTGGTGATTGGGTTACTGCGGACTCATTTCACTCTGTGACTTTTTCAAAATGACTTTGGAAGCAGATTAATAATAGGCTTTAGTTGATGATGCTGGCCCTGCTTCTGGTGTTTAAAATATTTTGCGTGATTGTATCCAATACCTGCCCTCTGTCCCTGAACATTAGAAGAACCCTGCCCTTTACCTTTTCTAAATGTTATGTGACATTTTGTTGGCTGCTGCTGTTTGTATCTAATACACTATAGACACAATAATTCACATTCTAACAAGTTGGCCAATAAGAGAAAGAAACTGAGCTTTTAATTGTTTAAACACTTGACATTGTTCACAACAGGCAGCGTGCTCCACACAGTCAAAACTGTGCTCAGATTAAACTTGACGCTCTGGAACCTCGTTTCTGAAGCTGTGCAGCTGCTCTCCAGATCTTCTCGCTCCTCCAGATCGCTGCTGTTTAGGCATTTCTCCTCCTGTTCAGCAGTGATGGAGTTCTGTTGTGGGATCAGTCAGGGACAGATAACTGTTACGCCTCCTCTTGGTTTGGCTCGGCTCGTCTCAACTTATTTCAGCTCCCACTCAGATGAACCTGGCCCCCTACTCTGTCTGGTCCATGCCATTTATCTACTTGCTGAACTCCTTAACCTGCAAGGGTACCTGTCAGGAATTTAAAAAAAATATATATATATATATTATTATTATTATTGATTTAATTAATTCATTTATTTTTTAAATTTTATTTTATTTTATTTATTTATTTATTTATTTTAACAAATATATCTCTACTCCGCGCACTAACTTCACAAAATGTCCAGTCAACCCTAGTGAAAAACCACCTTCATGCCAAAGAGACTAAAATGTAAGAAGAGAATGAAAGAATAAAATGTAAAGAGAGACTGATCTAGAAAATAATTTTCTTTATACGTATTTTTCAGATTACAAGTAAGAAGCTATGCTTTTTTATAACATTGCAGTGTCACTTTACTATGGAGCCCAGGAGGTGACGTGGATACATTTATTTTTTATGCACATTTTTTAAATCACGTGTGTTTTAATAAAATGGGTGGACGAAATAGGAATAAATGTGCGCGCAGTTTATAAAACGCGTTTAATTTCTGAAACGCATGTGTTTTAATAAAACAGCCACATCAAATACAAATAAATTGCACATGCAATTTATAAAACGCGCTTGTGTTTTATAAATTGGGCATGTGAAATAGTAAACGCACATGCGCGTTTTAAAAATAATAAACACATCTGTGTCACCTCCCGGGCTCTGTACTTCACCATTTCTTTCTCATTGAAATCAGTGACAACTAAATCTACCATCTGCTGCGTTCAGTGAAAATGTCTAATGTTTTCTCCTGTCCAATCCCTTGGTGAGTGTCGCACAGTCATGGCAGCTCACTGTGTGCAGATGAGGAGCTTTCTCATTTGCTCCCGATGTCTCCGCTCTCCCATCATACCTCAGACTACATCAGAAAACATCTGGCTCATGCCATTCAGAGGTCAGCGAGCCTCCTAGTGTGAGAGTGGGTGTTTGCTCCTTGTAGCCCCATTTCCTCCCAGCTTCCGCAGTTATGTGATTACAGTTTTGTGGTAGTATGGACCATTTGTTAGGGAGAGGTAGGATGGGGTGGAGACCTAGAGCTGGAGACATCAGAACAAAAAGCTGCACTTAAATCTCTCCTGGATAACAGTGGATGATAGTTTGCTATAACTCTGGTTTGACGTGTTACACATGAGCCTATTTGGAAGATTTGCTGATGTTTCTGTTTTCATTAGGACTGTTACTTTTTCCAAGTCAAGTTGGAACCAACATGTAATTTGTTTTTATTAATTAAAATTATGGTACAACCTGGAACTTCATGTCATAGCTGCAGTTCTTTCTTTAAACCTGCTGAAACAGTGCCAGCTTATCTGTGTTGGCCTTTTCATGAACTTCTGGCTAGTGCTGTGAAGTTGAGTGTGGGAATAAGCAGTCAGGCGAGTTTATACAGTTGTTGGTGCACCACGTGTTTGTGGTGTCTCTGCCACCTTACTCAGGAGGCGACTTAGTGAGTCCTTAAAGTTGTTGTTTTATAGTAAAGGTCTTTTCCGCCATCTCATGTTGTGTCAGTCATGTTTACACACTGACTACGAAACTTGTAGTTTAGAGGGTTGTTTGACTATCAGAGACTCTGGTGGAAATGTGTGATGAAGCAGATAAATCACAGGGCAACTTTTATCCATGATCATGACTGAAAATCTGCGGATCCAGGTGAAACTAGTGCACACTTTTCCACGTAATAATCTGGTGTGTGTGTGTGTGTGTGTCCCTACCTCAAACATGCCACCGTTGTTCAACATCAACTGATTTGCAGATTTTTTCAGTTGTCTTTTTAATGCATGGTCTCAGAATGACTAGCAGCAACTCAGCTAGGATCTGTGATATCCTGAAATAGCCTAGACCTGGGAGGGATTGGGATGGCTCTGCTGCTCCGTTATCAGCAGGTGGAACTCTCCTTGCTCTTGTTTTTTTTTTTCCTCAGGATTGGATTGATCCAATAGTTTATTTCTTTTTTTTTTAAGAAGTGAGATAACAACATAATCATCTCGACTGCTTGATGACTCTATTTTGTCTTGTACTGCAAAGTTTTGCAATGACTAGAAAAATAAACGCATCAGATTCAGTGTGCAAGATGTCTGTGTGTCAAGGTTTTGGTTTTTTTTTGTTTTTTTTGTTTTTTTAAAGTCTGATTATGGATTTAAAAAACACATCCCCAAAAAAACCAGACTCAGTTTTCAAAGGCCTTGCTGGTGCTGCTTTTTACGAAGATAGCCCATGTTGCTAATTGTCCCATCTGCGTTGCAGACCTCAAAATACATCTGCAGCTGCTTCTCCTGTCCTTCAGTATCATTATCCTTCCAATCAGCACGGATTTTCTTGCAAGTGTCCTTCATAATTATCTATCCGTTCAATTTACTGATAGGCCAATAAGTGATGCAATAGTTCAGGCAGTCTACAAGGCAAACTACTCCAATGGTCTGTTGCATTACAGTTTAAATATTGATTTTTTACAGTTCAGACAAGCCTGTGCCTGCATACAAACATAATGGTATTTCCAGTAGAGTGCGACTGAGAAATTGGCCGTGCAGATATATTGGCCGACAAGAAGAATTTTCAGTGTAGAAATAGATCTGTTCGAGGTAAATTACAAACAGTGACGCCATTGCATAGTTTGTTTCTCAGAGAGCACTTACAAGTGTATCGAACTGTTAAATGTCTTTCTCAGTACTTATTTTGGTCACAGAATGGCTGAGAACATTTGCCAGACTAATGACTAAGTAAAGTCATTAAACTATACTTAACCGAGTGTAACACTCAGTTTGTCTATGTGAATAATTTTCTTAGAAAGTCTGTATTTATTTTAATGAACCAGCTCACAAGATCATATGTGAAATTATGGCTGTGTAGTGAATTGCATGTATAAAACTAAAGCCAATGCTGATCTTTTCCTTTCTGATTCAATAAAAGAGATAATTGTCTTGTCATGTTTTCAAATCTGTTGGTTTTACCTGACAGCATTGCCCAATACTGGTGTCAGCTGTGCTTGCTTATAAGCCCCCCATGTGTCATTACCATCACTGCACGCTGCCACTTAAAACACTCACATGAGACAGCCCGAATCATCACACACACACTCAAGCGGGCACTTCTGAAGACTCTGATGCCCTTTTATTAACCTTATTAAAGTTAACTGTGTTATTCCAGGCCGTACCTGCATGTCCTATCAAGGTTTACGGTCCCCACACAGCACTTAAAGATAAGGGTGGTTCAGCCATGCACAGCTGCTGAGGAGGTGGGCGACACTCGCATGAAAGACTACACATGGAAATCTTTTCGACGGTACAACGCTTTTACCAGATACACTAATAACTTACTGGCTGTGTGTGTGCATGTTTGTGCAGGAGCGATAGATGAATGATTCCAGCCTTCTTATTCTCTCGACCTTGAACACCCCTGCAGGAAAAGGTGATGACTCTATAATGATGCCTAGTAATGAGATTCAGATATATTCCTATGGTGAAGCACTCTGCGAGACGTCACTGCGTTATTGCTTTTGCAAATGCATGCATAGAAACACTGATATCTGGATCATATAATTATATGGACAATAGAATAAGAATATGAACATATTGTTGTTGTTGTTTTTTTTTTCTCTGTCAAGGTTAACAGTAAAATTTTCCGCCCTGATGTCAGGAATCCAGAGCATCTGGCCTTGGCTGAATTCAACTCGTGGGAGACATCGGGGAGGGTTGGGGGAGGACTTTTCCTTTGTCATGGGGCGGGCGTTCCTCTGGGAGCCTCCAGCCATTTGTCGTGGTCCGTGGCTGGTAGCCAGCTCTGTGCCGCAGTGATATCGAAACACAAGGATTTGTTGCCACTGGAAGAGCTCCCTGTTTCCAGTTACATCAGAACTAAAATTTCCACATCATTTTGTTTAAAAAAAAAATGAAAACACAGTCAAAGGAAGCAGATGTAAAAAGAAAGAAATGGAGTGTGTGCGACTGAGAGCTCGAAAAGGTGGCTTTTGTTTGTTTGAATATGAAAAATTCTTTTAGATTTTGTTGAGGTAGGATGACATCCTTCACTGTTTCCTTCCAAAGCACACAGGGTACTAAATCAGTCACTGGCAGGCAGGACATGCTCACTAGCATTAAAAAGAGTTGAAAGCAGCTTTACAGACCATGTGCCCTGTCTCACAATGAGGCAATGTTGAGTAATAGCCTGCAACTTTGAGACTCAGGCAGAGAAAGATTTAGAGTGCAAATTTAAAGCACAAAAACCTAAAGTATGATCAAATTGAAGCCTTTCAGGTGATATAGGAACGGTTGCCTCTGACATCCCTGGAAGACTTGCTTGAAATAAGTGTCTGGCCACGGCTTTTGGACAGAACATGCCGGCCTTCGCCAGAAAGTCTGCTGCTGTTCAATTGCCACAATAAGCAGAGGTGGCAGGTCATTTGGATCCAGCCCGTTTGTTGTGGCTTCTGTGTTTTGTCTACTATGTTAGAACAAATCTTAAGCTTAGCCAGCAGAGACTGTGCCAAACAGCGGCCTTCCATCATCATCTGGAGAAAGACAAGTGGTTGGCCACCGCCAAGCTTCAGGACCTTCCATCCCAGCACTGAGCAAACACTAGACTGGCATTCCACTTTATTCTCCACCCTCAACATCTCATATATCTGTCTTCTATGATATTGTCTCTGTCATCATCTTGTTGTCTGCCCAGATATTACGAACCATCTGTCTTTTCTCCGCTTGTAATTCTTCTCCCTCTATCTCTCCTTACATTATATATCATCGTTTTTGGGAAGTGGGGCTGGAGGGAAGTTTAAATACTCAGACCAGGACAGGAGACCAAGTTTCCTATAAGTTTCTTCACTTCAGCCCTTGTTGCAGGTGCTTCCGCTCAGCCGTCACTTGACTTGTCTTCAATGTGATTATTAAATCTGCTGTATTCCAACAAGTTGCTGACATGTCCTGCAGACTGTATGCATTCAATTATGCTGATTAGACTTGTACTTTTGTCCTGAGCTCTGTTTTCAACGTGCTGACAGCTCTTTAAAGTGTAAAGGTGTGACGAAGCACGAAGCAGGGGCACTTACCATGTGAATATTCAATGGCATCTTGAAAATAGGATAAAATAAAGTCAATTCTTTTTGAAAAGCTTAGCCTCGTCTGGCTCTGAAATGCAATTTTGATAAGATCCTGCAACCTGAATTTTTTTTTTATGCTCCCCCTGAATGAGGCATGATCTCAGCAAGGGCCACGGATTCTTTGTAGGCCCTGAAATGACGTACAGTACATCCAGAGTTCAGCTTGCGGTAGTGAAACAGTCGATATATGATCGGAGAGACGGTTGATTGCACCTGGCCCGGCCCACTGTACTTGCTGAAGTCATTTTTCCGTACCGTTGAGCCCTAACTAACATCTTGCAAAAGCCACTCTGTTTTTTTTCTTCCAAATGATGGAGTTGCTCAGAGACCGTAACACTGAAATATCATTGAAGATGATATTGGAAGACCTTTTTAATGTGGAGAAGTGGTTTGGTTAGAACTGGCAATGGGAGGCTTGTGGGCTTGAATGGAGCGCAGACTCCTGCTGTTAATGTTCATGAGCGAGCCTTATATATTACGTCTCCCCATGCTCTTCCACTGTCTACCACTGTTCTATTCCAAGTAGAACACTGCTGGACTGCTTGTAAGTTATGTTTAAAGGTCGCAGCATCTGCTCAGCTAATACATCTTGTAATACTATGTAATTTTATGTCTGATAGGCAATGCCGCACCAGTCAAATGGTCAATTAATCCAGGCCAGCCAGTGCTCGGCATGCTATTTCCATGCTCCTGCGCATTACTTTAGTAAAAAAAAAAGAACATTTTGCAAGGGGTCAACCAGTGGTAGTCTTCCGGATAGAAGAGAAGCTGCCTGGGGTGGTGGGCTGATGACATTTTCTCTCCTGTCCTGTGTTGGCTGTGAACAAGAGGCCCTAAACAGTTCTCCTTTAGTTTGGCACCTGAATCAGGTTAAAACTGTCCTCCCACTGACTGTCTGTCTAGAGTTTCTCCTTTTGGACCGAAACATGTTTGCATTAGTGCAGGAATCATCATCACTGTAACTGTTATTATTTCTTGCTGTTGCGTAAGCTGTCACTCCCTAGTCTTCTCACAGTGTTCATTCTCATCTTTGACTTTTTAGTGTCATTCTCCTTTCCGTCTGTCTGTCACTTATGCTTTAATAACATGTTATTTATGCAAGCCTGTTTCTCAGATGTTGTGTCTTTTACTTACATTTGCTTCAAATCATTTTCCTCCATGCTTTCTGTCTTCTGGCTTCTATGCTTTAAGCAGCCATTCCTTCCCTTTCAGACAAAACAAGAAGGTAAATCAAATTCTGAGTGAATTAGGTTACAGAATCGTCCGATGCTTTTTTGGTGCCACCTCTGTCTGCCACCGTTTTTCTGTAGCCTACACATGGCTCCGTAGAATGTTTTCAAGGTGTCGCTTAAACCTTATGCCATAAAGCTCTCTATGTGTTCTTGAAAGATGTATGAGGGAGGTCAGTAACTCGCTCAGCACCTGGGTAAAAGTGCAAGGGAAGGAAAATTTAGCCGAAACCCAACATTCATTTCCTGTATTCAAACAAGTTCATTTTCACCAGACAGAGTGTTTGTCATCTTATGTAGTTCAGTTTCAAAGCGGAAGTGTGGTAATTAGGAGCCGTTCTGTACAGTTGAACATGTAGGACTGATGAGGATGCCCTGTGGCCCAGAGCGGCGTGTTTGCAAACAATGCCAAAGTTACAATGTCGTTGTGAAGGTCATATCTTACAGCCATACATCTCTGATTTATCAGATTAGTCCGTGTAATTTCTCTGTCTTCCAGTGCTCCCAAAAAAAACTTGAGGTCTTTGACCTGCGTGACCAGCAATCTGATGCGTTTCATGTTTAATGCATTTCATTGTCTGGGATTTTTTTTTCTTCTGTGTTTTACATAGAAGGGATCTGTGAAATCACTGTTATTTTCTTTAACCTCTGTGGAGGTGTGGGTGTCAGAGGGGAAGTTCTGTTTGGCAGCTGAAGTGGTCACTTCCACTGTATGGGAAGCCTTGAAGGCCTTGGCCTCTCCGCTTTCTCAGAAGACTGTTTCGGCCATTCATTTTGCGTAACATCACGCTGCTGTTTGGGACCTCTGGGTTGGTCCAGCTCTGGCCACAACAGAACCAAGTGGTCTACTACGAAACATTGCAAGGTCCACTACACAGCTGCCGCATGAGAGGGTCCAGAATAGTATGGCCAAAACAAATCACATGAAGCCAGACCAGCCCTGCGAGAAACAAATCAGTCCACCCTTTAGTGGTGAAGGCTTGGCACAGTCTCGCTCTCTTTCTTCTTCGTTCCCCCTCTCTCATTTTGTTTCTCACTGTCTACAAACGACACAGTTTCTGATGTTACAAATCTGTACATGTGTCCATGCATGCGGCCCCTGGATTTCTTTCTCTCCCCACTTTTTATAGTGTCCACACACAGTGATTTTTGACCACCGCTGTGGTTGTTTTTTTGGCCCATTTCCTTTTACTCTCTCTTTCGGCCTCCGTCTCTCCTCCGCACTTGTCCACCCATACATTCTTATATTTAATTTCAGCTTTGCAGATTCCTTGTTTAGCCCTTGGCATCTGTACATCTCTTTCTGTTGTTTGTTTTGAAATTGGGTTTTTTTTCTGGTTCAGAGGGTTCAGCCTAACATAGTGACCCAAGGAGGACAGCGCAGTGGCAGCTCACGTTTTCTCCTTCTTTTTCCACTATGTTATTATCGGATAATGAAGTTGATGTGTTTTCCATAGTATGTCACTGGCCCACATCGCGTAACCTGGATAGAAAGGAATTGTTGTCAGAAGGAATAAAAAACTGAATCATTGAGAGTGCAGACAGGAGGGCAGACTTAGCACCAGGGGAGAGTAATGTTTTGGAGCTCTCACTCTCTCCTTCCCTCCCTTGTCGTCTTCATCTTCTCCTTCCAGCACCTCAGCATTGCCAGTGGTAATGACAATACCATATCTCCTTCCCCTACCCTTGACACCCCCCCAGACCCCTCACCTCATCCTATGTCTCTTTGAATCTTTTTAAAATATATTACGTGAGATGTTCTGTTGCGAGTTTCACATTGTAAAAGATTGAGCCGACCAGCAGCCCTCAGGCAGGTTTGTGTTAACTGAAAGGCTTGAAAGTATCTTGTGATCTGGACCACAGAACCAGGCATTGAATGATCACATATCACGGACATTGTTGCACACCAAGCTTAACGTTGCTGACTGTATGAAAGGTACATGTGCTGTGTGCAAATCCTTTGTCTTGTTCAGTGACTTTTTCCCTCCCTTCTCTACCACGGAACTTTTGTAGCAGTGAGGTATGAGGCGCTAACCCTACACAGAATCCGTGTTGTTAGCTGAAGAACAGGGCAGGATGTCATCTAGATATTTCCTGTGCGTCTGCTCAAAGATCTCTGAGACGCAAACCCCAAATCAGCTCCAAATGGAAAGCAGAGGCTTGAGAATGGCAGGTGACACTCCATCTATCTGACTGCCCAGCAGCAGCAGCAGGAAGTTAGTCAGCTGTGGCGCTCCCGCCAAATGGTCTGAGCTGCCAACACGCACTTGCTCTAACCCAGTCAGGGAGCCTGCCAGTTTAGTCAGTCAGTCATTCATCCAGCCAACGACGTCAACCATTGTTTTCAATCAATCATTTTCACTTATGAATTACTCCAGTTGCGTCTGTGGTTCCTTTTTTCTTTCTGCTTCCTCTCTTTCACTCCGTCCTCTGATGAAAGACACTCTCAGAGAGGTAGCCAAGCTGCTCAAGTTTGTTTTGACATTTCGATGGCTCCACAGTGAATTTGTTTAGAGTTTCTTTACATGATCACATGTTGGCTCAATGGGTTTCGACTTTCACTGTGTGGTTGAGTTGGAGCAGTTTGGATCTGGGGGGCCTTTGCTGGTGCAGTCGTACTGGGGTCTCTGATGCATAAAACCAGGTTAACTGCACCCTGTCAGAGCCCGACCTTCAATATAACCTCTGTTTAGTGGATCACAGCCACGCTGAAGACCAAAACAGAGCAACAAACAAGTGTCTGCTACTACTCTCTTTCGGTTGTGCTCCAGGACTCTGTTGTGTTTGGAAGAAGCCCTGCTCACTTGCTGGTTTTGTGCTCTCTCTCTCTCTCTCTCTCTCTCTCTCTCTCTGAGTGCTTCACCTCCCCTCTGCTTAATCTTGAAACCATCAGCTCCCCAGTCTGGTTCCCTGTAAATTTAATTTGAAGCATGTATTCCTTTTGTAAGCCAGTTTGGGTAAACCCAGAAAGGCCTTGCAGATTTTAGCACGTGTCATACTGAAGAGATTCAGATTCAGCTGTGGGACTGTCACCGTCAAACTTTACTCATGCTTTTATGATGACCTGTAGGCCACATAGGCCTGGAGAAATGCACAAAGTCCGCTGTCTGTGTTATCTTATTGGTATACAGATCATTCAAGTGCAAAAGGGTGCAGTTCAGTCCAGGGCCTGACCGATACATCGGTTGGCTGATATTATCGGCTAATATTGGCCTATTGCCACACATTTGATAACCACATTCAAAATGTTATATATAGAATAGCGGCCAATATATTGGACATCGGAATGTTTTTACTCCCTAATGTTGGTATCAGCACTGGCCTCATAAATCCCATATCGGTGGGTCCCTAGTTCAGTCCAGTTTTCATCAATCAGTATGAAAACTCTTGAAATAATCAGCACTACAGCCACATGAATCTCATCTGCTGCTTTTTTAAAACTTCTGTTTAGCAAACGCACGTGCACTTTCTCTCAGAGATTGATTGTTTGCAGATGATTAAAGACGTGTGAATGGAATTTGTCTCAAGGCATGTGTGCCATTTTTTGTGTTTAAAAAAAGAAGTTTAATGTTGAACATTTCAACTGATTGAATAGTGGAAATTCTTGTAGCTTGCCATGAAGTGTCTGGAGGTTTTTTTTTTTTCTCCCCTGATTGAGGACAGCAGTGTTCCTCAAACAACAGGAAAAGCTGGGACAATAGCCGGAAGTAGAGGCTGAGGGGGAAATGCTTTATTGCCTCTATGTTTCCTTTTTCTTCATGTGGGAAGCAAAAGAGAAGCTTTGCAGTGTTTTTTTCTGTAGCTTGTAGTACTTTTAGGCGCGTGTTTATTTTTGTGTGTTTTTAAATGGGTGCATCTAGGGAGAAAAACACAAACAAAAATGTGTGTGTGTGCAGTGTGTGACACATTTATGAGCATTAATCATGCTCAGTATGTGTTTGTGACACATTAATACGTTGTCCAACTCTTGACAGTGTTTGTGATGCACACATATAGCGCTTTTGTGTCCTGTATTACTAAACTACACTGTATGCATGTCTGTCTCCATGTGTGTCAATGTGCATGCATGCACTCATACCTCCCACTGCCATACCAACCCTCTGTTTCCTCTTCCCCATATGCAGGTCTGTATGAACTGCTGGCGGCTCTGCCCTCCCAGCTGCAGCCTCATGTCAGCCGCCCAGAAGACAACACCTTCCTCCAGGACATGTTTGGAGAAAGAAGCCTGCACTCGCTCATCAAGGTAAAACAAAAACAAAGCCCCTTTTTCCTTACAGTTATTTGTTGATGTTTTTCTAAGCGGTTCAGTTAAGATTGTTTGGATTTTAATACCCATGTTGCTCTTGCCAGAGCACTGCTGTTGTCACGGAGCAAATTCATATCCACCACAGTTGAGATACTTCAGTTCTTTATAAATGCATACTGTCAAACCAGCAATTTTTATTTTCAGCACTCTTAAAAATAATGTTCTCGCAAATTACATGTTATTTAACCAGCGTGCAGCTACACTCATATTATGTCATTTAAAGAGTGACTGTTCTATAATCATGAATAATGACATTTATATAGTAATTTCAACATCATTTGTCTTGCTTTGAAAGAATGAATATAAAAAAATACCAAAAAAATATAAACTAGTCGAAGAAGCTCTCACAGCCTCAGGCCAGACCCTTTCTCCCACGGCCCCCGCCCCTTAGCTGACGTTTTATACCTTTGCTTAACGCTGCTGTTTTTCAGCCTCCTTCCTTCCAGTCCCATTCATACAGTACTAAGTTTATTGTCATTCCATCAGGCTACCCACCCAGATCTTGTAACTCCCCCTTTGCCAGCGTGAATGGACCAGTGGTCCGGTTACTGTCTGTTAAACCGGCTGCAGAATTTTGGAAGAAGATGAGCACTTGATATCTTTATACACTAGCAGACAGACAGAGGTAATGATTGTAACACATTCTGTCTGTCTTCCATAACCTCATCTCTACTTGGGATCTCTTCAATCGGCAGCCAGACTCTCTCATCATATCCTGCCACTGAAAAGGGAACAAGAGGGGTTTTGTCAGGTGGGCTTCTCTTACTGTAAATTAGGTGGTTTGTCAGCCACTATTCAACCAGTAAATGCACAGAACGACTGCCTCAACTTTTCTCTAATCATCGTTGTGACTGAGAATTCTTTGTCTACTGCTGAGGAAACTTCTCCCGTCATTAGAAATACATTTGACTGTATTCTTTGTATATGGTCTCCATTTTGGAAAAAAAATCCCCCAAACTTTTTCATCTCCTGGCATCATATATGTTTTTCCCCCTTTGGTGGTCTCTCTTTCTCTCAAGCCAAAATCATTACGTCGCGGAGACGATTGAAAGAGAAAAATCGACATAATTTTCATCCCCTCCCTTCAAATTTTTTTTGTGTGTGTGGAAGCATGTTTGTTCAGGGTCCAAGATTGTAATGCCAATGGAAGCGTGTAAATGTGCCTGTATTATACCTCAGACGCTGAAGTGAAACCCTGATGTCGGGACTTGAGGAAACCAGAGGGGTTTCATTTGATGCCCAAACTGTTATGAATGGCCAAAGAATAAGGCAAATTGTGAATGGATAATGACGGGCAGGTTTGGACGTTTATTCTTGCCGGCCCCAAAGAAAACACTGCATAGTGTGGGGCAGAGAGAATGATGCTAATGAATGTGGCATTATGTTTCCGTGATATTTAGCTGGGCATAAGGGTGGAGCTCCCAGAACTCACCTACGTCTCTAACCACCACTGATTACACTAGATAAACTTTCAAAAGGAACCAAAATGTACAGAAGTGTACAGTTCTTTGAATGGTCACTTAAGGCTGGCTCCAAAAACGAGTCAGTTATGATACAGCCCTTCCTTTCTTCTTCTCTGATTGATTTTAAAATGCACAACTTTACAAAATAAAAAAAACATGTTTACAGTCAGGTGCAACAGACAGTTTTTGGTTGTCATGGCTGATCTACCCATTCATACTGTGTGCTGACTCTGTCCACTATTTAATATTCCACCTCTGCTGCCGTCCAGTACCCCAAAAATTAAGAAACAGTGTCTGAATGGAAAGTATATGTGAAACGAAACTGGAGTGGTTGTACCCAACCCTCACCAGTGTCAGCTGGGATTGGCTCCAGCCCCTATACAAGTTTTTTTTTTGTTTTTTGTTTTGGTACATATTCTTTGGAATTCAAACAGTGTGTCCCCTAGGATTGAGACACAGCAGCGAGGCACCTGGGGGTGCAAAGGACAAGGATTTTTTGAACATTCACAACATGTCCTGCCAGAACATTTTAAATGTGTGTTTCTATTTGCAAGTGGCTCTTAAAGCTAAGTACAAATGACATTTACAAACTGCATTTGTAATAGATTTAGTTATTATTTATTCATAATTGAATTTGGTCACATGTAAAACTACCTAAAACCATATAAAACTGTAAAAAACAATAAATATCTTCAGTTGCGCTCCTTCAAAACATTGAGTTAGACAGAGTGGCCTGCTGTTCCCCTCACCAAGTGTCCTTCCACTGTTATCTAAGTTCCCTTTTCTCATCCTCCACAAAAGTCATTCAACCAACTTTACAGAACGAGGGCCCCAATGTGAAATGATTCGGGGGAAACACTGACAAAGGTGTAGCTATGTAGCTAAAGGAATACCAACCATTTGTGATGATGTTGAGGCTCCATCCATCTCATTTGTCATTATTCTAACTGCTTAACGAAAACCCAACAGGCTTTACTTAGTACCTGTCAAAAGCTGTCACTGGAGATATGTGTGTACATGCATGAAAAAAGGATTGAATGGTAAAATCACATTACTACCTTGAGCATTTGCTAGCAAGATACTGAGTGGCTCTCTCACTTTTGGGCCCCTGTCAGTCTAATTCAGTAAGCATCCGTTAAGGCCTAAGCTAATGTGACGCAATTCACCACCGCTGCTGTAGAGGAAAAAATGCCCCAAATCAGCCACAAAATTGGTCAAATATGTCAGAAGACTTCAAAGAATCTAGTTATTTCTTCAACAACATGAGCCTGTTCCACCTATTTTCTTATTCTTCCTTTTTATTTAATAGAGAGAAACTGAGCTGCTCTTAGCGTCTCTTATCATTAACATGGAGGCATAAGTGAAAACTGCCTCGTTCCAGGCAAGCAGAACTATGTGTTTCCTCTGCTTTCTACTGGGTACTGAGACGCGAGCCAGCCTGTCAGCTAGTCAGCCAAATGCAGAGAGAGGCAGACTTTGAAACACACAGAGGTACAGAACAACCATCTCACCTTACAGCGGGGACCAGCACTCGGACGTAAAATAAAGGTGAACATGGCTAACATCAGTGGCACACCATTAATAAAACTTTAATTGTCTCCTTCCTGTAAAGCCCTACCACCAAATCTCCACAGAATCCACCTTCTATTCCACAAGGCTGTGAAGGGGATACTTTGGGAAAGGCTAAACAGCAGAGAGAAAACACACACATCATGTTAATCTGACAGGCAGGACAACCTAGGTTGCTCATATGGAAACGCTCAAGCTTCACCTGGGTAATTATGGAGCATCAGTTACTGGTCAGTCTGTCTGGAGGAAGAGAAAAGGACCAGAGGAAGACGGGTGAAAAATGGAAAGAGAGACATTAAAGGAGACTCGAGAATTCAGACCTACATGAATACTTAAAGCAGAGTTAGGTTCCTTCTGTCTCTCCTCACCTGTCCTCATCAAATGGTTGGGACAGACTCTCACGTCTGTCCTAATCCCATTATGTCAGAGAGATGAAACAAAAATTTTGTAATATCATCTTTCAGCAGGGATGAAGCAGGCAGACACACTCTGCAGACTTTTCAGCGGTGCAGTGTCAGAGCTGACATGAAATGTGGGCGCTGGCGTTTATAGCTAGCATAGCTTAAGCGACACAGACAGTCTCCCTCTTGTCAATTAAAGTGGGTTATTTAAGTCTGCTTTTTATAAATTCCACAACACTCACTGTTGCACTGCCAAGTTCCAGCTTCAAAAAAAGCCACAGGAAATATAATACAATATTCAATTTCCACCTGCCTCAGGTGGAGCTCTTTTTTAAAACTAAGTTTCTGTCAGCAGGCCTTTCGCCAAGCCCCGCAATCCCTCATCTTGTGGTTAGTCAGTTTTCCCTTAAAGTCTGCTCCTGTTAGTTGCTAAAAGGCTTTGCACTTTGTTGTTACATAGCAATATTGATGTGGTCTTGCCAGTTTATTCTTCAGTGCTAAAGGCTTTTAATGACATGTTAAGGTGCTGCAGCTGATGCTTGTACCCAAGTGGAAAGTTTTAGGGGTTTTTTCTTTTTGTTTTTTTGGTGAATGAGCTCATTTCAGACAAACTGGACTGTATTCCTTTAGTGCCATGAATAACTGGATCCAGCTCTAGGTAGCCCTCCAAGTATTATGCCTCACCCTGTGATGTCCATTAACTCGACTCCTTAACTGCAACCATAGTTTTGCCCTCTTGGCACTTGCCTTATTCTTTACACACCTTGCTCACAGTCCACATTCCCAATGAAGATCACAAAAAAGGAAATTGTTCTAAACCTCTCACCTTGCTGCAAAAGCTGTCAGTGAGTCATTCAAGCCCAACACCCTGTATGCTGCTATAAAACTTGGTTAATCGTCTCTGGTGCAGGACTCAGCCTGTAAACCTATACCACCTCAGAGATCCACACATTCTGTCTGTGGTAACTGGTTGCCTATAAGGTCTATATTTGTTATTTTGGAGGAACAGGAACCTTCGCAGGGTGTTAGAATAATACCAGGAGTGTGCCTTGACAAAAGGGGCTTCCATCCTTAGAAGAGATTACCTTTATATTCATCAGGCATCGTTAGCACCTGAGACTGTAAACAGTCTAAATTCTTGTACTCTTAATGTAAAAACTCTGAACTTTGGTATGGCAGTGATTATAAATTAAAGGACTTTGAGCAGACTCTGGTTACAGCTCTCGAACTCACCTTTCTGTCTGACAAAAGCTGGGTGGTTATTTACGGTTTGAAAACCTCACTTGAATCCAAAATGAATCCCCTTCCTTGCAATGGTATACTTTGCACATAGGCTACCTTCCAAATATTTTCATAGAGGTTTAATGGACGTCTACAGCGTGAAGTCGAAAGATCATGCTCATTGTCCACAAATAAGCGCCACTGAATTGAGCCAGACGACGATAGATGAAGCCAAAGGCAAGGTTATGATAGGGACGGCAAAAGGGAGGAGGGAAACTCCTTAGTGCAGCAGACGAGCTACAGCACGGCCTGTTACTGAATAGCCTTAAAACTCATCGACTTGAACCATGGCAAACCACTGGGGGGGCAGTGAAAATGAGAAAAGGCCTACAGATCCACCAGTCCCCATTCTATCAGTCAAATGTCTGTATTGGTAATCAAGGAAAATCTCCGGAGTGATCCCACAACCATTATTCCAGGTCACTTTGGTTGACCCCGATTTTGTATTCCTCTGAAAAAAAGGACTCCAAAGTGAAACCAGAAGGTCTACACAATGGGAAGCCAATCTTAATGGGACATGGAGCATAGGAGAAATACACAAAATATGGAAAATTAGATTCATGGTGCCATATAGTATATTTATGTCTCCCTGTGGCCTGAAAACTGCTTGAAGACATCATGGGCTCACCTGGAGCTTTAAAAGATTGTCTCAACAAATGTACAGTATATGTTGAATTGACTGCCTGTGCTCAAATCAGTCTGATTCAGTAAGTCATCACAGTTGTCCTGTCTTTTATCCTGGCATCATGCCTGAATGTCAATGACTTTCTTGATTGATATATATATATAATAGTATATACCTTGGCTATAAATATATATATAGCTTAGGTAGACAAATGTGACTGTGTCCTGCACTGTCCTGGTTTCACAGAAAACATGATGTCTGTGGAGGTGTGTCTCTGCTCACTTTCCCAAGAGCTCCATGAGGAAATGTGGAAATGTATCCCCTATCTAAAGGATGTGGCTGTCATGATTGTTGGCCCGCTGCCCCGGTCTCTCTCTCTTTCTGTTTTTCTCTCTGTCTGGCTGCCTGTCGCTCATCCTTGTCCATTGAATTTACTTGCTAATTAAAAATTAGCAGTCACATTCTTTACGCGTTTTCCACAACAAATGAGAGCCCCACTCAGACACCAGATCACTCTGAATGATGTCTCGGTCAAGAAAAGGTTTTTGTATGCTCAATAATGTGAAGATATAAGTAAGTTAGTAGCCTTTGAGAGCCATGAAGGCTCATAGGGCAGGAGCCCATAGTGTTTGATTAGCAAGAGGCAGCTTGATGCACAAGTACACACCCTGGACATGACGCTAGTGTACTTGGAAGGCATCAGGTACCATTTTTATAGTCTTGGGTAGGACTTAACCAGGGATCGAACCCTGACCTCCCAATGTCAGAGTGGACACTGTAACCACAAGGTCACTGAGCTGGTAATGCAAAGATATATAAGACTAATAATTGGCATATTTTTGTTAGGACCCTCACTTGACTGGTGTGTTAAAAAATAATCCGATACTACACAGTATACACGCTATTATCAGGTGCTGGTAAACATGTGTGGCATGTTTTTTCCTGAGTGAGGGCAGCACTGTAGCTTTTGGTACATTGCTTTGTGATCTGCTGCCTGCAAGGTTACAAACCATAAATATGTGCAGAGACTACTACAGCCATCAAAAAGTTCTCTGTGGAACAACCAAAAAAAACTTGAAAGAAATGAGTCATTTATAATATACTGATCATGGCACAGAATTGAATCTAATGTCTGCCTGCACAATCTTTATCATAGGACAGTAGTACCCTCACCAGATTAATGGAAAATGGTGTTGTCATCTGCAGGATTTTTCTGGAAACACAGTGTGCAGGACCAGATGCCACCATGCCAGGACTAAAGCTTACACTTTGGCTCAATCCCATTTCACCCCTTGCCTCTCCAGTTTTACGCATTCACGTTAAGATGTACGTGTCCAAGTTCTTGTTGAGATAGAGGGGTAGGGTGAAATGTTAGGACTAAATGGCAGTTTTCAAGGGCACACTTCAAATGGAGGGTCATGAGATTTGCCTTGCAAACCATAAGTGAGATTGCAGCATGAGTGACAGAGAAACTCCCAAATTAAGTATTAATTTGTAAGGTATGATAAATTTTTCAAAATTATGACAAGAATTGTGTACTCTGCTAGATCATGGTTTATGTTCAATTGCATCATTCATGCAAGTGAAGGGAATACACACAGCCTGCTTATATCAGCCCGTTGAGACAAGGATGGGGACTTTATATTTTCTGTCATCAGCTACGGCCGATACAACCATTATTGCTGCACTGTATCGGTTGTGTAATTCCCAGACACTATGGAAAACTTAATATTGTGTCCAGGTTCTTAACATCATTCTGTAGCGTATTGAGTTGCACCGCTCCGTTTCCACACACAGCCAAAGTGGGGATGTATCATATCGTTCTGGAAGGGGTGTCCCATTTCGTTGGGCTAGAATTCAACTGCTGCCCCTTGTAAGTCCAAGGGGCAAGGGGAAGGAGTAAAAATGAGAAATGGGATTGGGCCTTTGCAAACTGAAGTTCTGTAAAAGGAAGAAAAAAGCACATAAAATATTTTCTCCCTCTGCTCCTTGAGTAAACATATCATTTTACAAATATTCAAGTTTCAACCCTCTATGTCAGTCTGTAATTCCTCCTTACCATCCCTTGGCCGAGTCTACCAAAACACAGAAATTTGACAAGGTGTTCTGGAGCAGAACAAGAAGTTGGACCCAGGTGAATTTACACAGGCCTCATACTGGATCCAGCTCCGGTGGGTAGATATAGAAACAGCAGTGGGAAAATGATCGTCAACCAGTCAAACCTGTTTTCTAGAGAGTGGACATTAACCAGAGGCTTTGAGCCTCTTTGCAGGACTTGGAACAAGAAACACTATGCAGCCCTGTGATCTCCAGACCTCTCTATCTCCTTCCATCACGGACTTCTTCATCTTTCAAGCTTTTGCTCCCCTGCACGCTCTGTCCCTGTTTCTGCGCCAGACTTTGCTTTCTCTGGTGTGTCTGGAATTAGTGTTTGTAAGGCATGTTTCTTCTTCAACTATACCTCCACAGTGACAACCCAGGTTCAACATGGTCATTGTTCTTCTTACTGTTGATGGGCTTTAATCATGAAGAGAGCATAAATACAGTTGGAATTGCTGAATTTTATTACTTAAGGTTTCTCAAAAGGTCTCTAGGGTGCTTAGCCTTAACAGTGATCCTTAGCAGTAGTTGGAGCTCATTTCTGATCAAGATGAAGATTGATGTTATGTTTTTGGTTCAGTCCATCCTTGTTAAAATCTTTCAGATCAATTGGTACCCGGGTTAATGTTTATCCTCACGTTGTTTCTGTGGTTGTTTTAAACCCACAGGGCATTCCTGGAAGCAGACACAACTTAGTCTGGGGCCTCTGAAGACGGGACACACACTGCTCCTTTGTAGCATGTTTTTTTTGTGTTTTTTTTGTTTCAATAAAGGTGCACAATCATCCATCTTCTCTCAGTCACTACTTCAGGGAGCTTTCCTCCCTATGTTTTAAGCATTTTGATCTTCTGACTCCTCTCCCTTATTTTTTCAGTATCACCCCATTTCTCATCGGCAAAGTTTCAGAATGCCCTTCTTTGACTCAGTTGATATGCCCAGCAGGCGCGCTCTGGTTCAAGCTAAGCCCTCCTCGGTGGCAGCACACCGTCTCCCTCTGTTTTTCTTTTTCATTCCACCAGGCCACTTCTGCTGTTTGCCAGGAGCACTGCTGCCTCATCAACGAGACAGAGAATGCGCTGTGCAAAAAGGGGGGTAATGACTTTAAAATACATTACTGCGTCATGGACAGGCTCTTGGAAAGTATCCTGAACTGTAAATAAAAGCATTTCAATCTTGCATTTGCTCACTGAGCAGAGGAGAAATTCCACAGTAACTAAGTAAGCCGAGGTGGTGGAGCTACAACTACCTAAGCAGATGTCACTAGGACTTTGGTATGTTGGAGCACTGGAGACACTGGCAACCTCACTCATTTATTTCATCTGTTTTCTTACAAAGATGATCCGGACAGATGAAGTAACCAGAGCTGCCTGCCTGTCCTTTTATGGCCTTTTACTGTAGAAGAACAGGCTGAGGAGTCAGAGCACAGGGTGGAGTTGTTGGGACTTTATGAACAGTGGAGAGCAGCTTTTCAAACATGACGTGGCTGTGTGAAATTAAACAGATGAAGATGAAAATTTCCAGGAATTGCCCAAGAGTGGCGGTCTTAAATCTGATGCCATAAAACATGGAACTCGTTGACAGCAGTGTTGCTCAGTGCCACTTGAACATTTGAGTCTCTTCGGGCTGTTATCACAGCTCTAAGTTGTAGCCGCGTCCTGAGCCTCCTGCACCTTTCCGCGCTCATGCAAATGTACCAGATTGCTCACTCTTTCCAGCATCATTTGTCTGTCTTGTTCTGAGGTCCTCAAGTTGCAGCTTTTTGTTCCCTACAGCTGAGCTAAGCAACCATCTGATTCCCTTAGGCCCTCAACAGATTACCTCCACGACACGCCTAATACACCATGTTTTATAGCCGAGTAATGTCGGCTTTGCACAGGGATTTGAACCTTTAAGCTGACCTTGAAACATGTCCGCTGTGTTGGCTGAAGCACAGTCCTTACAGGTCATAATTTATGACAGGAGACTGCGTGTATAAGTCAAGCTGAAGTGGCTGTTCCTGTTAAAGGCCAGCAGTTCTCATGGGTAGAGAGGGACATACAAATACAAAAAACATTTAACACATAGTTCTGTTGCATTTTTCTCACCAGAAAGTCATAAATGCCACTGGAATGCTGCCTGTAGTGTCTTTGCATTGCATGATTTTTTCTTTCTTCCATTCTTTCTCTGTAGTTATCAAAGGCAGATGACAACTTTGAAAAACCTCAGATGAACCTATCTACATATATGGCACAACTTTTAGCTTAGAAGGACTTTTCCACAATTTTTTTCTAGGATGGAAATTTAAAAAAGAAAATCTGAAGGGCACAGATTCCATCGTGGGATTATGTCATCTCACAACAGTTATGTCTCTCAATAGCAAGCTCCCTGCTGCTGCTACTGTGGAATGCTATCTAGTCGAAGACCGTGGTTTGCGCACTGAAGAGGAAATATTGTGTCTGACGATTCAAAAACAGATGTTTTAGTTCCACACATTATCTGTAGCTGCTCGCAGAGTGACAGCAAACAAACTGCTTTTCTTGTCGCTTTATGTTCTTCTGAGTGAGCCTCCGTCACAAACTGACACAGCTGCATCTCGATGCTTGTGTGTGTGTGTGTGTGTGTGTGTTAGTGTATGTGTGTGCGTGTTCAAGCAAACGACCACATCAGAGACTTTGCCCTGACAGATACCAAGTTGCCCCAGGTCCTCCTTTGTCACTCTTCTGTCCCCTAGTAGAGGGCCGTCTGTTTCCACCGTTGTGCTGGAAGGCTTCAGGCCCTTCAGTCAGACTCTTGGCCTGTCTCGCCCTCACCACGCTGGGCTGAGGAGAGGCTCAGGAGTGTCTGCTGGGAGAATAGTCGTCCCTGTCTGTTCTCTGATGGGACCTCACTGCAGGCCAAAGGCTGTCAACACATTCCTGACAACACAGCTGCTCCTAAATCAAAAATGGGATTGCTGTAGTGTTTCGGGGGTTTTTTTGTGTGTGTGTGTGTGTGTGTCTGTTTGACTGCATATGCGCGGGTGCAAATGTAAGGTTGTGTGTATGTGTGTGAATTACTGCTTTTCTGTAACACATATCAGTTTTTGAGTGATGAAGTGTTTTTGTGCGCGTAAATGAACGTTAACACACGTCTCGGGCCTACTTTCCATTTTAGTAACTCTCCAGAGATTCGGCTTCATCTCTCAACATTATGCAGTTGCAGTGTTGAGGCTGATAAGGAAATGTTTAGCCAATTTAACCAGACTGCTGAAATGATTTGGAATCCTCACCAGACCACTAGAGCATATCAAATGCATGGTGGAAAACTGGATTATTTGTGTAGCGGATAAGCGAGCTGAAACACTTAGAAGCAGTCTGTTGAACTCAGTCAAGGGAGTCTTGTGTGTGAAAGACCTGCGTGTGTGTGTGTGTGTGTGTGTGCTTCTTTTTGTTTGAAAATGTGATTGCTTGTCATTTTGATCTACTGTGAGAGATTGCAAGTGATTGTCTGGATGGAGGCTGTGCATGTTTTCATACACGTGTACATGTTTTCATACATGTGTGCTTGCAGCAGTGCACATGGGCTTGCGTGTGCACACTTTGAACACTTGTGTGTGTGTTTGCTCAGGGAGGCTCGGTCGTGACCTCTGCAGCCGAAAACTGACCTCTTCCCTCTCTCTCTCTGACTGATGATGACAATCTGTCCTTTCAGATCCATGAACAGCTGCAACAGTACGAGGAGAGCAAACCCGTCCCTGTCCTGGACAGCGCTGCACCTCTGGCCTGTGAAGTAAGTTTCTCTTTTGGACGAACGGCTTCTTTTTATTTGGTTGCACAGAACAGATGGGTGACAAGTGAAAGGAAAAAGCAATAGAAAGCAGATTCTTCAGTGCTCTGACGCTCTACTGGAGGAATGAAAATCAGTCCTCCCAAAAGTATTTCCAGTTTTAATGATGATGCTTCGGTACCCTGTCACATGATGTTTAAAAACCTGTTACAGACAAATGGGTGGTTTAGTTGTTGACTGTTCGCTCAAGCACCTCCGCCATTACTGCAATGGAAGAGTGTGAGAGAGTGAACACTTTCACACTGACGGAGATCTTTAAGGCGTTCGCCACCTCTGACAGGTAAAGCCAAAAGTTAAACAGGACGGCACTTCCAATGGATAAGCAATATTTATTGCCACACAGCAGTGTGCTTTGAACAAACAATATTCAGTGGGTCGCACACAGGTGACATTTATCAATAATCAGACTGACGCAGCAGCCCTCTGACAGATGAAAGGAGCCTGTGTGAATGTGGAAATTAATAAATCACAAAGAACGAGTCCAAAAACTGGTTATGACAGACTTTCACACTAATGTAGCGTTCCACTGTGTTCCAATTAAACACAGTGATTAAACAAACAGAATTACTGTCTGTCCTATGATTTAAACCTTATGATTTATACTTGCAATATTTAAATCCCAAATGTGTGTAGTTAAAATTAGGGCTGCACAGTTGATCAAAATTGAATCAAAATCACAATATGGTTCTATTTAATTTTTAAATCACTGGGAGAAGGAACATTATTTGTTAAAGCAGAAATGTGTGATTCAATGAACAATTTTAATTTTAATATTGTGGCACTGCAGAGTTGTCCCAGCCTACACGTCTTATTCCACAGACTTGAGAAAACATCTTTGTTTGCAACAGACCCCTGCAGAGTCATACCATCATCATACCATCACAATCATAATCTTTGTAATATGTTTTTTTATAGTAATGAGAATAATTATGACATCACAAATCACAAGGCCATTGAAATATTTGTCCAAATAATTGCAATTTGTTATTTTAAGAAAATGGTGCAGTCCTAGTTGCCATGCTTGCAAGAGCCACGCAGAGTGGCGGCTCACCATCAGCCATGTCTGATCCTCTACTGTGATCACTTGTTTTTCCTTTATTGACCAGCTTGTTTTGCAATTGAGAACAAGGATTTAATGATAATGAAGATTTAGGGAAGTAAATAATTATAGTGTATAACTATTTTATTTATTTATTTTTGTGAGCAGATTAAATAAGATGGAAATCTTTATTTTAATGCCATTTCATGACTCAATGTCCAGCATATTTTTGGTTCCACAGAATCTCTTGTTCTGATTTCTATGCAAACGCACTCAATGAAATTTGTCAAATAGATTGAATAACAGCTTACAAGAACGATACCACTGCATTGTCTACTTCCACCTACAATTCAAACATGTCTGTTGGTATTATGTTGGCTTGACCTTGAAAGTTCAAGAGCGTATGATTTATATGATGTTTATGATCATCAAACTATTCTGTGAGTGCTCGTATCCTGTTTTGAGGAGTCCGCATTTGTTATTTTTTACCCTACTAATTTGTTTCAGGGATTTTCCATTAATTCGTCACACGCCTACACACACTTCATTTCTTCTGTCTAACATGCCCTGTCATACTGTTTGACTTTGAAAACCAAGCAAACATGATTTGCTTTTACTCAAATCCAAAGAGGAGCAGGGTAAGCAGGTGGGTAGTTTGTCTTGTTCTGCATCACAGCGTTACATTACCGTCCTGTCTGAACTCAAAAACTTTTATCACGTCTGTATCACAAATCTTAGTCCAGCATGCACGCACTTTGCCCCCTTCTCAGTTTGCCCTCTTTCACCTTTTACCCTGAACTCTGACTTCACTGTCCCTATATAACACCAACTGCTCACCCTCCCGCCCGCTCTCTGCCCAAACGTCTAGCCATACACCACGAAATTGAAAATCCAGTTCTGCAAAAACAGACCGATCATTTTCCTCGGGCAGAAACCGGATAGAAAGGCCACTCATTCAGTGGAAAGCTTAAGATGAATGGGCACGCGATGACAAACGATGGCAGCCGACAAACTACACACGACTGTGGAGAGAATGAGTTACGTCATATAAACAGACGTCAGCGAAAGCGAGAACACATTAAATATTCAGATTCAGAGAGAGGAAGCGTCATGGCATCACCTATGGCATGCAGTTCCTCCTCATTAGTTAACCTGTTAATGAGAAGTCATCACATGAAAAATAAAAGCACCAACAGGACTGATGATGGTTTTCTTCCGTTGGCCCTGCTGCTCTCGTCAAGCTGTGAAAGATATTTAGTCTGATTTATGGAGTAAATGTCCTGTGTCGGGACGTTTGTTACTCTATTGTTTGTCTGCGATATTTATTGAAAGTCTCGTGCTGCTCGTATCCACATGTGCATATATGTACACACGCACACCTGTGTAAACCCCAGAACCAGCCTGGCATGGTGAACAGAGAGGAGGTGAAGCCCATTTACTGCCGTGTGGTTTTGTTTCAAATCCCTGACTCTGTTTATTGTAATCAAAGTGCCTCAGACTATTCCACTCCTTCTAAAGAGCCCTACAGCCATACATCATCCTAATTAGTACTGAGTCAAGGGAAAGACGAGAGAAAGAGGGGCTGAAATTTTTACGGTCTGTTGGGGGAAAGACCAAGGAGGAGAGCGTCCAGAGCGTCCCAAAACTGTCACGAAAAGCAAGACCGGTTTGTGGTCATGAGTGGTTTTCCTGACCTTGCTGGCCGCAAGTGTCAGTGGGAGAACCAGAATATTCCAGTCTGGAAGGTTCACATGCACCAGTACAGATGCGAGGAGGCCCAAACCGCACAGGACCCATGAAGGAGAAGTTCATTTTTTTGCACATTAAGCCTTATAATAAGGATATTTACAATCATATATGATGTTCTCCAGCATTACTATGGTGCAGTCCTGAGAGCTGGAGCTTCTTGTTGACGTTACCGCTAGCTGAAAACGAAGGAGGTGTATGTGCACTCTGAAAAACCCAATAAATGCTCGTTTTAAAAGATGATAAACTCATGAAATGTTTAGTACTGTACCGCTGATGTTCCGACACTAAAACACGAAGTTAAAAAAATGACACGTGACCAGTAAACAGCTGTCTGTCTGTTTCCTTAAGCAGCTGAAACAGCTGTTTTCAGGTTATATGTTGTTGTTTAACTTGGTGTTTTAGTGTCGGTACATGAAAGGACATCACTAAACATTCTGCGAGTTTCTCATCTTTTAAAATGAGCATTTGTTTTTTCAACGCTGTCTGAGTACACGTGCATCTCAGTTAATGGAAGAAGTCAGCAATGAGCTCCAGCTCTCAGGACTGCGCCGTTCATTATAATAATGCCGTTGAATATTGTACGTGATTACAAATATACTTATTATTTGTAACCTGTCAGCCTAGCCAATTTACTCAACAAAACAATGCTTAACCTTTCGACGAGTCATCTCCCAAACCCTACCTCATCCACTCTTTGCTTGTTTGTTGTTATTGTTGTTGTTTTTGTTTTGTTCTGGTTTTGTTTTGTTTTGTTTTGTTTTTGTTTCTTTCATGGTTGCATTTTGTTTATGTGTTTACTTAGTTAACCCACTTTTTTGAGTTGGGTTACCATAAAGATATGGTGATATGTAACTGACCATACTGTACCCATTCTTGTTTTCCCCAATAAAAAACTCGTTTAAAAAAAAACACATATCCTTATTGTAAGGCCTAAAGTGCAAAAAACAAACTTTTCCTTTAACCAAATCAGAATGACTAAGCCTGAATCCAAAGAAACAATACTTAAAAACAGATTTTTCTGCTTGTGTGTCAGTCCTGGTGTCAGTCCTGAAAAAGACACCGCGAAACAGATAATATGAGAGTAAAAATTCTACAGATTCAAGGAGCAAACAGAGTGTGAAGAATTCCCTCTGTTTCTCCTCCTTAATTCTTCCTCAGGTTGTTGCAGAAGGCCATGGACTGTTAAAGAGACCCCCAACTATCAGCCTTCATCTCCCTCTTCCCTTGCAGATTTTCTTTCTCATTCTTTTTGTCAAATTACAGACTTTCAAATTTATGCTTCCTGGTAAATGCCCCGCAAAGTGTCTCCCCGGGATTATCAGGTATCGGGATAAAGCCCAGAGAACGTGTATCAAAGCGTCTCACAGCACACCGCAATCCCGAGTTCCCCGTCCTTAGCAAGGCAAAAAAAGAGAGAAACTGCTAACCCCGGAGCGTTGCAGTGTATTTTTAAAGCAGATTGATTTTCACTCATGTCACCGCTCCAAATGAATGCTATTGAAGTGGTGGTTGAGGACTGAAGGGCAACAGGAGAGATCTACAGTTAGATGAAATTCATTTTGGGCTCGGGTTTCGGGTAATGGAGGCTTAATTTATTGCCTAACACAAAATGACACTTCAGCCCCCGACTGCCCTCGACTGCACTGTCGAGCACACGCAGCAGGTGACTGCCACTGCTCGGACAAACTCACACTGCAACACCGGCTGAAACACGATCAGTTGAGTGTGTGACATACATATAAAGACATGCTGGAGTGTGACTGCACACACTCTTTTATGGATGTACATATACGCTTATTGCAGTTCACAGACTCTCCAGCTCTCATTATGACTGAAATAGAAGCACTCCTGCCTCATTGTGAATTGTTAAATACCACATCGCATTAATCAAAAGGGGCAAATCAGGCTCGCACGTGAACCAGCTTCATGTTACTTCCAATCCGTCATTTCAGTCAGTCTCTATCGGTCCTGCTGAAAGGCTAAACACACCGTCTGAGCACAACACTGACTGCCAGCCTGAGACCACGTCTTAAACTGAGACCCTGACTCTTAACCTTCTCATCCCACATCCACCTTTTCTTTCTCTGGCCCACTTCCCAACATCTTATTCTCACCCAAACACCTGCTGTTACTCTGGAAGCCCACTGGGTGCCATCAGAGAGCACTGGTCTGCAGTCCGACTGACATCACAGAACAGCCAGACAAACAGAGAGGAGAGGGGGGGCTTCGTCACCGTCATGTGCAGTTTTTGGCTCTGTGAGCTTTTGTCGGATCCATTTCTTAAAAATATAAATAAAAAGTCAAACTGAAGACAACCAGAACATAAAACAGTTACTGTTCGATACACATTTCTTCCAAGAATTTAAAGGAAATGGGTAACAAGTATTAACCATCAAGCCTTTTTGTTGTGACTGACATTGATGTAACGTCTAACCTGACTCTTGTGGCTGAACTGGTCAACTTACTTTTCCACAGTAAATAAAAATCTCATAAAGAAATTGTAGTAAACACAAGAAATGACATTTTCTCTTATTTGTACTTTCTTTCCTCTTAAAGTTCTAACAGACAGCAATGCAGTTATTGTATATTATTAAAAGTTATTGTATGTAATTATCTGCCAGGAACATTAAAAACCTTTTTAGATTCAAATTTGTTGGAAGACAAAATATCGGCCACTGATTCTATTTAAGACTGTGGGAGGAAGCCGGAGCACGCAGACCCGAGGAGAACATGCAAACTGCACACAGACAGGCGGCCGTCCTAACCACTTTACCACTGTGCCGCCGAGGGTTCAAACAGTTGAGCTGGGATATCTTTAACAGATCCACGAATACAATGTATGTATTTCAATAACAAACCCATTAAAAATATAGAATTTGACTTTAAGAAGGTATTTCTTTTCTTTTGAGACTTGACGTCTCTTTAAATTTGATTATTTGCATGAGAAAAATTCATGCATTCATTATTTCCTTTTTAATTTTATTTTTCTGACAGTGTGAAAGCCAGTATTTGGACCGTGACACCTTAAAAATTTTACTGAATCCTATAAAGTATAATAATAGGAAAACATCTTTGTGCATGTCATATAAAATTGATAATAATGCTAAAATACAAAATGCTGTATGAGAATGAAGTCAGGTCAAGTTCCTGCTTGAGTTGACTGATGTATTTTAAATTAGTTACACACTAAATCAAGCCAGAGTACATTTCATCCATTATATGGAATGGATCAAAATTTTTTAATAAAAAGTTTTAATAAAGGCACTTTAAAATAAGGTCAGTTGATGTATTTGCAGCCACATATCGAAGTCAGGAGCCCTGAACCGTTCAGGGTCAAAGAAGAGCAATAAACTGACGTGCTGGGATCAAACTTATGTAAACACCGCCGCGCCTGCCATGACATTTAACAAATGAAATAAACACAGTCTCAAAGGAGACCAGCATCATTTTTTGCCCCCTCTCTCACTTTCTGTGAAGGTCTGAGGACGGAAAATATGACTCTGACGGAGAAGCATGAAGGTAGAGAGCAGAGCGTGTTGTCAAACATGTCTCATCTGTCCTCCATGCTGAGTTATGGGACAGTGTGCTTTAAAAGGACAATATGAGGGACTGGAAATTTACAGTTTTCTGTCTTTGCTTCCCTCCTTTGCTGTAAACAGCTTGGCAGTGACATGATGGATGTTGATGCATCAGAGCGAGAAATTTTCCCTCACTAAAGACCCTGACCCCGACTCCCCTTTTGTCTTTGCCTTTCTTTCTTCCTCTATTCTTCTTATTCTCTCTCTCTCTGTTTTTCTCTTCTCTTCTCTCCTGATCACGTGAGCTATCCTCTTTTTGCTTCTCCCTCTTCACATTTTGGTGACCATTCTTCTCACACTTCCTCCGCCTTCCTCTGACCTTAACTTCTCAGATTTTTTTTTGTATATTTGATTAAGTGAAGTAATGCAGGGTTGACTGAGGTTCACAAAGAGTAACCTTGACCACTCTGACTATTCATTAGCGTGGTTTCTCTCCCTTGGGCGGTCAGAGCTAATGGAAATAATGAAAAGACCCCCCCTAGCCAAAAGCACATGTTCCTGTCTTCGGGTAAAGTGACAGAGCGCCCTCCCTAACCCCAGTCTGACCCTCGGCCCCCTGCCTTTACCTCTGCCTCACCTCTGTTGCCTTATTCCTGCACCACAGGGGTCATTCGTCAAAAAAAACTGTAGGGTTTCCCAACCTCTGTCATCGTCTGCCTTAAAGGAGTACACTGCATTTTGGAGAGATTTCCCTGTTCAGTCAATTTATCAGTCATGCTTTATAAAAGGCAGTAATTCAAGTCGCCAGCAACATTTTCATCCACTCTAAGGTAATATATAGCTGTGACAAGTCTGCTTATTGGAAAAGACGACTGAGTGGTAGTACACGTACCTTGTAACTGTTTCATGATTTGTTCATATAATTTGTTTTCTTTGAGTTTTTGTTTTGGCATTGCATCATGTTCATTTAAAGCTCAATATCACACATAATACAACTTTCCCGATCTTTTAGCTCCCTTTATGAATGAACAAATCCTTTGAATAATCAGCAGCGGAGTGATCAGAGAGGCATGCGACAGGATTATGTTGATAAAAGTAGCTGGACTGGAATTGCAATATTGACAAAGTAAAGCACGATGATTTAATTAAGTGCATAACATCTAAGTTGAAGTAGAGCTAGGGGTAAATTGTCAGGGCTCATATACCACAGATATTATCATTTTGCACATGCATGATTCATATTTTGACTAACATTAAAACAAGGCAAAGTTCACAAATTTTTCTATACTACTATATATTACCTGTAGTTTTATAAACTGTCTCCCTCCCAGAGAGCAGTGATATGTCAGATTGTCAAATGCAAAATATTACACGTAACTTGGTCACAAATCTTAAGGAAAATAAATGTTGGTGCTTGTTGTGTTTTTACTTAAAAAAGCCACCAGCTATGTAAAACCATTTAAATGTCTATAGAGGCATTTAAGTAATAATTTCAAGTAAATATTAAGTGTAATAAGATAAAGTGCCTGATGGAAAGTGTAGACGTGTTTGGAAAGAAGACTGTGGATCAGCAAAGGCATCCAGAAACTTTTGTTTTTTTTTCTCCGTTGTGCTCTGTTAAGGGTTTTAGCTTCCAATCATTGATCTGTTCTGATTTTGGACTGAGAATATTTTCCCACTGACTGTCACTTTGTCCTTGTAAGCAGGGAGAAAGGGCCTTGTTAGTTTGAAACACCTGATACTGCATCATATTTTGTCCAAAAAAAAAAAAATAAAATAAAGGTAAACTAGACTTCTGACATTTTTTTACATTATGAATGCGGATGTACCTGTAGCTCGTTGAAGAACAATATGACAAATATAAAAATGTGTGAGTTTTACATACTATTCGATCTCTCCTCACGCCACCTTATTTATGTGATCTGCAACGGCGCTCCTCGTGTAGTCGACGTTAACTCCTGATCCCTGCTCAGCACAAGCAGGTCTTTGTGCGCGACAGCTCGCCTCTCCTCTCCACACTCACAGCACGTCCAGGAGGATCATCCATAAATCAGAGCGCAGACGGAGGAGCGTGGCTGAGGCTTTAGAAGCAGAGTCACTCGTCTCAGAGCTACCAGACATTCATCACGAATGTAGTCCAGCTCAGTCCCACTGCGCGGAGATGCTCTCACAGCTCCCATTGTTTCCAAGAGGAATGGATTGTTTTCTTTTGTTCCAGAGAGTTTCATTGACAAACGATCCCACTGAATAGTAAATTTAGTAAAGAAAAAGGTGGCAACAGGTGTGAATTATAGGCCCCATGAAGAGGTGCGACCTCGCCTCCCAGAAAGATGCACCTAATTTACAACCTAATATCACTGTTTCAGTCTGTTGGGTCTCTGCTGCTTAAGACTGCGTTTTGCACATGGATTTAAGGGGTTTACTTTTTTGTGTCAAAATCTCTTACTGGATACCTGATACTTTTGATTTGATCTCTTCCTGTTGAGTTTAACATGTTAAAATAGATTTTTAGCTCAAGTCAGCGGTTGAAGGCAAAAAAAAGCCCCACGCAAGTAAAGACACGAGTTGATCTTGATTAAATACAAATGTAATAATCCTCAAATTTTCACTATACCAGAGAAATGACTTCATTTTTTTTCCCCAGTACAGGTGTGGATTGAATCGTGTTAGAGGAGCCAAAAACAGAAAGATGAATTTGACATTTTGATAACCTTTTCAGTCATGGACCTTAAGGATTAATGTGGGCGGGAAAAGTCTTCAAAAGCCCATCTGCTGCGAATATACTTCAGTGGTTAAACTCAGCTTAAGCTTATTTTCAGTACCAGGGTTAGGGTTAGGGTTCTGTGATCATTGCTCTGTATTCCTGCAAATTAAAAGCTTTGAACATGATGTCTCCACAGCAATTTGGTTTCTGTTGCTCATATCACAAAACAAGTGAAAAAATGTGAACCTGCATAATTAAATGCATATTGCCTGAACATGTTTACGTCTGTGAAGAAGGGATGCTGAAACAAATCTATTCTCTTGGGAATCTAGATTCTCATTTTCTATGATTCAAAATCGATTAACAAAATCTAAACATCAACTTTTTAATGAGTTGTTTGTTGTTGTTTTTTTTTTAAATAGTCCGGCCAATAAATAAATGTAAATATGAATGATGGATATCTTAGACAATTATTTGTCAATTGACCTTTTAGAACTTGAATTTGTTTTTAAATTTACTGAGAATTTAAAAACTTTTTTTGTCAAAGTTTTTATTTGTGCAAGTTTAGCATGAATAAATGTTACCTTATATCTAAGGTTTTGTCTTGGCTTGTGTACATTTTCACACTTTACAGTTTAGTGTGTACAAAAAAAGTCCATAATTTACACACACTTTACTCTGCTTTCATGCGATAATTTGCCACTCTGTCTTGTAAAACAGACTGAAGTAGATTCTGAAATTAAACCCTCTATACACTGAATCATAAGTCAGTTTTGAATTGTAAATCATTTTGTATCGAGAATCAGTGTTGAATTGAATTGCGACCCCAAGATTTGGAATTGAAACCGAATCATGAGATACTGAAAGATTCAAACTCCTCCTCTGTAGTGTCGCTGAGGTGCCATCAACGGCTGGTCGATGCAGAACTAAAAAAGTAAAAAAAAGTCCTCTGCTGGTGTTGACAGCAGCACTGTTATTAAACTCTTGAATCTAGAAAAAAAAAATTCAGCTTAACTGAGTGAAAGTTATCAGAGCCTTTTATAAGTAATAATGATTGTATTGTTCTAGTTCTTTTGTAAGAACCTTGACATAGGACAGTGGGATTTTTAGTTTCCTATGATCATGTTTAATGGCCTTTCCTGATGTATTATGTTTTAAAAGCATTTTTGTGAACAATCTGTGTCTTCTCCGTTCAGTTGTGCGAGGAGCTGGAAGGAAAAGCAGCCAGTGAAGAAATCAAAGAGCTCCTTCAAATACTGGCCAAACCCCACGTGAAGGTGAGCTTCTGTTCTTCATTACAGTCTTTCTTCATCTTAAATACAGCAAATGTTCAGGAATGAAAAGCACATATTCTCTTTTGCGGAGGACTGGAGAATTCAAACTGATGTCATCACGCAGTCGTCGCTGGCGTTAAATTATCCTGCTGCACACAAAGTAATATGGCAGTTAGATCCAGGCCGTGCTCTGTCTTGTCGTCTTGGCTGTGGTCGTCGGCCTAGTTAGACAGACACAGACAGCCGACGCAGATGAATTTACACATTTTCATCGTAAATGCATATTCTGGCAATCAATCAGGCCCTCCAGGTATCTCGGCCAGACAGATCTGCCTTCACGGCGGCGGGATAGAAGCAGAGCTGGACGGACTCCTTTTTAATGCACTGTCGTCATGCTTATTTAGCCTCTGCCAGAAACAACAGCTCAGTATGAAGTCTTCCCCCACCACAATACACACACTCACATTTACAGTAGAGTACATCCAAAAGTTCAATACCTCTCAGTGTCAAGGGTTGTGAAAAGACAGGGATCAGGCTTACAAGGCGGATTAACGTGTCTGTTCTAGTGATCTAATGATTAATTTCTTAAACTGAAACAATAACGTTACATATGTATAGGAACAGATGCATGAGCTGTACACCTCCACAGGGTAAGGCTTGAGAAAAAGGGGCCACATGTTATTCAGTTTATCACACCTAACCAGCAATCTACACACACAATCCCACACACACACTCAAACGCGCACACACAGCAGTCCGTCACAACTTTGCTCTCCTTTGTCTCTGTCGAGCCCGATTTGAAATGTGTCGGCAAACGATCACTGCGCTCCCCGTGAAGCGTGTCCGTGTCAGAAATCCCACGTTTATTATTTTAATCACGCTTACAGCAAAGGTATTTGGCATGGCAAAGGTCAATCCATCAAAACGCAGAGCTTGTGAAAGTCATCAATTAGGGAGCGCGGCAACTTCAACCGACGAGGTGAGGGGAGGTTAAGGCAGGAGACCTGAGTGTGGCTCTGCTGTTAAAAAAATGCACCTCTAAATTAATGTGATGCAGAGATGTTGATGTTTTCAGATCTGGTTTGGGTGACATTCATGAGAAATGTGGAAATAGATTTAATGTAAAAAAAAATCTCTTTGTTTGCTTTAAATAAATGAAATATATATATATATATATATATATATATATATATATATATATATATTTATATATAAAACAATATTAACGCGAAATCTCCCAGTAAAAACAAGACATCGTCAACAGCTCATCCAATGTCTGAATT
>JAQLOL010000013.1:16072147-16088573 GCA_029783665.1 Naso thynnoides
TATATATATATATATATATATATTTATATATAAAACAATATTAACGCGAAATCGCCCAGTAAAAACAAGACATCGTCAACAGCTCATCCAATGGCTGAATGGCGATGTATTCGTCCTTTTACTGAACAATAGCCGTTGTTTATTTTTTTAGCTGCACAGGAGTGCTGTGAAAACTGCTGCGAGGCTGACTTATGACTTTGTTTACTTTTTAAAAAATTATGGAGGGAAATTAAATCATCTGCGAGGTGCAGAATTTATAACTAAAAATAACTGTAGTGTTGAGTTTTGGCTATCAGTTGTTGAAATGTTCATTGCCAATGTGACTGCGTGACCACACCCAACCCCAAATCCAGTGTCCTGAATTTCACCCATTCTTATCTGGTCAGCCTAGTTGTGTATAAAAATCAAAGTTCACAGTCTTCTCACTAGCCCAGTATTGATGTGCTGCTGTTTCTGGCCTTGTCACTGGAGCGTAGATGTAGTCACAATCCTTCATTTAGGTCATCATTTATTTGCAAAATGTGTTTCCTTTGCACTTTTCCATGTCAGCCAAGTGTAAGAACTTTTTGGCCTTATTTTGAGAGATTTTTTTTCTTTCTGTCTTCATCTCCACCGCCGCAAAATCCTCTCTCCAGCTTCAGCTATATTCAGGAAGGGCCTCGCCGATATTTACCTCTTTGCACTGTTTTGCTTTCTCCATTCATTGCGGTCACTCTGCTCTCCCACCGCCTCCACATGCTGCTCAGCTGACCTCCTCTCCGGTGCAGAACGAGGTCAGCCAAACGATTCCACATCAAACAATAGCAAATATTCGGCTACTGCTTCCTTTACTGCCGGCAGACAGCACTGTCAGAAGCACAAAAACAAGTGAGGCCAAGGAAGGCGTCCCACAATGCAATGGCAATTCATCACTGAACCAGGGATACAACAAACCTTTTTTTCCAACAATTCATGGCTTTAAAATGCCGCAAGAAAAACACCTCTCAAACCACGACCATACAGAATGACCATCAGTATGAAAGAAACCTGAACTCAGAACTTCTGGATCTTCTTTTTTGTTTGACCTTTTGATGTAAAGCTTCCTCTGTGTGGTGTTTTCACATTCACAAAACAAAGAATTAAAATTCTAACCTCTTTGAGTAAATTTACTTAACATAACTTTCAGTTGCTGCATGTGTTAACACAGTTTCATCACCTACTTCTGAACCTTTCTTGTTGGTGTGAGTCCATCACGTGCTTTTTAGCATCTAGGCCTTAAACCGCCAGGCTAAACACTCCTGCTGGCCTCAGAGGGAACATTCGATCAACAATATATTAGTTCCAGCATCTTGGTTTGGAGGGAAGGCTTTGACTGTAACATACTGAGGTATGGAGGCTCTTGGCATTTTCCTGTCATTGTGTCCAAACCGTAGGCAGCATGTGGGCTTCAGGAATAAAATATTAAAACTTTGCTCCCTTTCTGTCTCCATCTGTCCTCCAGGGCACTTGATACCGTACCAGCCAGCCCTAGTGTAAATCACAGGGCCGGGGGTGTAAAACACAAGCAGATGGCTGCTGCCTTTGAATGGCGTCTCTGTGCGATAGTAACTGTATCACTCTTAATTATAGCTGAAATGATCCATTCCTGGGGTGGGGTTATAAATCAGGCTCTTTAAAACTCCTTTGCCTTCTTGCCTTCTCTCTCTGCCTCAAACTTTCTCTTTACGATTTGCACATGAAAAAACAACTTTCGCCCATATTAGCCCCCCTCAGCAAGACCAATATTGACAGTGATGAAAGTGCCAATTATGATGGTCGGCTGTTTCCGCAAGCATGTATGAAGCTAGGTGCGTGTACACGCTTGAAGAATGTGTTTGACTCTGGGCGGTGCGTGCAGTTCAAGGGGGGTTCAAGGCTCAGAGAGGGTGGGCGTGAGTGTCAAATCCCAGCTGGCCTACAGCAGCGCCTCCCAGGCTGAACCATCACAGCAGGATCCTTCCCGCCTGGGGAGAGCAGTTACCCCGCACCGATCAAGCACCGCCGGCTGAAAAACGAGTGGGCCGGTGACAGGACCGGGAGCTTTAATGAGAGGCCAATGCCAGGAATGTGCACGCAGGTTTATTTAGTCAAGCTCAGTGATCTGTTTTTCTAGGATCCCTATTATACCTAATGAACACAAACACACGAACCGAGGAAGAACGGGATGCCTGGAAAACAAGGGTGGTTTCGCTTCCCTTCATCTTTCTTTCTGACTCTCACTCTCTTATTCCTCCTCCTCCTCAGGCCTCGGCTGCAGGGCCTGCACAAGGATTTAACTTTAGTTTTGATTAGTCGGTTAATCCACCAACACTGAAGCATAACAAGACCCACTGACTCATATCAACCAGAGGAGAAAGCTTCCATACAGAGACCTCTGTGTGTGTTTGTGTGTGTTGAACATTTGTACCTGCGTAGTTGTACTGACATGTCAGTGGTCACCAGCCAGGGCATGTACCATGTGCTCTCTATTAACATACAGCTGGTACTGCTGCTTCCTAGAAAGTTTTTACAAGGAATTAGCTGTGGCTCTGTTACGGGTTGTTAGGCACGGCCATGAGGAGAATGTGGTGGCGGGGAGCAATGCCAGATTTAAGGAAGTGCCATCGATGAGACAACGCTTACAGGTCAGGATATTAGGCCTGATGGATAGAGTTCAGAGGAAACCGCAACTGGCAGGTTAGTGGAGGAAAGGTTGAGGTGAGCATGAGAAGGAAATGTGCAGGGAGACACAAAGCACAACAAAGTTTATCTGTGGTATTTCTATCAACTTTGTAACTTTGGTTTTTACTTTATCTTTACTTTTACATAAGGCTTTGAATCAATTAAGATATTTATTTGTGATGAATCGCATGACTGTCCATAGTTAACTCGCAATTAATCGCAAATTTATCATACATTTTTTAAAATCCGTTCTTGAGGGATATTTTTCAAGTTTTTAATACTCTTATCAGCATGGGAGTGGACAAATATGCTTACTTAATGCAAATATATGTTTATTATTTTTGCAACAATTGAAAAAAATGACAAATACTCTCGTTAATTTTCTCCAGAATAATCTTAAAGGTACTTCATGCTCAAAAAATATGATGAAAGCATAACATGACAGACAAACAACCCCAAACAAACAAGAAACAACGGATGGGCATTTCAGAATTTGGTACTTGACGGACTCTGGTGCTAACTCAGTTTACATCGAGAGTAAACGATAACTTTGGTCTTTTCAAGAGATTCACCTTGAAGGGCTGAACTTGCTGTTCATAAGACCCTCTATCATTTCTGCTCAAGGAGGTTTGTTTCTGCTTGCCATCCACAACGTTACTGCTGCATTGCTTCCTGATGACCCAGACTAAAGGGCGGGCCGAGAGCCATAATCACAGAACATGTGCGTGTTAAACGCCTGTCAAAAAATTACTGTTGTTGAAAGGAATTTGCATTGACTTGTTATCGCGTTTACAGCTCTACATCTACAACAACCAGGTTTCCTTTTATCTAAAGCTAGTTGTTTGTGTATTCACTGATAAATCATTGAGACAGTAAATGTCAGAGTGTAGGAAACAGTAAACATTTTAATTTCCAGAGGCCCAAAATGATGTGTTCTCTTTTTGTCATTTGTTCAACAAACAATCCATAATGATATATTTTTCAATTTATTTTTATATATTTTTAGTTCATAAATTAATAATGATGTATTTTTCAGTTTACTATGATAAGAAACATAGAAAAGCAGCAAATCCATTTGAACAACTCCAGCAAATGTTTTACATTTACAGGTTAGCTGTGCTTGTGCATGAGTTTAACAGTGGAGTCGAGTTTAAGTTGCGTTTATTTCCAATTATCTCAGGATAAAATCAGACAAAGGACTCGCAAATAGCATGGAATGGAAAAGAATGTGTGGGTGAGGAGACAAAAGCAAAAACGGCTCAATCAGTAAGGAAAACTGCTGTCAATCCACCAACTGATTGATCGGTGGTTGTGTCAGTCTTCTTTAATGTCATTCTGTTAGGGACAACGCTGCACAGCCTTAACAAAACACTGTAGTTTTGCTTCTCCAGCAGCACGTCCTCCATGGATGTCCCACCCTGCTGTGAGACTGATGGACGTTAGCTTGACCCAAATGTTGTCGCAACTCAGATCAGGTGCTGTGACTGACAGTCAGACACCATAAAGAGAGCCACAGCGCCACATGAATCCAGCCTCAGACTTAAAAAGTGAAAAAAATTACCCTTTTCTCTGGATACACTGTCACTGCACAGGCAGGGGGAGGCTTTCGGCAACGGATGTTTGTTATAAAATTTGGAAAGTTGCTAAAATGCCCAATTAAAATTGGTTTTCTCATACCCCATTTGAGAGAGAAACAGAGAGGAAGAAGGTAACGGAGGTGGAAGTCGGAAACATTCCTCTGTAAATACTTGCCCTGCAATATTTTATTAATCTGTGAATGGAACTGGACAATCTATAATGTTGTATGTTAACACGAAGTGCTCAGAGTCTTATCATGGAAAATGCAACAGCAAACTGCCCATCCATAACGTGACACAGTGCTATGAACATAATATATATGTTTATCTACTACAGGTTAGGGATCATATTACCATTATGTTTGATTTTACTGTCTTCATCTGCAAGCAGTTGTTCATTCCAACGTTCCAGGAGGATATTTCAATACCATAATGACAGCATCCCCAGGCAGACAATACAACGCAAAGTGTTTCTGTATGTTGCCGATGAAAGCCAGGAACACATTGTTTGGCCCGTTCTGAGAAATGAACAAACTAATGCTGGAAACATTTGGGAAAAAATACAGGAGAGCTAAAACTGAAGAAGAGCAAACAAAAGGAAAAGAGGATTAATGGCATTTGAGAGAAGTTTGGACAGACAGGCCAAGGAAAGAAGAGAAATTCAGGGAGGAAAGACGAGAAAAAGAAAAATTTGGAAGTATTTTTGTGTCCCTCTGGAAATATGGAAGGGATCACTGCACTGCTCTAGTGAGCTAGATTTGAGTTGGAATACTTTTTATAGGGTTTGTGTCAAGATTAAGTTTTAGATGTGAGTTGAGATTGGGCATTACCTTGAGTTAATTTAAGAGAAATTTCAGTAAATTAGAATTTAGACCTTGCTTTTTTTAGCTTTTGCCATTGGTTATGATAACATTGTATTCACAGATAATCAGACAAGTTGTTAACAATCCAGCAGTTTGGCCAAATTATCTCAACTTTTTAATGTAGAGGAAAGACTCGGAGCAAACACACCTGTGATGTAAAAATTGCACTTTGCTTTGAAAAAATTTGAGCAAAACTACTGTTAAGTATGATTAGTCAAATTTTAACTAGGACAAAGTACTTACAATGGTATGAGGTTATATTTTTATTTATTTTCCATATAAATTTGAAGTTTAATGTGATTCATATGTGATTACTCATGTTTCTTGCCCCTCAGTTTCTTTTTAGTGATGTTTCCACGTTGTGAAATGCCATTAACTTAATAATATATTTATACTTTTTTAAAGCATTTTTTGGGGAGCAGTTATTGGCTTTATTATAGATAAGACAGAGATTCATATTAAGCTTCCCTAACCCTGACGCCACTGCAGTGCTCTGTGAGTAGAATGTCAGCAATGCATAGTTGGAAGGTAGCTAAAACTACAAAAAATAAGAGTTGTAAAAACATGAACTATCCTTTGAGGTTATATTATAAGACTGAGGGAATAAATAAAACCAAATCCCCACGAGCACTGAGCATAAACTCTGCTTGTGCTTTAGCGAGTGTGTTGGTCAGCTTGTCTTTCAGTAGATGCTGGCCGCAGAGCTCAAATTGTGTCTCCTCCTCTCATCTGCTCCCAGTTAGCAACATCTTGAACCCTGTACTGCAGCATGCTCCCATGTCATAAAACACACTGCTCTTCTTCTCACCGTATCCTTCTCTCTGTCTCCCTCTCTCTCTCTCTCTTTACTTTTGTCTGGCACATGGGGTGGAAGATGTTTTTCTCACTTTTCTCTCCCCTCCTCAACCACGGAAAAAGCAGCACGCGTCCAGCTGCATCTAAGTCCGGACATGGAGTCGTTAAATAGTTTGAAAAATGAATGTCTCAATGGCATCATTCTTGTCTGTGTCCCGTCTCTTTTTTATGTCTGCATGCGAACGTGTGAAATATCTAAGGCAACTGAGAACTTCATTACTTTGAGCCTGCCGCTGAACAGTGCAAAACATCGCTTCTCCGAGTTTTCATCACCTTACCCTGGAAAGCATCGGGACTGAGTATGGTGGCCAAAGTTGCCCCCCACCACCACCCGTTCACTCCCAGTCCCTGGTGAGCAGTGGTCCAGGGCGGGCGCTGGTTGCCTTTAATCAGAGAGATGTATGGATGGAGAGCATGGGCCTAATGACAATTAACGCATGTAGCTTCACGTTTTGGCTCTGAATGCTCTCAAATCCATCACCCAGCTTGAGAGAGAGACCCCAATTCATAACCATCCTCCCTGCAGCCTCTGCATTTTCTCTGCACTGCCCAAAGAAAGAAATGATCGATTGAACTCTTAATAGCATGTATTTCTATATTTTTATTTGGCTAATTAGACCGAGGTAAAGCCAAGGCCTTTACGGTTTGACTAATAACTCTTGCCTCTTGCTTCTTTCCTCCCATCCATCCCTCTCCCTCCTCTAGAGCCTCCTGTCGGTCCATGACACTGTCGCCCAGAAGAGTTACGACCCCAAACTACCTCCACTGCCTGAAGACATTGACGACGATGAGGATTCTGTGAAAATCATAAGACTGGTCAAAAACAAGGAACCTCTAGTAAGTAGCTTTATTAGTCATCCGGAGAAATTGTGCATCAGAGTAAAGTTGTTCTCAGCAGGAACATAGTTTGAAAGATGATTTTTGGGAAGTCAACAGATTTTACCATGGACCATGGATCAAGTTGCTTATTGCTCCTCATCTCTTATCCCATGTCTAGCTTTCAGCAAGGCCATAGAATTACTCTAAATCTGTCCAACATAAATTTATCATCAGATACTTTCGTGTTTAAGATCTTTATGTCATGAAATCCCTGCTTTCTGGGCTTTGTTCACTAGTCCCAGAAAATCGTGAATACCTCTTGTATCAAAGCAGCATCCACACCACAAGTCAAGCCAATACCATAGATGCTTTTGAGGTAGTTGCCCGTGAAGATCCAACCCACAACCTTGAAGTTGTGAGCACACCAAAACAGACCACAATTGCCCTTCTCTTGGCCATGAGTATTTTCAGCCAGTCTAGGCTCGATGTCTGAGAGAGGCCCTATCCTGTTCAGTGTTCATTCCCTCATTGTAACATGCTTCCCACATCCATACTCTTCCAGACGTCGACAACAACAACATGTCTGTCTTGGCCTTAGGCCCCAACTGTAAGGCAGCAGTATCTTTGCTGGCATTCTCATTTTCCCTCCACCTCTCGGCACCCCTGCTGTCTGTATGCAGAGTCTGATGGTTGCCATTCCATGCATTCTCCTGGTCTTGACAGCTTGTAAAGCACATTTGGGAATGGGCCTCTGTGTTACCCAACCATACCTAATTGCTGCTGATTTTAGTCGGACCACACAACTTTATTTTTGCATCATTGTTTTCTTGTTTTTCTTACTGATGTGGTACCTCAAATTATTTAACTCACCTTAAGGTCCTGCGACACATTGACCCAAGTCGTCTGTGGCCGGTCAAAGACCCCCGTCTGTCATTTTGTTGTCTGCTGAGGTTCCTCCTATAATCTATGCCGGACATGTCCTGGCCCTGGCCGCCTCTATTTTCACTTTGTGGTTTTCACCCTGACCACCATGTTGGCTCCAGGCCGGCGCAATCCTCTCACCACACCCCAGGGAAGGGAGAACACACCTAAGCCATTTTTGGGTTCCTGCCTGTTACATGTTCTGCAGAGCTTCTGAATGCATTAATGTGGCTTGAAGGAATTCTCGTTCTCTCTTTAAATGCACATTGTCGCGGGCGCTTCCTGCTCTGGCCTCTCTAGAGTCTGTCGTTGGATCGCATTCCCTGAAACCATAATGTAATTTACACTCAGCCCAGTCCGCTTAATCATTTTTGCTGGTGTTATTCCATTACACGACCTGATACTTTTTGTTTCAGATATTTGGCTCTTGAAAACATCTGAAACACACATTTATGATGTGTGATATTGTGTATTTTTGGTCAGAAGTCCAGGTGTTAATGAAGTAGAATATATTTTTGTAGCGGCTCAGTTTTAGTTTATAGGTTAAAAGTGCATGCTGCTTATTGTGTCTTTCAGAGTCAGTGGATCTAAATAGAAAAGCAACGTTGCCTTCAGTTTTCTTTTAGGGTTCAACACGAGGTCAGTTTTAAATGAACTCTTCTAATTTAAATGAGGTTTCATTTGATGCTGCTGTATGATTACAACAGACAATCATCATTAGTATCTTCACAATATTGTTGCAACAGGAGCTTAGTTCTGTCAGTATATTTAATTATGTTTACTGCCTTTGGGTTTTGAAGCATAATAGGCGACAAAATTAAAGTTATAGCAGGAAATAAAGTCAGAACAACTTTCAACTTGCACCAGCCGCAAAATTTGCCTTTGCAACAGTGAGACAACCAAATAAAATTATACAGCAAAGTCAAATTGACATAATTTGGGGAAAGTTTTAACCCATCGTCATGGAGCCATTTCTTACTTGTAAGCTGCCCTCTCACCGCCTGTAGGACCTGCACACCCCCCGCCACCCCTACATAACCTCCAATTTAACCCTCCCTGTGGTGCCGACCACAGCACGATTCTTCTGCAGGGCAAAGCTGTTGAAAGAAAACAATGAATACTAAACGGTGGCTATTGTGGCAGCTGGCAGTCTCAGAGTTGTCGTGTGTGTGGTTGTCTTCACTGCGTTGGTGGCACAAAGATTGGTGGCTGCTTAATTCAGCTAAGACGATTAGAAGAAGAGGCTCTGTTGCAGCCTCCCTTTGGGCTTAAAACCTGAGAAAATGACTCAACACTTGCACCTTTAATCAAAGCGTTTGCACCCACACACCTTTGACACCTTCGGTCTCGTGAGGGACCACTGAGAATTAATTTGTCCCCATGGAGTTAAACCTGCATTCGAAAAACAGTTCCTATAGGAATGGACAAGGGTGCTGTAGTGATACAAACTCATAGTGGGATTTCTACAGGCCTTTTTTATACCAAATTTATGCTTTGTAATTATCCATTTTAATGCACATTAACCTTTCATACCTGTAAATGCTTTAAAATAAGATTTGCAGGGGAAACTCATTTGTACTTTACTGTTGGACCTGCACTGTGTTCATTTATCTATGTCCTATGTTCTTGACATAACACATTTTCTCAATCTTTTGCCTCCTACACTGCAAAAAAGAGCATTTTAGACTGAAGATATAACCTAGCCAAGCCTGTCTACCACAGCTGACGTATTCTCCACATTTTTTGAAAGCTTTTGCCATTTTTAGACCTCTGAACCTGCTTGTTAGCATACAACTTTAAAGACATGGTCTGTTTTGGATACATCACACAATTAGCTGCTTTGTAAATGAATGCAGTTTTGTATTGATCATTAAGGTTTTCAACACAAGAACGACATAAAAACGGAACTGGCTCCGATTAAAAATTTTGTGTTCCAGCACAACTACCTCGCACTATGTAATAGCACATGCACAAATAAATGTGCTGACAGGTCACTGAAATACGTCAACAGTTTGAACTTAGTGTGAAGTGGCCCTAATAGTCCTAAAAAACTCACGTTACTCATTATTTGTGGAAGTGGAGTTTTTGAGATTTTGTGACTCAGATTTGACAGAAACCTTTAAGGTTCTACATCCACCGTCTTTAAAGGGAAAATCGCCCTAAATGCTCAGGGTGAGGTCACAGCCGCTCGACTAACCAATCAAAAAGCCTAATTGTGCAGGCGTCTCGTTTACTGCCGCACCAAATTGATTTGGATGTGCCCTTTAGCTGGCAATTTCATATAATCAGCCTGAAATTCTCAAACTTGACATCATAACAACATGGCTGTACAACATCTAATTTCCTTTCCGTCTCTCCTTACTTTGCTCTCTTTCATGTGTGCCTTGTCGAATTCAATAGTTCTGGACATTGAGGGGACTGGGTTGTAGTTACCAAACTTGCCCCTTTCCTTGTGACTCATCTGTTAAGTTAATTGTGATTAGTTGAGTGGATTGTGTTCAGTAGCTGTGATTAATTGCTGTCATTTCTCAGAGCGTGACTTCGTGCCACATTTCAGAGAAGCTATAAAAACTCTGTCTTCCAGCACAACCTTCCTCCTCTTCTTCTTCTTCCCTCTTTTGCTGTTGTACTCCCTGCTCTCCCACTGCTCTTCCAATCTGGCTGATTTATTAGCTCAAGTGTTGGGACAGAGAAATAATTGGGTTTGGAGAGCGATATAAACATGTGTGTGCACATAGAAACATCAGCTCAGCCATGTCTTTTTATTGAAAGAATGTGTTATTTTGGATAGTGTGTCAGAAAAGTCATGGTGGGGGTCTAAACTTGAGCGTTAAGGGGTTTACGTCAGGGCTGAGTATGTGACGGTGTTGTTGATATACTGGTTAGTTTGCCTCTGGTGATGAAGGGCTTGAGTGCAGACTGACTAATAGGAGAATTGTGGACAAAAAGTTGGAGGAAACCAGATTGCTGTGGTGTTACACAACTCAAGTTCCCCAGCCAAAATAAAAAGGTAAAAGGGCCTAAAGGAGTGAGAGACGCTTAAACAAGGGCTACAAAAATGTCCACCTTAAAAAAGTTTCAGAGTGTTACTGTTATTTTTGTTAAAGAACCGTTTAATAACCATTTTTATTAGTTTAAGTCTCATTATATTGGTACTAGTGTCCTAAAATGACATATTTTGACTGCTTGTAATCATCTCTGAATGAATTGGTGGAATTGTTGGGTCACATTTCTTTGCCGTGGATGATTCCAAATCGTCTTGGAAAATCCAAATCCTCAGACACAGAAAATGCGCTAAGTAGAAAGAGAGGACTTCGAACTCCCACAGAAGGGCACACCACAGCTGCTCAGGGTGACCATGGCTATGATGTGAGAACATTAGAGGCTGACAAGCCCGCTGTGGCCGGCTCTGTTCCTCTCATTTGGATGTTCCCAAAGCCCAGCAACGCAGATGCAAATACCAGACTCGAAGATGCTCGCCCGGGTACCCTGCTGTTTTCACGTACGTTTTATAGATCGCTTGGCGACTCGCTCAGTGCCACTCAGTCGGTGCTGACTCTCATCACTGTTACTGAGCGTTCACTTTTCCCACTCAGTTCATCTCGAGTCGTCCTCCTACTAACACGTCATCTTTCATTCTCTCTTCTCACTTCTCTGTTGCTTCTACTCTCCAGTTCATTTCTTTCATCTGGTTTTGCTATCAGGCCCGTTTCTCCAGTCAGTCTTGTGTATTTAAATTTTTGGTAACACTTTCTATCCGAGGTGATGTAAAGACATTAGTGCCTGTAAGAGGCTACAACTTACTTGTAATGCATTTGACTGTCCTTACCCCATCTTTCTTTCCTGCTGTGTCTGTATGGACACCTGTTTTTCAGAAGCAGAGGTGGGTAGAGTAGCCAAAAACTGTGTTCAAGTAAGAGTAATGTTACTTTAAAATAATGTGACTCAAGTAGACGTAAAAAGAAGTCCTCAGAGTAATTACTTGAGTGAAAAATCTACTCAGGTACTGAGTAACTGCTGCTATATTGTTTCAATAATCATAGCATGAACGTCACCAAATAAACAAAATATAAAACAGCAATGTGCAAATTCTGCCAAACAATACCTTTTTAACTAAAACTATGGTAAATTAACTCTTTACAAAATAACAAATTGAGGCAAATTCACTGACAAGAAACACTATATTGGACAACGTAGGATCAAGAAATCCTCTGGTAGTTTGTAATTCAAATATAGTTTGAGTGTGAGGCCAGGGTGTTTTGCCTCAGTAGTCACGGTGCTGCTGTGAGTGTTACAGTCAGTTACTTATGCCCAGTCAGACTGCAGGATTTTGGCCCTGATCTTGATGTCTATGACAGCTTTGGAGATCGTGAACAAAAAGCCCCAGGTTGTAGGCAAACGAGTTTGCACTCTTGTGTATGATGGTCAAAATGTGTGAACTGTTCAAGGACACAGTCGTGAGCTTTCAAACAGCATGGTGGAGAGTCGCGGAATATCTAGCATGCCAAATGTTTGGCCCGGTCGCAGGTGTGCAGGTACCATGAAAAGGCTGGATTGGCCACCATCAGGTGCATCGTGAATTCTCCCCGTGGCCTGAACTGCGAAACAGCATGCAGGAGGGAGCTTTAAAAAAAAAGCCCAATGTTCACCCACCAGCACAATTCACATCAGAATTCACACACTAGCACATACAGTGTCAGCATTAGCTAATGTGCCAAGCATAGACTATCAAAATAAAGAGCAGTGATTGAGTCTAGTGGTTTTTTTGTAGGCCACTAAATGGCTGTGAAACTATCAGATAGTGCTGTTTTTTTTTCCTGATTCCCTGCCTTTCTTATTGCCACCACTCCCTTTCTTTTCATTCTTGTTCGACCAGCACTTTCCCTCTTTCCCTCCCTCTCTCTCTCTCTCTCACAACACAGAGTAGAGCACAAACAGACCGAATGAAACATAGCTTGGGAAATATTTTACAGTGACTAACGATGCTTATTAGTGGGCTACAACATTAAGGTTGCACTGAAGCTGTATTTCAGGATGCCTCTGGCAGACGTCTCTCTGGATAACAATTGGGTGAAAATTTTTTAAAAAATGAGCAGAGCGTGGCCCGATGTGACGGAGTGAAAGTATCGTTTCTTCTTAACAAATACACTCAAGTAATAGTTAAAAGTGTGTTGCAGTAAAACTACTCTTACAAGTGTAGTTTATCCAAAAAGTTACTTAAGTAAATGTAATAGAGTAAAGTGATGCATTATTACCCACCTCTGTTCAGGAGTGTAGTTTTTGTGCACCCTTCTGCATTCCTGTTGTTTATTTGCACTTATTTGTTTTAACTTAGTGCAAACTGGACACTTTTTCATCGATTCATCCCATCCCTTCAATCCCAGGTTGTTAGGCATCATTAGCAGCTATAAAATCGCGCTGCCAGCAGTGTGACAGACCAACGTCAGGGTTTACCACTCTCCCACCTCTCCTCTTCCCCTTTTCTCTCTGCTCTGTGTTGTTGCACACGCGGGACTGGTTTTCCCATTATGACTGGATGTCAGTGGGTGCAACGACATGAAAACTTAAGACTGCTGTGTCCGTGCCATAAACTTGGTAATGCAATAGCGTCTTGCCTGGCACCAGCAGCCACCAATCAATACACTTATACCACTCCTTGGCCCGGCCACCTCAGTCACTGGGTACCTGTGGATCGGCTGGACTTCTCGTTACAGACTCACAACTTCAGACAAACAGTAGTTGCTGTACATACAATTGTAGATGACATGTCATCTGCATTATTATTATTGTAAAAAGTCCAACTGCATGATTGATGTCCGCGGATTTTCTTCTCTTAATAAGGGCATTGATAATTGCGACGAGACAGGAAAGTCTTGTATTGATTAGGTTCGTGACGACGTTAGTTTCCATGAATGGCAGTTGCTGGTATGAGCTGTTGGCAATTTGACATGCCATGCTTTTCTCATCTGCGGCGGTCGAGCCTCCTCTCTAACACAAGTTTGGATCACGAACACTCTGATTCCACTTGCCTGGACGCCTTTACAAAGGCATTAACTTGGATAGTTGCAGTCAGTGTCCGATAGAAATGAGTCTAAATGCCAGCCATATTAATATAAATTTAACTGTCCTGGTGTGAATGCACACAAAGGCAGATTTTTTTTTTGCTAAAAACCTGGCAGAGAGGTTCTTGATTGAGACAGCTATCGAAAGAAGAGACTAAACAGACGAGTTCTTCTTGTGTGTGACTTTTTCTGCTGCCTGTTTACATCAGAATGTGGAAGACAAGAGGAAAATAATGACACTGGCTGGAAATTAATGGAGCAACTAATGAGATTAGAGCAGACAGCACACATGTTAGTGTTTTACAGATAGACGCATGTGCTTTAAAAGCAATAAATCTTTCACTTGATGGATTAGGCCCCAGTGTCTTGGGAACGCAGCGAGGGAAGATGGAGCACCGTGCCCTAAAACATGAGGACCGTGCTGCGGTTGACTGGCTTCACTGTCATGTGTGTTTATTCAGCATTAGGTTCAGCTTGCCACTATTTTATATCATTGAATGAGTTATTCTGTGCTTATGTGAAGGTTTTGTCCGTGGGCCAATGCATGTCTGTTTTTTTTTTGTTTTTTTCTTTTGCATAGCCTGTGTCATTTTTGTGTGCATGTCTCTCTGTGTGTGTGTGTTTAATATTTATGCACTGTGAGCTTTCACTGTCTTTGTGTTTGTGTGTGCTTGTCTGTGGAGGTTCTCATGTGGTATATGTGCTTCTGTATGTGTGAACATATAACTGACACAGCAGCACAGGCTGCGTTGTGTTAAAGTGTGTTAGGGTGTATTAAGGGTCCCAGCTCCGTGAAAACAGTTAAAAATACTTCTACCTGTTTGGTTGGATTGATTGTATTGTCATCAGAGGGGAGTTTCATTTCCACGATATGTTTTGTATAAGTATGTTGTGCGTTCTTCTGTATTATACTGTGTGTTGTTGTAATTAGCGAGCCATGGAATTAAGTACTGATGTGACCAGTGCTTTGAGTAGGCTGGTACACACCAGTACGCAGTACTCCCACTTCTAGATTTTAGCCCCTGGTATACTGGGACTTTCTACCTCATATTGGGACCTCTCACAAGCTCGTAGTAATCTTTCCTGTCCTCTCCATATCAGAGTGTCTGTAAGTGATTCGTTACATTAGGGTGCACTACTTGACGTTCGTCCCTCTGTTTTCTCCCTGACTATGTGACGTTCACTTGTCTGTTCTTGCATAAGTGCAACGCCACATTGACGCTAACCCCGGGATTCTAAAGGTTGAATGAGCGTGAGCATTCCGGAACAGCCCCGCTGCGGGTTTGCTTCGTGCTCCGTCGTCCATCAACACCCACCGGCTTGCGTTTCAGAGCGCGTCACAACAATGTTGGATATAAACAGGTAAAAGTAAAGGCATAAAAAATAGACAATAATGTTTGTGTGGTTCCAAAAGGGCACAAAGAACAGGTGAATAAGAGAAGTACCGGCTATTTTTTTTCTTTTTCTTTCTTTCTTTTTTTTTTTCCTTCAATAAAAAGCACTGGATATGACAGAGAACAGACTGTAAAGTAGCTTGAAGTGTTTCTCTCAGAATGTTGGTGTCCCTGTGGCGGGTGGTTGAACTTGTTCTCGTGCTCCTCAAGCAGCAGCAAGCATACTTTTATCTTACTAATACTGGTCTGTGAGCTTGAATAATGCTCATGCCCATGGTTTCAATGTTTGCTGTTTTTGAGACTAATTAAATGCCATAATATCCGTCACTGTTCTGTGGGAGCTCCACACTGCACAGCTCCAACAGTATAATAGCAATACAGGACAGACTGCCACAAGTAAACACACGAATGGGAAACACTGGCCCACTGACAAGATCGATTCACGTACAATGATGAGTCATCTCAGAATTAAAAACTTTTAAATAAAAAAATTTAATTAAAAACTAATAGATTTTCTCAAATATTTAATTTTTTTACACGACCCTCATTAATAGTGGTTAAAGGCCTAACCCGCATGTGGTCATAATGCAGTATTTGAACAAAATCTGTTAAAAAAGAACAGGCTTATTGTGCATGTCACATTTGTATCTGGAATCCATTTTCTTTCTTGTTTTTTTTTTAGAGCGTTGCTCTTTTTCAGTCATCAAGCCTTTTAGCACTGGCCTGCCTCTCTAACCTTTAGGCTTCTGGCCAGGTAATGACTATCCAGTCAGAGCCAGAGTTTGCAAGCAGGGAGCAGAGGGAGGATTAATTTGGACTGCATTTCCAACAGAGATACTTGCTGAAGAAGTGATGTCATTACAAAGTTTTTATGGGGTTTACGTTGTCAGTCACTGGTAAAATGCCTAAAAAAAGAAAAAAAAGAGGATAGTTAAGGCAAACGCCATCTACCCACATATAACTGTTTTCAGTTCTGCATGGGAAACTCTGTTGCTCTGTCTTAATGTAATAAAGACAAAAAAAAGTATTTTTTTAAAAAAAAGGTTATAGGGAGCATCAAGTTTTATTTTGTTCATCTTTCCTATTATCATAAAGTTGCAGTTTTTTATGGGGAAGTTTTGGATGGTCACACTGCAACGAAGTAACTGAGCAGCTTAATGCAACTGTGCGTATACTGTATGTGTCTGTAGGAAAGAATGTAATTTTATATATATATATATATATATATATATATATATATATATATATATATATGT
>JAQLOL010000013.1:16119687-16134899 GCA_029783665.1 Naso thynnoides
TTAACAACCTTATTCCAGATTTCAGCACACTGGAGAATAAACATTTAAATTTTTAATTATGACACAAAGATGCGTAAACTACATAATTTCACCATTTGAACCATATGCTGATACCTGTATATCTGCAATGGCCCAATATCGACCGATATTGGCCAATCGGTATATCGCTCTGAACCTAATTTGTGTCGACCGTCCAGGAACCAAGCTGCGCCACAAGGCAACAATAGATGATTGCTGCTGAAAAGAGACACACACTGGCCTTTCCTTAGCAGCCAGTCAAAGATGATAAATGACACACACACACACAGTGCATAGACAGTGGGCACACACACCTCACCACTGTCTAAAATAGCATTGTGAATGAATTGTAAATCACAGCCTCACAATTATGTGAACAACCCTGACGTCGTCACAGAAGTCAGGCTTTAGAAACCACAAATTTAAAACGAATATGAGGTCCAATCAAATATTTCCAGGACTTTTCTCGATCAGTGTATGCTTGTAACATTAGTATGTCGGCTTTTCCAATTTCCCAACTTTTGAGCGAAGCACCCTCAGAGTCTGCGAGGATCTCTGTCAGAGGCTCCCTCCAGCTTCTTCCTGTTACCAAAGTGAAGCTTGGTCTCAGTTTCTTATATGTAGACCCAAATTTCAGGTCAGTGGTGAAATCACAAAGGCCCAAGTACAAAACTGTGTGAACCTCAGGTGCTGTTATAATCAGACAATGAAACTTGGAATTCTGACTCATTTATGTTTCTTGCTAATGTGCACTTTAGGAGTTGTCTTGTTTTTTTGTTTTTTTTTATCTCTTTCTGTATTAAAAACTGATGATGAGTTACTAATACCTTGATTCAAAGGGAAGTACAGTTAATGAGAAAAACCTCCAGTGATGTTTTTTTAGACTTTTCTCAGTCATAAGAGCCTAAAAAACATGTCATAATCTCCAGGTGATATGCATTTGCACAGAAGAAGAAAATTAAAATCCACTACATGTCACAGGGGAAAATGTGAATCGTGTGATATCCAGGAAAACTGTTTGGCTGAGTGTTACGCTGTTCACCTTCAACAAAGATAGCTGTCATAAAGCTGAGCTGCACAATGCAATATGAGGTATTGGACATTGAGCTGTGGAGGTGTTTGCCAAGACACTGAAATAACCATAAATCGAACTGCACAGCTGCAAGTTTATATGTGCTTACAGATGTGTCAGAAATGTAGACACCCTAATAGAAACGCACACAAAAAACATTTTGTTTATACTATAGATAACTAATTTTTTCTGTATCTTTCCTGTTTTCTGTCCTTTCCTGACCTGCAGCTAGCTTCAGGAGAAGCTTTCGTCTCAGCAGGAGGGACAAGAAGACCAACAAGTCCATGTACGAGTGTAAGAAGAGTGAACTGTACGACATGGCCGACGTGCCGACGTACGAGGAGGTCACGCCGTACTGCAGGCAGAGTGGAACGAAACACAGGCTGGTGGTCTTAGTAGGTAAGCAGAGAGAGTCGGACTCTAACAATTTTATCGGAGAACGCCACTGTTATCAAGCTCTGATGTCATCACTCGCCTCAGTCTTTTATTTTGAATTGGGGCTGCTAAACTTGGCAGCATAGATTTTAATAAAAATCCTCACCTCCCAGTATGGTGACACGTACAAATCACAGAAACGACTGTGACTCAGAGCTCGGCAGCTCTAGAAGCCCCAGGTGGCCTGGCCTTGCTCTCCCACAGCCCCCAACCCAGAAATGTGCCTCTCAATTCAGTGACTTGCCCGCGGTCGTCCTGGGCCTCCTTAATTTAGACTTTTAGCACACAGTGGAACCGACAGCAGACCTCATATTAATCAGTCACATTTAGTGCTTTCATTTACGACACCTCACTCTCAATGTCTTTCAATTTCTCGAGCCGATGAAATTGTTAACACTCGCCTCAAGGAGCGGGTGTTACAAAGCCCTCCAAAGAGTTTTATAATGTGCCAAGGTCTTGAATTGAATTTAGTGGGTTCTCAATCTGTGTTTGTGGTTGGAAGACAAGAGCTGCCAGCAAATGGTGGAACAATATGCTACGCCAGGTGCAACAGTAAAGAGCGACGCTGCCATCAGTGTGTTCCAGTTTTTCCAAAATTTCCTTTTTAGGTTTTTTACTTGTAACAAAAAATGACAAGAATGTCCCAGACACAAATGGAACAAAACATTCTCTAAATTTTCAGCGTGATTCCTTCCAATATATTTCCATTCATCAAGGGAAGAGATGCACAAAAGGAATGAGTGCTCCCAAGTCTGTTCCAGTCTTCATCTGTTCATTTCAGTTTTTCCAACAGCAGGTTTGAAACATTTCTTAGCTTAATGTAGCAATGAACAGCATTGGCAACAAGGTCTCAAGGCCTTTTCTTTTTCTCACGCATGCTCTCTGCAGAGGTCCCTGGTTGACCAGGCCTTGGTTCACTTAACTACACCACACAGAGCATGGACTTCATCATACGTGCAGCTAATTAGCAAGCCCATTTTCCTGCCAGCATGTCACAGCCTCACAGAGAGGATGCTGAACCTCTCCCACCTGTCATGCTAATGTAAATATTTTCAATTAACTTCCGTAATTTGCAGGACAACCCATGGACAATTTCACACGTAACGAAGCGAAGGGCCAAGGGAAGATCTGCTTTATGTTTCTCTGCCCCCCTCTCTCCTCCTTCCTCTCCCCGGAGTCTTGATTTTTATATTTATATATATTATAAGTCTCTTACTGCAGGAGTGCACACTTTGTTCCTCAGCATATAGACACGTGCTTTCATCACTTGAGAAAACCCCTATTTGCTTATAGTACTGCTCTAATTTTATTGGTTTGTGGATTTCAAACTAAGTTAGTCGTAGCTTCAGCTTTTTCAAACCACTTCCTCAGCTTCAGACCTGCCCTGTTTTGTTTTTTTTTGTTTTTGTTTTTTTAGATTAACTTTGTTTATTGAGCTTTTTCAAAACAGAACATAGACATACAGGAACACTCAGAACAGAGTCCCCACCCCAAAAGGTAAATTAAAAGATAAATAAATAAATAAATAAGAATAGATGAGTAAATCTAAAACAAAGTATGATAGGCATGTTGTAAAAGACCTGCCCTGTTTTAATCCAAGGAACTCACCCTTTACAGCATGTGTCCAGTGTGCAATGGTTGCAGATAAAACACTCAAAAATTTATGGTAGATTTTGAAACGGTTGATTTCAAACAGAGAAAGAGAAAAAGCAGAACAAGCTGTCGATAATCAGTTTTGTTGGCTGAATTGACAACAACTGTCCCCAGCAGATTTCATGAACAGTAGATGTTGAAGCTGACACTGGATCCATGAATTTATCAAAAACAGCGTATGCCGTGACTAGAGATTTTCCGAAATCTTTTTTTCCTCTTTTTTATTTCTATTCCAATACCCAAACTTGTACAGCGGCCGATATCGAGTACTGATCCGTTACCAGGACATGAAAAATAACAATTCCTCTGAAACTTAAGGTGTAATCAGAATTTAGTAAAATAAAAGGATTTAAATAGAACTGTAAAAAACAGTAGCGCAACCGCAACCTAAAAACTAAAATCTAGGAAAATCTAACTCACTTTGTCTTTTTTACTGGTGGGACTTTCTGCTGGAAAGTATTGCCAAATGCAACATTTGGCTAGTTCCGTCGACTCTCTCTGTTCTTCTTTGCCAGTCTTAAAAATAGTAGTTGAGTTGACAGTGGCAGCACAGCGCAGCTTCCTGTGTACTGTTTCAAAGCAGCAAAGAAGAATTTATTTCAGGTTTGTAACGTAGGTTAGTGCTAACTAAGACGACAGACTGCACAGGCTGTCGTACTTAAGGATATCGATGCCAGCATTTTCGGCAATATTGGAGACATTTTTTGTTACTGGTATCAGTATCAGAACAACTCTGGTGTGACATGTGTTGAATGACTGAGACTGAAGCTGCAAAAATCAACATTCTAAAAAGAAGATGTTGGGAATAAATATCAAACTGTTTACATATTCCACCAGAAAGTGACGTCTGCTCATATTTTCTTTAGACTATAGAGCTGCTAGCTATGCTAAACTCTGGCAGCAGCCACGATGCTACTGATAGATTCTGCTACACAGTTGGAGATACTACACAGGGAATGTGGTTCTGGTGAATAGATTTTTTTCCCCTAACATAATCTGTATTTCCACATGATAACATAGTTAGCTGTTGATATGCTGCTTTGCATCAAAAGTAGCTTGTTTACCACAATAGTTAGAACGCGTGTTGGTCAGACACGCTGCTAACAACTGCAGTTAATGATAGAGCAGATTAACACACCTTTGGGGCGTCCGGTGGCTCAGGTGGTAGAGCGGGCCCCCCATATACAGACGCTGTGTCCTCACTGCAGCTGCCATGGGTTCGATTCCACTTGTGGTCGTTTGCTGCATGTCATTCTCCCTCTCTCTCCTCTGTTTCCTGTCTACCCCTCAGCTGACCTATTCAAGAATTAAAGGCACAAAAAGCACAAAAAATATCTCTGGAAAAAAAAAAACAAAAAAAAAACACCACACCTTTTAATCCATTCCTGACACGTCTGCTTTTATGCATTTAAAGGGTTAATAAAAGAAAGAGTATAGTTTTTACTGCAGCCTGTTTACAACCTTTAACACGTGGAGAAATCTTGCCAGGATTGCCTAAAGGTGTTTCTTCATCACTGTACCCCCCAGTGAATGACCTGCTGCCCACCTCTAGCACTTGAATGGAGCACAGTGTCTGAAATCTTTTTCATAGGCAAATCAAGATGCTTATCTGTTTTTTTATATCTTACATTTAAATCAGCCAGTAAAAATATATATTTACATACTGCATGCATAGTTTGACTAAACCACCAGTGGTTATGAAAGAAATCTGATTATTTAACCTGACAGAATGGTGTGCTGATTTTCACATTTCCTTGTAACTTGATAAGCTGACCTTACTGTAAGATCTTGATGAATTAAGAGTTTTTATTTTTGGGGTTTAGCCCTCACATATTTCAAATACACTGATGTCTCACTGAATGTTTTTGTGGTATCAAAATATATAACGTTGGATCTCTATCTAAAGACTTCCTTTTTGTTGAAAATGTAGTCGCGGTAAATGATCTATGGTTACCACATTGCACCACTGTCACCCTTTAAATGTGGTAGCAGACAGCGAAGCCCGCTCTGTGTGCAGTGCTGTAATAGACCCTGCCCTGAATGTGAGGCAGACTGGAAGTCTGAGGCTGGGTCGAGGCTCTGGGGCCCGTCCTCGCCGGGCCTGGCCTCGGCCTCTCGGCACAAACTGCATGCAATGTGCTCCGCGCTTGGCCTGGAAGTTATTAAGCTCGTGATATTAAAGGCAACTTCTCTAATGAGTGCAGTAACGAAGTCTGACACTTTTACTGGCACAGCAATCTGCAAGGCTGTAAGTGCCACAAGAGGGCCAGCGATAGAGACAAATGGAGGGAGAGAAAATCACGTAAACACAACGTAAATACTTCAGCTCAGTCCAGAATATTTGGAAGAGCTGTGCTGGTTTTATTGTTGCATTCAAATTTATAATGTTGCTGTTGTATTGGAGCATTGTTTGAAACAAACAATGCACAAAGAGGTTGCGTGTTTAAGGTCAGACGATGGAACAGGACCCTAGAGCACTGCTTCTGCTTGTAAAAGACCTGGTGGTGGGCCCTTGGCAGGCGGTGTTACAGCTGAAATAAGCTTTAATCGCCACCTGAGGTATTCTGATGAAGGCCTGCTGCCATGCATCATTGATATCACAAGTGGCAAGCAGGGGAGCGATGTACAAGGTGAAAATGGTTTTACGAGTGTGCAGAAGTGGGGCCGTTAGTCATACCAAGGGTAGCACAAATCGCTCAGTTGGTCCCCAGTGGCCAGGCGCTGATATCCACATCCAGACTCAAGCAAACAAGCTCGTGTGGAGTTTTGTGGCCTGCTGGGAAGACTGTCTGCGCCGCTGTGATAGGGCTCATAAAAGAGCCTCAATTACCACGCTCTGCCACCTTCAGCACCTACAACAACATCGGTCGACAGTCTTGTTCAAACAGCACCGCTGCATTCCTTGCGCCCTCCTGAAACAAAGTAAAAATGAACACCATTTCCTCGTCCCAATAAATCACCCATGCACCCAACCCCCAGGGTCTCTGGTTTTCTTTTTTTCTCACTGAAAAACTCTCCCCAGCTAAGATTGATTGCTGTCTTCGGTCGGCCATGTGCTTGTTTATGAGAGACAGTAACCACAAAATGCCTCGCGCCGTCAGTCCAAGGAGGGTTGGGGTATTTTTTCTCTATATTCTTTTATTTTTCTCTTTTTGAATTCACAGTAGAGTGGGTGAGTGTGCTGAGGAAACAGCTTTTATCACTTACAGCAGCAGTCGCACAATAGGACCCAAACCATGTGTTGCAGGGTGCAGAAGTAAAAGGAAAGCGGGGTGTGAATTTGTCTGTGTTGAAGGCTGCCAGGGTTCAGAGATTAAGCTTAAAGGAGCCTTGTTGTCCACACCTATTTATCAGGTTGTGGAAAACTCTAAAACATTCCTGCTTCTACCTGATGAAATGTAGAGGAGCAGCACAGATAGCACACGAGGAAACAGGAGCAGTCTTCCTCATAGAAACACAGAGCTTGTGTTTTTCAACATTTTTTTCACTCTCTCCTTCACTCTCTCCCTCGCTTTCCACCTAATCCGCCTCGCTGAGTGAACTCATTGTCCGTTTGTTTTAGAGGAGCGGCCTGCCAAACACATTTGCCTGGAGAAACGAATTTCCAATCGGGTTTGATGCGATTGTAGTGCCTGCCCAGAACGTCAGGCATGCGAGGAATCTCGAGCCCAGATCAAGCGCCGTCTCTAACTGTCCACACACTGCAGGGCTGTGGTAAAACACTGAGACGCATGCGAGCCATGCACTTGTAACTCCCAAGCTGATTTCTTGTCCAGTTCGTCGAACACATGACGCCAGTCGCTTCACATTAGGTTGATGTAGCACCCTGGTAACAAGCACCAAAATACTGGAGAAGTGGTTTTCAGAGAAAAGCAAAAGAGATTTAGGAAAAACTATAAAAGATGAGAGAACATTTGGATATTAATTCAGTGATTTTTACCAAAATGAAATCTGTTTAAACAAGATTCTTGCATAAAAATCATTTTTATCTCTTCATCTACAGATACTGTCTACATGTTTGCTCAAAACTAAGGATCTACATTCTGCATGTTCTCCATAACATTCTCAATAAAAGCCAAGTTATGTTCATAAGGTGTTTTGTGTACTTAACTAGAAGTATTTAATGAAATTTTAAGGAGCCAGAGAATTTTGTTTTGGGTCTTTTAGGGATGTCACTTCAATTTGGTTGGGTCAGAGTTATGGAATATTAGAGAAGGGCTTTATATCCCCTTTTAAAGAATATCATTAAAGTTTCAATCAAGATATAAAATAGCACTAAAGGTTGATTTTAGAACTCTTGTACTTGTTTTCAAAGCACTACATGGTGTACAACGCTCTTACCTATCTGACTGTTTGTATGAATACATTCCAACCCGACCTCTCTGGTCATCTGGTGCCGGCCTGCTTGATGTGAAAAAGAGAAAAGATAGCATGCGCACATCCAGAAAAAATGAATGCACAGGTGCAGGACAAAAAAAAAGTGACTTAACTGCAACAAAATAGAAAAGGTCTGCACATTGTTAAGCTCCCAGTATTTTACTTTAACAAAGATGTTTCATTAATTAGGATCTTCCTCAGGCAAAACTTGGTAGTAAGCAAACATTTTTCAAGTGTGGGCGGCAGTCAATCATTATCACCTGTTGAACAACGGGCAGGCACAAAATGTGTTGAGACCTGATGGTGTTGTTTTGTCTTTTGGGGGGTTTTTTTGTTTGTTTTGATTCTGTTTTGTGTTCTCTTTCTTGTTTTTTGTCCCTGCTCTTTGTTCAACAGGTGATAATTGTCTGATTGCCACCCACACTTGAAATGTTTGCCTACTACCACATTTTGCCTGAAGAGATCTTGATGATCGAAATGTTGCCTCTGTCTGTTTTGGCCTGCTTAATGTACCAAAAATGAATTTCAAAAAGCCTGATGCTTCTGTGCACCAATGGCCTGGAACAGACTGCCCACACAAATTAGGCAAGCAACTTCTGTTGATAGTTTTAAGAAGCAGCTGAAGACCTTTTCTATGATCTTGCTTTTAATTAATTCCACCCTCTGTTTCTTTCATAATATGATTGTTGTTTTTATAAATTTGTTTTAAGCTCTTATGTGTTTTACTACTTTATTAGGTAGTACTCTTGGTGTTCATATACTGTAGTTTGATTTGTGGTACGCATGAAACCATGCCAGTCTGCATCTCTTCTCTCTCACACTCCTCCTGTGCGTGCTCACCCGGCCCCACTCGATTCACTGTCAGTACTCCGTTTTAGTCAGTCTGTTAATAAACCTGTTCATGGCTGTTTAGTGCAATATGGGCCTTTGTGTTGCAAGTGCTGCACAAAAATCAGTATGTGCAACAAAAGAAACTGACACGAGCAACCGTGCAACACCACTGTGTAGCGTGTGTGTGTGTGTGTGTGTGTGTGAGTTGAAGGTTTGTGTGCTTGTTTGTGTGTGAGCTGTGTTTACGATTTTTGCATGATTCTCACATTTGGTACATGAGACTTATATAATGCAAACAAAGTCTCTGTCTGTCTCTCTGTATGTCCACACCATGTGCGTAACAAACAACAAAAAGTGAGTCAACAATGTTTGCAGATATTTTCAGTGCTATATTCATGTGAAAGGTTACGGTAAAATGACTTCATAAACTCCCCCAACATACAATTTGAATAGTCTCGAACTACAATGGGCTCACTTGATACTTTTTATACTCCTCATAAAATTTTGTTGCCTTCGCTACAAAACTTTTAACCTCTGTGGCACCACCGCTATGTGCAAAACAAGTAAACATACAATTTATTTTACATGTTTTTTCATTTTCATTGTTTTGCAGCTGTATATTTTCAAACAGGGGAGGAAAAGTTGTTTATGCATTATATTTTGGTCACAGTCTGTCTTAATAAAAGTGCTTCTGACATCTCACATGTGGCTTTGACTTAAAACTGAACATTCAGCCCATTTCAGAGAATGCACCGTATTTTATGTATTTTATTACCAAAATATGAGTTGTGGACCATATCACCCAGTCTTGTGGAATGTTCAGTCATCCATATTTGCTCACTTCATCTGAGAATTTGTTGCTAGCAGTTGTGCATAACACCACAGGCTTAATTTAAATTATTTTAAAATGCAAAAATAGGTAATTTAATTATTTATTATCTGATTGGAATCTGTCTCAAGAACAAGGTTATGAGCCAGAAAAAAATGGATTTCCCTGTCCAGTATTGTGCATCCACAGTATTTCACTGTGCTCGTTTGAATTGTCTCATTTCAAGTGACAGCATTACTGAAATGCAAAAATTGCTTTTAAAGAGGAGATGTCAGTGTTTCGTTCTTGACTGACTGGAGAGTCTTGGTAGATTCTGTCATTTCATTTTTAAGCCATTTTTGCTTATTTGTGTTTGTGCAGGACCCACAGGTGTTGGCATGAATGAGCTCAAGAGGAAACTGATCATCTCAGACCCCGAGCACTTCAGTGTGACCACCCCACGTAAGTTCATTCCACTCCTCTCACTCAGGTTAGGTCAAACCCCGTCTGTGGTGGAATCGCATCAGTAGCTAAGCGACTCCCCATAGACTCCCTTTATCCTGCAATCTTTCCATTCTGTGTGTGTGTGTGTGTGTGTGTGTGTCTTCGATCTTATCCGTGTGTGTGTGTGTATCTGTTGTCTTGTGTGTGACTGTGTGTTTTATACATTGTGTCCACCATATGCTTTTTACAAGATCGTGGTTTTAGAGCAGCTGTGGGGAGTTGCAAAAGCACATACAGTGATTTGGTTCAACCTACCAACAAACCAACAATAAGACTTTCAATTACATTGTATGATAGGCTTGTGAAACTTTCAAAATGTTAAATATGGTACATTCTGTGTAAAATTTATACAAATTCAGTTAGGGAATTAGTAGTGCCCATTTTATACATTTCCTAAATTTGATCTTAACTGAAAAAGTCGAGAGCAAGATGGCAAAGTATTTTACATTGCATTTCTTATTGATTAGATTTTTTGGAGTGGGGGCTGGTATGTTATGCAAATCATCTGTCCATCCATCCATCATAATTCAACACTTATCTGGGGTCGTGGAGGCAGCAGCTCCCACTGGGGCCCCAAACTTCCCTTTCCTTGGCCACATCAGCCAGCTCTTAGTGGAGGATCTTGAGGTGTTTCCAGGCTGATGTGGAGACAAAATATCTCCACCTGGATCTGGGTCTGCCTCCTCCGGGGCCTCCTCCCGGCTGGACGTGCCTGGAGCCCCTCCTTCAGGAGGTGACCGGGACGCATCTTAACTAGATGCCCGAACCACGTCAACCGGCTGCTTTCAATGCAAAGAAGCAGCAGCTCTACACTAAGTTCTTCTAACTTCTCACCGTATTCCAAGGGGAGACGCCAGCCACTGTCCTGAAGAAACCCATTTCAGCTGCTTGTATCTGCGATTTCGTTCTTTGGGTTATGACCCATCATACATGATCATAGGTGAAGGTAGAAATGAAGATTGACCGCTTAGATCGAGAGCTTTGCCTTCTGGCTCAGCCCTCTTTCCATCACAACGGTGCGGTTACGCGAGCACAAAACCGCTTTTGCTGCTCCGACTCTCCCCTCACTGCAGAAAAAGAATTACGGAATATTTTGTGTAAGTAGAGTTTGGCTTGTTCTCAAGCAGAAAGCAAACATCTCTGGCTGTAAGTGAGCTCTCAGTGTAGCTGATGGATCCTCAGAACAACTTAGTGTAAACATCAAGATGCTCAGAGAGAGAGAAAAAAATTAAACAAGAAGAAGAAGCTGCTGTTCTCTGAAGCAAGGACCTTCCTCAGTCATTAAATAACTGGCACTACAGCTGTGTTGTCATGGAGATAAGTTGCCTCTCTCTCTTCTACTCTGAATACACTTGTGCCTGTTGAGCCTCTTGTACATGTACATCTGTCCACCACGACAAACACATTGGAAAAACATTCTGAGAGAAATGTAAGCGCTCAAGATGCCAGATGAAATCCTGACTACACGGAGCCGCGCTACACCCGGTGGGTTTTCAGCAACAAATCAAAATAATCACTTTAGGTGAAGGATGTTTAGCTTTCTTGTTTCAGTTTAGTTTTCACAGTGTGAGAAGGTTCAGTCTGACACACACACACACACACACACACAGGGAGCTGTCAGCTCACAGGCAGCTCGGCTGGTTCTCTCAAGGCCCAGCCAGTCGTTTCTCCTCCTGTGTAATTGTCGGCTTTTCACAGTCTGCCTGACAAGCTTTGAATGATGGAGGAAACTTGCCTTTTTTTTTACCTCCTGTCATTCAACTGTTGCACAAATTGGCACTGAGCTACCAACTCTGCCGTCGCTTTTAGTTAATTTCTTGCTTCCTTCTTTCTCTTTATGTCTCTTTGCCCCCTTCCTCCTCCCCTTTTCTCCCTTAAAGGACCCAGTGACAGCTTGTCATAATTCTGAACACCAGCCAGCTCTGCTGCTAACAACTGGCTGTCCGAGCTTTGCATGCTTTTTTTAGCAGTGCTATAATCCCAAAACCAGGATGTTGGAACAGATAAATCTTATAGATTTCAACATTTAAGCAGGGTAGTGGCATCATAATTGCGTAGTTACCATCTGGGGTTTGGAGGGAAACTGCAGCATGGGTTTGAGGAAATATGAGAACCACTAATATTAATTGCTGTGTTTGTTACATGCCGCGTGGCATAATGGATGCGTCCCGGTCGAAGTCTGACACTTGAAATGTCCCTGGTATTAAAATCCCATCGGTGGGGCCTTTTTTTCCCACAAGGCATGTTAATTGTTCTCAAATGTGATCTGTGATGCTGTGTTTAATAGAGCCCAGACAGCCTGATTCTGACCCATATAGAAGACGTATGGCACAAGTGCTGGCTCTCATTGAGAGGAAGGAGACTCGGAAAGTATCTCGTCTCCCTCTTTTTGAACGTTTGATAGCTGCCAAGGGACACATGGATGTGTTTAACACTTGCTGTTGTTTTGGATTAAGCCCGAGAGCGTTACTCTTTTTGTTAATTTGAAAACCGGAGCTTCAGAGACCACCGGCTTGTGGCTATGGTGAAGATTTTCTTTTTCTCTCTTTCTTTCGCTCTCTCAAATAAAATGCAAACCAGCCGTCCAAGAAACAGAAGAAGCGTTGCAGTAAGCTGTTAGAGTAGAGGGTTAAACTTGCTGATTTCTGTCCAAGTTTACTGATATTTTCCATTTTTCCGTGATTTGGGATTGTACAGATGCACATTCTTTTGCTGCACTGTAATTATTTCCTGTGCCACAAAACAATTGCCAAAATAATCCACGGTGGATGGTGTTATTCTAACTACCACAGTGCTGTTTAGCACAGTGTCTTACACACTTCTGAGTATATGTAATCTTATGACAAGGCTGTTTCTGGCCTTCTCTTCTTGTTTTTCCTACTGTTGTCTTAGGCCGATGACAGAATGTCGTTGAACTTGCTCAGTGTCTTCTTCACCACAGCGGGATTTATGTCTGTCTCTCCTCCTCAAGCGAGTGACACGTTGTGTAAATCACACCATTGGTTTTCCATGAACCTTGTAGATCAGTCTGGACCATATAAAGGAAAGGCACCACCAGGGCACTGCCTCAACACGTGCTGACGAAAAGAACAACTCAGAGGAGAGGAAAGTGGAACTTGGCAGTTTTAGTTGCAGGTGATAAAAGTTTAATAGTTTGTTTTGGAGCTAGTCGGAGTGTCTGACTGGTGTACAACTCTGCCCTTCGACCTTTAAAGCACTCCTGAAACGAGCCGGAGTGTGAGTCGACCCCTTGACCCTAACAAATGCAGCGGTGCTGTCTGCTCACGTACGCTCCACGTGCCGCCCCCACCGCCCATTTTACAGCGGGGCTTTATGGTTTATGGCCAAGTAAATGTAGAGACTTGATGTTAATGAGAGCTCCCAAACTCAATTACCTTACAGCGGCTAACGCTGGCGGCTAGCGCTCCAGCTTCTGTTTCTACAGGCACTGCAGCCACATTACAAGAGACAAATTTAATAAGACGTAGTAAACCTCTGCTGAATGTCAGTTAAGTGTCTGAGTTTAGTGCTGCAGCTCTACAAGTTGTGTATTTTATAGTGCTATTACACAATAATATATACAAGGGTTGGCATGGTCCAGCGAGCTGTGTTTCAGACTTCCAGCGATGTTAATAAGGGGCTCAGTTCAGATGCTTTCAGCCCCAACAGTGAGTCAGACAGTCTGGGTTTGAAGTAATCACTGCTTCTCTTCTTCTTCTCTCTCAGACACAAGTCGGGCCAAGAGGAACCAGGAGAGCGACAGCGTGGAGTACCACTTCATCTCCAAACACCTCTTTGAGACGGATATCCACAACAACAAGTAGGCTCAAATGTGTTAAGTAAAGAAAAAAACTAACCGCAGACATGACACAACTTTCACCTTTCAGAATAAAACTCTACAGATATCCATGATGTCAATATTTACAACTATAAAAATGCAGAACTTTGTAAACAGTACTTTTCAAATTAAAACAGGGTACACAGAGGAAAGTTGTCACACATAGAAATCATTAGCTTTCATTCCTCCATACTGCAGACATACTAACTGTGCCAAGTGTTTTTATCTCTTGATGATTCCTCCTTGCTCAATTTCTTTAACACTGTTACTGCATCCTGGGCTGAGGTGCTTGTGATTGGTTTAAAGTCAAAATGTTTATTTGTAATGTTTTCTACACTCAAGTAGCATCAGCTGGATTGCACAAGGTTAGCATAATAAAGCCAAATATTGCACTGAAATCACACTTTTCTTTGGGAAAGCAATATTTTTAGGACTTTCTACATATATTGGTGCGCACCCTTGCTGTGGACCACATGCAAAAATAATGTGTTGTTTAATTGTTCAGCTAGTTCGGTTCCTTTCACACATTATTTTGTTAGTTATGGTCCAAATGCAGCACCACAAGCCACAAGCTCAGTGCCGTCGTTGGTCAGTATCTGAGCAACATGACGTCATGTTTCCACACAAGGCCAAAGAGACAGAGAGAGAATAACTACGCAGGCTCTTCCTGATGCTGGTCAATGTGTTCTGTATTGTTTGCGTGTATCACTCTCAGCAAACGATACAGTTTTAAAGTGAGGCGCGGCCACGGCTGGAAACTATTGTACTGATGCACTGAAGACGCCAAATGTGCATGTTGAGACAATTCAGAGGCAGGCGTCAATCCTTCTGAATCGTGACTTCCTCATCAGGCATAGATCCTGCTGTTGGTCGAAAGTTGTGCGTTTACATAGTCATTCGATCAAACATCCATGAGGCAATGAGTCACCTCACAAGAAGTCCGTAGCTGGCTATGGGAGCAGGTTAAGTCCAAACATGCACAGTCCTCCTGCAGTTTTGGTGGATCAAGATCAGGTCACGTTCATACCACAAACAAACCAAAACTGAGATAGTTTTTTGTTGCATCGCTCTTATTGTGGTGGGTCGTGACATCTCTTTGATTACGAGAATGAATCATTATTAATGTTGGATGGTATAATGAGATTAAAGGTATAAAATTAATTGACACGTGTGTATAAATACATCTTTTGATGTCTTGAGCGTGCGTTGATCTCTTTGCTTTTCAGCCGTCCTCCATCAAATCCCTCCGGTGTTCCAGCCGCTGCTCTGATATACAACTTATACATCACACAGCTGATTTGATTTCAGTTAAACATCATTGCCTAATCTTCCAGCGCAGATCATATAAGAAGAAACTTCATGTATACAGTGTTTACTACAACACAACTTAGGTTTAAATTTTTTTTAAATTTGAAACTCCTCATTTTGATGAAAGCAACAGAATCTGCCTCTCTGTGCTCTGGGTCACAGAGAGGCAGTGCAGCAGTCTGCGTGCTACAGCACTTGCTGCCACTGTTCTAACACAGCCTCCCTGCTGTTTGTGTGTCTTCGTAACTGAGTGTGAGCTGGCGTTGACAGGGCCGGGCCCTGTGTTGGTAACGGATCTCCAGACAGTGGCCCCAAGGTCTCCTCTCTTTGCTTCCTCCTCTCCTTAGGCACTTTCTCTGAATCCAGCC
>JAQLOL010000013.1:16150745-16184302 GCA_029783665.1 Naso thynnoides
TTTCCTCTTTTCCACAGTGCTCACTTTGATGGCTGTGTGTAGCAGGCTAAAGGGGGGGAGTTACAGCCAGGGAGGATAAGGAGGCAGTGAGGTGGAGGAGGAGGAAGAGGTGGCAGGGAAGGTCAGAAGGAGGTAACAGCACTCACTTAGGCCAGTGGGAGGAACCAGTTATCCCATATCTTTCTCACTCTGTCTGTCTTCTTAATTAGGATAACAGAGTGATGGGGGGAGACTTAAAGGCTGCTGTACAGGAACATGAGTTTGGCCCATCATGCCCTCTGAGCTAATGCAGGTTGAATGAGTGAGTAGGTGAGTGAGCAAGGTTTTTCCCTTCCAAAAGTCATCAAGCTGAATGATCCATGTTGAACATAAGACAAATGCCACCCTGCATTGTCTTGGGTAGTTTGGCGTTTGAGAGAGAGCTTGGATAGGGACATTTTGGCAGACGTATTCTAGAGGTTCTAAGTGAGTGTAAAGTGATCCCATTTCCTCTCATGTCATAATGCCAAAGGCGACTAAGGATTTCATGAGTAAAGGTGTCACCATCTCAGACTTAGAGGAGCCAACAGCTCGTGCCACCTCTTCTCTCTCCAGTATGTTAGTTTTGAGACTTTCCGCTGAGGGTTTTTATTTTTTCTCCATGGTACTACCCATAATACTCAAGTTCATGTCCTTATTCACCTACTATCTCATCCACTGCAAGTTTTTCCACGTCTTTATTTATTTTAGTCTGACTAGAAGTGTTAAGCGCATGGATGTTTTGATAGCTGTCCAATTGCCAGAAAAAGTTACTGACTCTCTGGACTCCCAAGACATTTCTTTGCAACAAACGCAAAATTCCTGATTCAGTTTACGAAAGGGAGAGACGAACTTTATGTTTTGCTTCTTGGTTCCTTGACGTGTCATTAGCTCGAGACTCAAGGAGCCCACGCCATTCTCAGAGTGATGAGAGTGTTGCATGAGCCCGGAAGCTGTGCTTTGTTTGCTTTCAGCGGAGGACGACGGAAACACGTGTTCACAGATAAGGTTTCTCTTGACATGGATAACGAAGTGCCAGGAATTGGCCACATATGCCAAGGTACTTTAGATGAGTGATGGCGTAATACTGAAAAATACAGCGTGTGTTCATTTGGGTCTGTGTATATGATCAAGAAACAACAGTAAATGGCATTGCCCTTTTGTAAGTGGTAGCAAAAAGAGAGACGCTTTCATAAATCATCAGTTGTATGAAAGTCTGCCAGCAGCCCCTGACTGATTTAAGATAACAAATCCTTCTCTCTCTTTATTCATCCTTTTTGAGGAGTGAGCTGCCATGTGAGTAAAGGCCAAGCAATGGCTTCCCCAGTTCAGACATGAATACTTGCGCTCACCAAATCAAAGACCTGTGCTTCGTCTATTCCCCTCTCATTCCAACAGCTATAATAGTTCAACGGAATACGTAGAGGATTTATAGTAAGTAAAGTTCAGCTTTTATCTCAAATCTCTGAGATTAATGTTGCAATACAGTAAAATCTCTTGAATAACTCTTTTTCTTGCCCTTTTGATGTATTTATTTTCATGTCCATAAATCCTTTCATTAACTGAACCCATTGTTTAGGGAATGAGAGCCAGAGCCAGACAAGCAGGGCAAAGGCAGGAGAAGAAGTGGGCCTAGCAGACGAACAAGATTAAGTTGAGGAAAAGTTGGAAAACCTGTTCTCTTGTGGGCCCAGTGACATATAGGTTCCTCCAATGTCCGCGTGGTGCATTTCGGAAACCATTAAAGGGAAATGTCTGTATCTCGCCTTATGATATACATTGCAATCATTTTGATTTACTGCATTAAAATTACAGTGTCATGGTCAATATCCTGAACGCAGGCTCAGTGTGATAAGTCCTACTTTTGTAACAAGACAAATTGTACATCATGAGCATCAGAGGCAGGGTGCAATAACCGGGGGCTCAGGCTCCTGCTGAGATTTCTCAATTTGCTTCAATGAACCTTTCTTTCTTGGCCCCTCACTTCACTTTCTCTGATGTTCTGCTATCCCGCTGTTGCCCAAACCTTTCATGTGGTGACACAGTCCATTGACATGGGTTTACCAAAGGATGCTGATCTGTTTTTCTCATCCCCCGTTAAATACCCTTGATCATAGGAAGACTGTTCTGTAGATTAATGGGGCTTCAAGCCAGGAGCTTCTGCCCACCCTGTCTCCTCAGCCTATTTAGCCTCACCATTACCTCATGTCTGTAGGCAAAGGTCTTCAGGGTGTGTTACCTTGAGCTGTTTTTCTCAATTACAAGACTCAACGAGCTGGAGGTTGGGGAGGGAGAAGTAAACAGGGGATGCCCTTCATTCCTCCCCAGCTTGAGATGGTCTTTTCGCCCTGATGAGAATGTGTGGAAATCATAACAACACACTAAGTCATTAATGTAGGATGGTGTATATATACACAGCCTGCTGGGTGCTGGGCAGGTTAACGTGACTTGACAAAGGGGTAAAAGTTCATCTGGAGGGTCTTCTGTGCTGAAAATTCCTTTTACACATTGAGCTAAAGCAGGGTACGGGGCCGAGGTTGCACAAAGGCGTTGACTATGTAAAAGAAGTTCAGAGCTGTGAGTCTGTATTTTCTTAAACTTTCTCTGCAACCTTCCCCTGAGTCTTGTTGGCCCCAATCGAAGCAGTTTTAATTACATGGACTCTGAATTGTCATCTTTAGAGTTTATGTTCAGAAGGTCAGGACCTTCTTTGTCTGATACAAATTAGCCTCCCAGCTGACACATTTCCCCTAATTAAAGTGAGTTAGAGAGACAAAAAAATATCACCGGTTTTCCAAATGTGTCTGTTTTCATTGCAATGAAGCGTTCTTTTGATATTCTGTATTACCCTGATGGGTTTCCAGCGCTGTCATTTAAACAACTTCGTGCAGCTTGGTAAAACCCAATACATGCAAATGTAAGTAGCAAAACAGTGTTCTCCCATCTTCCAAATCATACTCCACTCAAATGGAATGTTGCAGTGCGTCCAGCTGGGGTATGAGAGCCCAGCAGCAGTAGCCATACTGACCCTGTGTAATGACGGTAAGTGGATTACAAGGAGGCCCTGGTCACTGGTCATTAATATTGAGTCCGCTAGAGTTACCTCCATGTGGCAGCAGCTACACCACAGGGACTGAGCCCAGGACCTCCAAGATACCTGAGACACTCATTGCTCTGTGCAGGGCCTCAGATGAGCTGACGGCGCTCTGAAACTGAAAAGCACCTCTGAAAAATCGAGACAGATCTGTGAGGACAGTTTCTGCTTTTGGATGAGTAATTGGTTATTTATTATCATACAGCTCTACTTGTGATTCCCACTGCCAGTTTATATTTTTTTTAATTAGATTTGCGACATGTCTTTGTCCAAAAGGAAAAGAAAATTTTGTTAGTGGTATGCTCAGCATTGATAAAACAGAATTCCACAGCGGTATATTTTTCAACAGACACTGCCCATTTGAGGCTGGCATTTAGCATTTAGAATGGCAAGATTACATGGCAAAATATATCCATGTCAATTGGATTGTAGTTGTTTTTTGACAGTTATGAGAAAGGAGTAGAAGTACATGTTTTGCATAAACTGTCAACTTGCTGAGTCATTAGTAGTAGCGCTAAGATAGTGAGCAGCATAGCTAGTTTGTTGTGGCAGTGCCATGTCATTGTTTCGACACATTATTCTGGCCACTCAGTAGTCACAACAAATGCACCACTGGTCCAACAACCTTTTATTGCAACAATGCAAAACTCATCGCTCTGATGCTTCAATGGTCCAACAATACACTCACCAGTCTTAGTCTCATTCTGGATCAGGGTTGTGCTTGGTGACTGTTGTCCCTCTTTAGGGCTCAGAGTCAGTTTACATGCCCTCTGTACCCTCTGTGTTTAATGTCCGGGGTGTTACGTCCTATCTATAACCTTTTCCTAACCTTAACCATGGAGGAAAATAAAAATACAAGGATCATGAAATAAGGTAGCCCACAGAGAACCAAATCATGGGCTATCGCCTAAAAAAATGAAATGAAATGAAATGAAATGAGACAGCTGTGAGTGAAAAAGACTGGTGAGTGTATTGTCGGAGCAATGGGTTTTGCGTTGTCGGAATAACAGGCCATCAGACCAATGGGCATTATTCAGACGATTAAGTGATTAAGTAATGGGCAGTCCCCATTATGACTGACTTTTCCCAGCTAATTAGCATGTTAACTGTTACCTCACCTGCTATTTAAGTTAACCAACCAGCCCTGTGAGTGTTACAAGAGGTATGTAGGTTACAGCGTAATAACTGGTGAATTTATTGTGACACAGCTGCTCTGAGGCTTACATTGTACTACGGTAGGCTTTAGCTAAATCTTCATGGGATCATAGCACCTCCATTTAATCATACACCAATGGCTGTGTGATATTATACATTGTTTGTGTGTGATGTATTCTATAGCTGTCCACTATCTGATCCGTCGTGCAGGTGTGCAGCTTTTATGACTTTTGCAAAATAGCCTTGATTGCCAAACATAACATGAAATACACATGTGGTTCTGACACTGTAGAATTTATGTGAGCTAATATAAGGAAAATGTTGGATTCCCCATGGAAATGTAAAGACATAAGTTTGATTTCGCATTCTTTAATTCCACAAGGCTGCACATAATCACATTATGAATCTCTAAATTTAAGAAAAACAGAGACACATTTGAAGAGCTCTGTTCATAATTGTAACAAGCACTCCTATGAAACCCTAGAGGTTGATAATATGTATATCTTTTTGGTTGATGTGAGTTCCCGGTGTGTCAGAGACCTTGTATGAGACATGTAGAAATCACGTTGTTATTGTCATGTTCTGGGAAACATGATGAAATGTTAGGAGCTCTTGGCATCCCTGTATCAACACTGTACAGGGCTGACAGGGGCTCAACCCTGATCTTGACACTCACAGATGTATTGCTCAGCCTGTTCCCAGAGCCTAAAAGCCGAGGCCCGGCTCCTGAACCTACACACTCCATCAACCATGTTTTGACATGTGTCATTCTTTTTGCAGCTAGTTATGAGGAAGGGCACTAGGCAGCTGAATACATACTCACTGTGTGCTGTTTGTGTTTCTAATCAAGTACTCACCCAGCTTTGATGGCTTGACTGCCCACCTTGGAGGTATATTAGGAATTCACATGACCAAAGTAGAGGTTAAAAACAAACAAAATCAAGGTGGAAATTATTAAAAGGTACCAAAAGAGAGAGGAGAGGGACTCTCTTTCTAGCAAAAGAAAAATAACAAGAGGCAGCGTAATTTCGTAATGGGTCATGTCCCTTTATGAGGTGATGTAATTTCCAATCAGGAGCCATAGGACCAGTGTGGATGCCAATATATTATGTGTTGAGCAGACAAGAGTCTGGGCAACCAGGACTCGGCGGATGGAGGACAGATCTGTGAAAAGGTCTGTTTCACACAACATGTTAAACTGTCAAAGTGGTTGTGACTCACATGAAGGAAACCATGTGACAGGGCCCTAAGACAAACAAACCATAAGGTGGCTCAGCTTTGCCAACTAATAACAGTTAGTCTCACACTTAAGTGTGATGACTTTCGGAACTCTGAGGTGTTTTTGAGGAAATGCTGCATTGGGTCAAAAAATACATGGCAGTGGAGAGAGGTATCTGACAAGCATAGTGTCAGGAAAAGAAAGAGATGCTTTGGGCCTTGTTAGTCAAAATTTAGAGGCGATAGAGCAGAAGTGAGATCCCAGTCTTCCCAGCAGTCCACTGGAGCCTGTGTGTCATGTGTTAGCAGGTGTTGATGGCAGGGAGAGGTGCAGCAGCGGCCAGGGGAGCCGTTGAGGTTTTGGCTGCAGACAACAGGTCTAATGAGTGACGCTCAGCAGGGTCTGGTGTGCAGCTAGCCAGGGGTTGGGAGGATGGAGCTCCCTTTAACTGAAGCCATCTGAAAAGAGGAAATGCCCACAGTCCAAAGTCTGGCTGCTTGGCACTCTGACCGCTCTGCAACCCTCCAGAGAGGCTCCTGCCGCGAGGCTGACCCGCTCCTTCCCCCAGTCTGTAGCAGCTGAGCAGCAGTGGAGCTTACACGCAGGCCACAGACAGACTGATTAGTCCTCGGAGCTTTGTGATTAGACTACATTGTTAACTTTGGAACGGCGCAGACTTTCACTGCCTTTCCTTGGCTCGTTGAAAACTTAGATTCTTAGAAACATATTGTATTTCTGAAATTCTTGAGCTTCAAAGTGACTTATGGAATACTCCCTCAGGGCAGCTAGCCTTTTCTTCGAGTGCTGCAAAGGCTACTGTTTGGGAACAATAAGCAAGTGATGGTGATGACCTGATGCTCAGCCTATATGTGTTGCATTAAATACCTTCCTGCTGCTGCCATTACTCCTCAAGACTGTTGCTGAAGAGGATATCAGCTAAAACCTTGACTTACTCAAGTCTTTTAATGGTCCTGAAAATATGGTATCATGTATAAATAGTACTCAAACAGCATGTAGACTTTATGACTTTTGATTTACCTTTTCATTACTTTTACAAAGACTTTATCTACAAATACTACAGACAACAACTTGAGTAAAAAATACAAATGAGTGAATGATAATATCTTAAAAACTGCAACTCCTTTATACAAGTGGAAACAAATATCTCATGTAGCAAACTTTATACTTTTCTTTCTTTTCCATATCTAACTAGAACACCTTGACTGTTTACCATATACAAGTAATTTCTTCTTGTCTCCATCTAAACATTCATGTTCAATACCCCTTCAGTCACAGAAATACAAACAAACTTGATACTTTATATCACGGTCGGTATCTACAGTATGTTATCTCTGCATAAATGGCTCGTAGCTAAACCAAAAACAGTTGATAGCCATCAGTCATCTAAAGTGATACTGCCGGCCACCCTGGCAGCCACATATGCTGAACTCACTACATTCTCCTGCTGTGGCTGTCTGTTAATCACAGTATGGGACTGTGTCGGCTGAGGCTCATTATAAAAGGCCACAGGATGGTCAGGCATGTTGTGGAATTAAACTCAACTTTCAACAGGTTTAATGCCTGTCAAACTTTAGCATTTACACTTGACGCAAATTTTCCTACACTTTGTAACTCTGACACACTGCATGCATAGGTACATTGGCTGTAATGACTGAAAAACGTCAAAACGTGGCAAAACTGCAGTTCGTAACTTTTGCTTATGACCTAACGAGCTAATGTTAGCCATAGCATGAGACTCGCCATTTTTCTGGCTCACATTTTAGCAGTTGTTGTCACTCTCTCTCTAGTCCAGTTTGAACTGAGACGGAAAGTTGCAGCGTAGTAAACTGGTCTGTCTCAGCTCGAGCTCGAGCCGACTGACAGTGTCGCTTGCAGACACTCCGTTGTTGGCAGAGGCGAGTCAAAGCGTAAGGCACGAACAACTATTCAGCTCGTACAGACAACACCTGTCGCTAAGAAGCACAGCATAGACTGGCAGAGTACAGAGAGCGCACAGATTGAGCAAATAGAACAGGAGTGGTAGGATTTTTACCATCCGGAATACAGTGACATGGAAAACACACAGATCTTTTAATACCCTCAGACAATTGCACTTACTAATAGCTGTCTATGGGTTTTATGATGTTTTTTTCTAAATATTTAAAATATTCATTGATATTTGCCCCCATTAAATACCAACTGCAGCTTTAAATCCCAAGTAAGGGCTGGAAAACTAGTCAGCAAAGCTAGCATTAAAACTGAAAGCAAGGTGAAAAGGCCAAGCTGTCCAAATGTACCAAAATCTTCATACCAGCAAAAGTAAAGCTTAGTTGAAAAAACAACAACAACAACACACACACACACACACATACACAAAAAACAGTGGCTCTACTTTGTTTAATTCACATCCAGTCAGGATTGTACCGATACATAAAGATGATGTAACTATTTCTCGGCAAACAGTAGCCGGTCATCTGGCTAGCAACCCCTAGAACTCCTCGTAAAGGTATAATGTGTCATCTTTATTCAATGTATCTACAGATTACACATGTAAAGTTACCACATGTTGATCATAATGAGCTTTAGAGGTTTTAGCATGCACATTTTTTTGAACTTCAGACAAAGCCAGACTTACCATTTCCCTCTAACTGCATTCAGTCATTATGTTAAGCTAAGCTAATCACTCCCTGGCTCTATAGCTCTACATTTAATGTACACGCACAAATGTTGTAATGGTCGTCTGATCTAATCCTCTAAAAGAAAGTGAAAAGCATAATCCCCAAAAAGTGGAACAATTACTTCAAGCCTATTTTGTAAAATCTGTTTCCATTTTCCTTTATTAGAACTCTAAAAATGAAAGCATTGAAGCATGACTCAGTAATTGAACTGAGCTGATCTGACTTTGGAAATCACTGTTTTACATTATATCTTTATTACATTAAAAAAATATGCAATTGCAGTGTAAGTACCTCTATCATTTCGCTTGTACCATGTTTCTTATACAGTTGCTAATACAATAAGGGGGAAAAAACAAGAGTTACAGTTTAAACTTACTTGAAATGGAAGAGTAACAAAAGGATAACAAAGACTGCAGAGCAAAGACAAAGGTGTACTGTTCTGTGCTTAAAATAAATGATGTGATGAACAACAGAGTTGTCTCCAGGCAAAGTCCACTAAATTTGTCTGTTCACAGGGACGTTTCTTTTTCTTTTCATGCCTTTCACAAGGATGTCTCATTATTTCCAAGGAGCAATATTCCTTTCTCTTACTCTTTCTGATTGGCCCGGAGGCGCCAGCGTTGGAGCTGCACCAACATAAAGGTCTCAGACGGCACCTCCTCTTTAATGATGGGAGGACAGGGGACCAGTCTCCTCTCTCATTCACCTCTCACTGCACTTAACAAGTCGCCCTCTTTGTCTGACTCACTCTCTCTACCCTTCCCCACCTTTTCCATTTCCATCTTCCACTCAAAATCTATCTTCATCTTTTCATCCACGTGTTCTTCTTCACTCCCTTTCCAAAACAGGCCTACCATGCTTTTTATTACCTCTTGCCTTGCCCTCTCTCTCCTCTCCTGTTCTCAGCTGCTACCTCAGTTTCCCTTCATCCTGAGACAGGGGAGGGAAGGAACAAAGGGCCCATGATGTCTTCCTGGAGAGGTTATAAAGCAAGAGTCAAATTGTATTAGAGCTCACTGGGCATTAGCGAGTGAGGCAGTGCCAAAACGTGGACAGCCTCTCAAACCGCACTTTCAAAATAATAATTACAGTGTAAGAGATGAAGCGAGGGAGACAGAGGAGCAAGGAGGTGAAGGGAGGAGGAAAGAAAGAGAGGCAAGATCTGTGTTTTTATTTAAGCTTGCTGAATGTCTCGAAAGAGTAGAACCAGCTGCTATCTGGGGGAAGGAGAAGGGGGAGCAGAGGCGACGTGATCAGTCTAGAACAGATTTTGCCAGCTCGAGTCGTATTTAGAGGACTTTATGTGGCAAACGGGTCAAGGTGGGTCCCACTTATCCACACATTAATCAGACAAGTTAGACAGCATTGATATTTGCTCAATTATTTGGACAATATTGATATGATTTTGATAGTAGACTGAACAGAAGTGACAAGAATAAGCAGGAATGAAGTATAACTGTTACTGTACATGATCAGTGTCTAAAAGCCGGCAACAACAAGGTGGTTTCACAAGATTTACAGCATTTGATTAAATTTTTTGAAGTACAGTATCAACTAAAGTGGCTCTTGTTGTTTTTAATGAAATTGCCCCAAACTAACAGACACAAAGAAAAACAAAAGGTCATTTAGTGTTACTCCAACACAGGAGAGCTGGTTGGTTTTTGGGTATTTGAGTGAATTATGTGTGATGGGAAGTCATGGATGACAAAGTAAATAAACGAAACAGAAAGTGTCAATGGAGTCCAGGAAGGTTGCCAACAACAAGTACTTGCAACGACCCTCCAAACATGTTTATTGCCTTTGATAGGTCTGTTTTAATACTTTAGAATAATGAAGGATTACTTGTTGTGGAGCATTGGTTATGTGTAGCACCCCTGGACACACTTAGCATAGTCGGACTCTCCAGTCACCAGCCCCAATATTTTTGCTTTTCGAGGGAAAACTCTTCAACTGTAAAGGTTTGCTCACGCAAAGCGATTTTGCATTGTTGCACGACAAGATTACCTACAAACTCAAAGCAAAAAATCACGTGATGTGGTGTTCATCATGCCCAGGAGCTGAAAGTATTGAACTTTTCAAGCGAATTTGCGTGACCGTGTGTGGCAGCAGTCAGTCAGGGTTCAGATTCTCCCGACGTTGCTTACATCCCAACCACCGTCCCGTTGTCTGGATGTGGAATCAGACACAGCGGTCATAATAACTGTTGCAGAAACACGGAGCTGTGCAACATGACTTTAAACACCTCCAAATGATGTTATGAACCGAAACATGTTAAATTGCTAAGTTTTCCAATGGTTCTGGGAGCTCCACAACTGATGCAGTGCAGCAATAATGGTTATATCGGTCGTAGTTAATGACAGAAAATGGTAGGAATGAGCTGTGTAAGCAGGCTATGTAACCTTTTTGGGAATGATGCGTGGAACACAATTATGATCCAGTAGAGTAACACGATACGTTACTGGTGTTTCCTGGGAATAAATGCTGTTCATCTCTTCCTATCTGAACACAAAGAATGCATTAACACATTGTTTTGAAATACCTAATTTATAATAAAAGTTTTATCTAGATTTATCTTAATGTTTTACTGAGGTGCTTGCCAGCAGCCATTGCCTGTGGCTGCTATTTTGTTTAGCAAGCAAAATGATAAAGAGATATTTGGTACCTATCAAATTAAAACTTATATTCTTGTATGTGGTTCCCTAGCCGGCTCTCATCCTTCTCACAGTATCTCCTCGTCAAATATCTAACATATGTTTTACCTCACCATCATGGATGAAGGTAAGGAAAGATTGCTGTCTACAAAAGACATCTCAGAAGTTAACATGATAATTAATTGATCTGGAGCAAAATCTCTCATCTTTCTATTTTTAAGAGAGGTAGAACGAATGGAGGCTCTTTCACAAAAAAGGCTCTCCAGTGGTTAAATACAGGTGTCACATCTACAGCCACAGATATGTTAAGGCTGCAGTGACCAGCTGAGCTCACCAACATGTCTGACTTCATGTAAAATACACTTAATGTACGATAAGGTGATTGAAGCACTTTATGGTTCTGATTAAAATACATAACTGGCAAGGCAACGAACAGCATCACTTGTCATATTAATAATGTTAAAATTCTGTCGTTAAAAGTTGAAATACATGTACATGTAATTTGCTCCATATTGGAGGAGTGCACAGCCCTTTACTCTGTGTTAAGCCGTTCGTGACATCAGTGTTGTCAACAAGGCTTCGTGTTTGTTTTTCCATTTTTATATTAAATGACAACCTGCAGATTTAAAGTAAACACTGTATCAGTCGTTTTGAGGGTTTTGGGAACAAGTTTATGGTGATATGATTTTCTCTAAGGTATGTTTTGTGGCTATGTGTGCTTATTTTGCTTTCCTGGAAATACTTTAAAGCTCTTGTAATGTGCCTCAATGATTTCATAAGAGGAGCCAAGTGTCACTTTGCAGAATTGCAACCAAGATAAACAAATTGTGCTTTAAGACATATACATGTAGACTTCGTCAATGGTTTTCTCCAGAAGCCCTATGACCATAAATGTTGTGTTACTTCTAAATCTGAAAAGCGTCAATCCAATCCAAATAAAACACTGGCGCTAAGCAATTGCCACTTGAAATACATACTATACACATTATTTGAAAACCACAATTGCAGGTTTACAGTATGTCAATGAGAAAGTCAAAGTGATGATATTGTTGCAAAAAATATACTCAACAGTATCGGATTTTGTTTACTGAGACTCATTTAGAACAAGTTGCAATTAATTTCCCTGCAGTGATCTTTATGCAACAGACTTTAAGATCAATTTCAAACATTTTATTGGCTAGAACATTGCAGCCTTTTCCTTTTTGGGGTTTTTACTAAATGTAGAATTGAACTGCTAACATGAAACAATGATTGGCTAATGTGACAACATTCTTCAGTCTGTGTGTGTACAATTATGTTCAGTGTTTTTGGCTCCGCTGTCTTTGCTTCCGTTATCGCTCTTTGCAGTTTGAGCACTTTTCCATTGGCCTCTTGTACTAGTGCCTACTTAAACAGCCACTAAACCAGGCCATTAATTATACTGTAACAACCAAATGATCTCATCCTTGTCTGTCAGATTAATAAAAAGAAAAACAAAGATAACCTTATTATTAGCAGTGACCTCCAGTACACTACAGAGAGTGTGCGCCATAAACTGCTCTTTTGGAAAAGTTATACAACAGCTCTTCAGGCGTTTTGACCAACACAAGTAGCTCACGCCGAATCCCATTTAAAAACACTTGACCCCTATTTTCAGTGCCTAAAAACACAAAGGATTATGGGAAATGACAGACTGGATTCTGGAGCCTTGTACAACCACAGCTTCTTGTTTGTTCCTTTTCTATTTTAAATCCTCTATATCTATTTTAGAACCTCTCATGGATTAGTTTAACACATCTCACAGGTGCTTATTACTATGACCAGTGTCACCCCTTTGCTTTCCCAGTTTAACCACACAGCCATGAGGCGCGCTGAACTGGATTTGACAGAAAGCCTGTAAAAATATAGGAGCTCTGTGGAGGATGTGCATCCAAGCCTGGAAGTGAGGGGGGAAAAAAACAGGAGATATGCTCCCTGACACTCTTCAGAGGAACAGGAACAGGAGAAGAAGTCTACTCTGCACACATGTTGTGTATGTTTAATCTGAGCGTTAATGAACTGCTGTGGAGGTCTGGCACACGGCGAATGGATGCAATCATGATGTCCATGTGCAGAGCGCCTGGGCTGCAGCACTGCTCCGTGTGTCATTGCGCTTTCCATGCAGTTCAATCAGTCACTAAACTAAGGCATTTAAGAAATAACATGGAGAGCATTTATGTTTATTATGCTGTCTTAAGGTTTTTGTCAAAGAACATCTAAGAGCGAGCAGGTGCTTTTAAGCTCTGGGAATGTTTGTTTTTCTTTGTAAATGACCTACACTGGGGGGGAGCATTCATTTATTCTCTGTATCCCTAATGAGACTTTATCCTTCCCTTTTGATTCTTATAGTCTTCCATCTTTCTTTACTTTGTTTTTTCCTCAGAGTGCCTCACAGACGCACATACTTGCAGACACTTTACATCGGCTCTGTTTGAGTTCGCCCTCCGGTGTGTCTGAGCTCCGGTGCCTTCTGTGCCTCAGCTCCAGCGCCCACTTGCAGATTGCCTCTTAATTTAAACAGCTTTTCCCTTGTTCCAAATAAAATATCTGGAGGGGAAGACCAACTCATAAATCCACTCCTCTAACAACATCAACATCCTGAATGATCTCCCCTGACACTTGAGATGAGCTACTACTATTCCTACCCTCCTGGGGATCCTCGGTGATTGATTTATATGCAGGCTCATTCCAATTTAGCCGAACCGTTCAGGATACAAAGTAGTTCCACCTGCTGTGCCGCCACGCACGCCAGGCTGAAAGGGATAGGTCTCAGTGCCATAGGCGCTCCTGGCAGACGGCTTGCCAAACTAGACAAGTACAAGAGGAAATCAGTGGTTTCTCTGGCCATGAGATACCCCTTTTCTTAGTCAGCCTTGGGACATCAAGGGAGGAGCAGCTGCCAAGGACATAAAGTTGTTTTTTAAGAGGGATGGGATCTAATCACATTGAATGAAAACATGCCCATACTCTATTTAGAAGTGTTTCTGTGAGCATATTTGAATTCAAACAAGCTGCCCGTCATTCTGTGGGACCTGACGATGTCTCTCTATTTCCATCCCATATCATTTGAGATTTAAAAGTAGCATTTTTGCCTTTGTCACAGTTCAAATCTCTTTTCATCACATGCCACCTTGTATACTGTAGCGACTGTGCTCAACCATCTCAAGTCCTACTGGTGAAAATGATGTTTTAATACAAAGAGAGAACAGAGATACTGCCCTTATACACTTTAAAAAGAAGAATGCTATCTGTTTCAGTTTTTTCAGCTTGCGTCCCCGTGTCACGAATAAGACAACCTTCGATAATTGTCTCATTAACTTTGAACTGAATGAACTGGCTGTGTCTAAACAGAGAGTGTCCACCCAAATAGACTGTTTTCACCAGCCAATGTTTGTCTACACGACAGTGCCAAACCAGTAGTGAGAGAGGAAATAGGCTCTCAAATATGTGGTCATGCGGACACTCTAAAAGGAAAGCTACAGGGATTTTATTATTATGACAGCATTTGAACTGACACTTTAGCGTCAGTGACCTTACAAGTCACATCACTTTAAAAGTGTGACTTAAAAAAAATTTGTCTTGACAAAAGTGGATTGCAAAAATGCTGTTATTGCAAATTTATCTACATTGTACAGGCCTGCTGTTCCTCTAAGTAAGAATTGCTTATATAGCATTTTCAATATATATATTTTTAAATATTTTTGAGTGTCTATTTAAATGTTAAGCTTAAGAGCATGGCACTGTGCTCCTCACTGCATCATCAAGATGTACTAGGCTGTATTAATGCCACAGTCCTTGTGTGGCACAACTTTTCATTGTGTTCAGGCTAGTTTTTTTTTATTATTATTTAAAAAAAAAAGAAATTTTATGTAATTTAATTTAATTAAATGTATTATTTATTTATTTCCGTGGGATATTAACTATTACCTGGTCTGCATTCTGTGAATGAGCTCATTACCAGCTCAAGTTTGGGTTTGGTAAATTTTGACCAGAGTCGCGTCCCGTTGTGTTTGGCTGTATCTTAGCAACCAAAGGGAAGTAACCGTTGATGTCAAACTGTCGGTAAACGTTTGGGAATAGAACAGAAACTTGAAGTATACGGTGAGTTTGCTTTCACTTACATGTGTGACATTACAGGAAACAAACTGGGCTGAAGTCAGAAACATGTCACGGGTGTTTTTTTTTTATTTCTGGGCAAGTTTTTTTTTTTTTTTTTTTTTTTTTCCTGAGGAAAAACCTGAAACAGGCTGCAGTTCGGTTAACGTTAACGGAAGACGGTAAACTTGCACCTGCTTTGCTAACAGGCTAAAGCCGAAACTGCGTCAGTTAACGTTGGTATAGTAAATAAAGTAAACTTGACGAACAGAGAAGTAAGTATGCTTTCACAACTGTAGCTAAATCTTGTAACCAGACCGGGTTAAATAAAATGTGGAAAAATACTGTGAATAACGTTCCTAGACATCACTGAGTATGAGCTCACGTCCTTTTTTAAAATGAACACTTTTATTGTATCGTGTTATTTAAGGATTTTATATTGCAGTGTACACATATCCTCAGCTGTTAACAGACAGGTGTGCTGAATGGGCAGAAATGAAAACGATTCATGTAGAGAAAAAAACAACTAATGCAGTCCTGCTGACTTTTGTCATGTCACATGACTGCATGAATATAAGCATAATTTTGTGTTTCATATTAAAGGAGAAGAATAAACTTCTAACAGATTAAATATTTTCTACACAATGAAGTAAAGCTTCTTTAATTTTGATTGTGGTAGTAATAACTATCAATTGATTTTTTTATCAATTGATCCAACAAATAGCCTAATTTATTGATAAAGTATTTTACATATAGCTACAAAATGTCAGACAATGAAGGAAAGTGCCCTTTACGTTTCCTGTAGGTCAAAGGTGACTTGTGGAGATTTCTTATGTTTTCTAATCAACAGTCAAAAAAAAACCTTTTCAGTTTACCATCACAAGGACCAAGAAGAATTGCAAACCTCCACAGATAATGTTTGACACTAAAAAAATAGCAACTTGCCAATAATCAAAGTATCTTAGGGCTGCAACTAACGATTGTTTCAATTATCAGTTAATCTGCCTATTATTTATTTATTATATCATTTATTCCATGAAGTGTCAGAAAAGTGCTAAAAACGCTCATCTCAGTTTCCAGGAGCCAAACGTGACGTCTTCAAACTGCTTCTTTTGTCCAAACAAAAGCCCAAAACACAAAGACTCCTCATTTATTTTCATATATGACACAGAAAAGCTGCAAATCCTCACATTGTTGAGGAAGAAACCACTTCACTGACAAATTGTTATATCTCTGAAATATGGGGAAAAAAATGCTTCACACCACTTTTTTTTTTATTAATATCTCTGCATGAGGCCCCAGGCCCATATTTAATAAAAAGGTGAATTAAGGTAAAGTGAGATACGTAATAAGCCTCACACTTTTAAGATGCTGTTTATAGTTTCAGAGTATCCCGGCCTGTGCTATGGGGTTATCACTGACCAGGGCAGCCCAGTGGACCATGACCAGCGATGGTACTGGCAAACTGGAGTCCACGCCAATGAATGAGTCCTTGTTGAGAGAAATCCTGCACTTTGTGGAGCAGTTCAGCTCCCAACACCCACAGGAGGCAGAGCATGTGTTCGCGGAGCCGCTCCGGTGGAGTACCACTTTAGTGGCATCTGATTTCAAAACAGACTATGACATCAGGTCGGTCTAATCACGAGGCATGCAGCTGACTGGGCAGTGCTTTTCATTGTTACGTGTTTGTGCAGGATATGCTGTCACCATGGTGTCGAGATTTATTTTACCTTGGCTGTCCTCAAAGTAGGAGCTAAAATTAATTTGTTTTCGTGCTTCAGTTTGACTGAGCACATTCCGTTTTATTTCATCAGAAGTTCTGGTCTACTTTCAGTGCGTGGTCAGCTCTGTACCTTGTAACTGGGAGGCAGAAAAGTACCAAAACAATCTGATCTGTCTTAAGTGCATTTGCATTTATCATCTGATACAGGTCACATTAGGGATAGAACCATTTATACTGTTTTCTTTTCTTCTGTCCTCAGGGACTCAGATGTACAGTCCCATGAGAAAGACGTTGAAGGGAATCCATTGTTGCAGCTCTCCCCTCCTACTGTTTATGTGCGCAGCTTCAGCCAACTCTCTAAACTAGTTCATCTGGCAGACGATAAGAAGCTGGAGGAGGTTCGAGCATGTCTAGAAGGTAAGCATGATGACCACAGGACGAGATTTGAATCTAATTTGCATCCTGAGTAATCAAACCGCCAGCATACCTCCATAACCCGCAGACTTAATTTGTTTGTCTTCCTAGTTATTCTGTGCAACATCCAATTATGTTTTAAGTATTTACTTTAGGACCATTGCCAAAAAGAGGTGAGGCAATATGTATTTGTCTGACAGAAAAACAAATGGTACGTATGGTAAAAAATCCATTCATTCACTATAAGGGGATTTTTTTTTTTTTATATGGAGGGAATATGTGTGGAGAAAAAACAAAACAAAAAAACAGCTCATATGAGGTCGGCCGTCTTTGTAAGTTAATTCAAAATGAACCCAAATGGCATCGACCTCTTTTTGAAACACTGTACTCAGCCTCTGAAAATTCACTAAGCCTCATGTTTTTGGCTGGAGCGCAGAGGCAGGCCAGCCCTACAAACACGTTTGTAACAGAGTGAGGGAGTGAGGGAGGCGACCAAATTTCAGGATTGGTCAGACAGTCATGACTTTGTCCTCATTGGTTGTTGCCCTCTCAAAATGAATCCATGTCAACCATCACAACATCCCCAGGGGCGATTCGCCTGCTGTGGAGTGAGTGTTGAGCGGTGTCGCTAAGCGACACAACCGAGAACATCCCATCTACATGCTGTGACCATGTGGTGACTGCACCATTCACATTGGTAGTAACCTCGACTAACCGAGGCGCTGTGACCCGCTGTGTCACTACGCCCAGAAAAGTAGTTCTTTGGTGTCTATAGCGCGGTTAATATGCAGGTCACAACATGTAGATGGAGCTGTTGGAGAATTCTTGGGTGTGTTTTTGTTTGGGCTTTAATAGTGTATCCCAACTACTTCTACTGAATGTGCAAAACTGCCAACGCGAGGCTGCTATCTAGTGACCAACCGAATGCACAGAGAAGGGAAAGACATCAGTGTTCTTGTCTTGCATAGGGATTGTGTGGGAAGTGCAGTTTTCCATTGATCAGAGCTGTTAATGTCATTTTTAGTGATATTTCTTGTTCTGTAATATGTTGAAATAAAGAATTAAAATCAATTAAAAGCCTACATAAACCATTCATTCATTCACATAAGCATTCATAACCTTTAATTTATTCCTTTTTTTGTTGTTGTTCAGAAGAATGTCATTTAATCTGCTGTCATTAACCACATTTACTGTCTTTCTGATGATGTCCAGCCATAAAATAGGTTTTCACCTAGTCTTGTTTATTGTACAGAAAACAGGGGCCCTGTGGTCAAGATTCTTGGTCCAAGGTTTGTCCCCATCCTGGAGAAGGAAGGCACCCGTGATGATGTTCAAAGTCTGGTAGACAACCTGAAAAAGGGAGATGAAGGCAGTGATTCAGAGGTCGAGGTCAAGCTGTTTCTGTCGCTCCAAAATTTGGATGACCAGATCTTGAACAAGTGCCTCAGAGAGATATCCGAGTAGGTGTTTCCTCCATCTCCAGCTCTCTCAGCATTCAATCTGATTATCTATCCATCCTCCACGGCTATCCCCTTTCACTCAGACCTAACCAGTTTGACTGCATCATGTGGTTGTTTTTGATTGAAATAGGCAGTAGTTTTGGAAAAGGAACCGTGAATGAATGAGATAAATTGGATGTTTGTTTTGTTTTTGGACATTTTCATTACAGTCAAGTCAAGCTCGACACCACCGCAGTAAAGAAAGAAGTGGAGCTGTTGAAACAGTTCTGCAATGAAGGGGAAAATAGGGTGCTGAAGTCGGTTCGATACACATCAGGTTTGAATTATCTCCACATTTCACTGGTTTTTGCAGGGAAAGCAGTTGCTATTAGCACTAATGCTGGATATTCAAAGTATAAAAAAAGGCTGTGTTCTGCCGCCACAAAAGACATGGAAGTCATTATATCTGTCAGATTCCAGTTTACCAAGTCATCAGTCAGTGCATGTTTATTGCTCCATTGCAGTGTATTTATCGTGCCCTAGCAAAATATTCAATGGCATGTGCACATCAAGTGGTAAAAGCAGAATGTGTCCCCTTTTCCAGGTTGAATTGACACCTTCTGTTAAAATACTCTCCCAACCAGCCTTAAAATATGATATTGTCACCATGTGGCTCTGTTTTTCAGTGGCTGATTTATACTGCAAGTGAAACTCTGACTCTACCTTGGAGCACTATGTTATCCTCCTTAGCAGCCCAGTCATTTGTGATGATTTCTCTTTCTGCTTCACTGTTTTCCCCACTTTCCTTCTTCCATTGGAGACAAAGTTGACCTGATTTCACGCAGCACTACATAGTACAGAGTTTACTGAAAACTGCCAACTTTTTTTGCCCGTCTTTCCAGATTATGAATTTTCAAACGGCTGTCATGCCCCGCTGTGGAGGCAGGTGCATGGTGAGATTTGTTACCTTGTGATTGAACCTTGTGACACCGAGGCGCTCTACATCACCTGCAGCACTGCGGGAGTTTTCCTCAACGGGGTAAGAGGAGGAAGATAAAGCACTCTGGGCTACATCAGCTGCAACAGTCAACATAATATTGATTTTTTTTCTTCAGTGGGAGAAAATGTTTAGAGAGGTTTCTTTCTGGCAAATATTTTCTGATTCATCACGGCACAGTCAGACACGTGGCAGCAAATTCAGCTTACATATTCACATATGTAGTGCGGTTTTTCAGGGATTTTGAAAAGAATTCATCAAAGTGACTTTAGTACTTTTCCTCAATCATAAATCTTAAGGCAAGAGTAGACCTTACAATGTTTGTTTACTATGCATATTCTCCTCCCAAACAACATCCCAGCACACAGTTATCAGTTTATCTAAATCGTCTAATAACCAATGAACAGATTCCATCATCTGTTCATTTGTCCACAGTATCTATTTCCTATACCTAATTTAATGTACCAACAAGTAAACTGTGAAAAGCAGGGAAACAATGTGGATTTGTCTCAACTGTAGTCTTCTCTTAAAGGGTACTTCCTCCAATTTTTAATCTCATCTCCATCTATCCAAATTAGGGATGTAATACGAAACCCAACAATATTTTTTTTGTCAATATTCTCTGTGTCTTTGGAACACAGTTTCAAAAACTCTTTTTCTTCTTGGAACCAGTGACATCACTGGTTCCAAGAAGGAAAAACCAAAAAGCCCTCATTATTTAAAAATATGCAATATTCAATCAAAGAAATGTTCCGATTTGACGGAGAACAACCTTGTAGACCCAGCAAGTACCGTTTATTTGTGATGCAATGCATCCTGGTACATGTAGGCACTGCAAGAACGGCTGTGTGTGCAGGACAACCCCAAGACTCAGCTTTCTCTGTCACTGTAGCACAAGCTGAGGTTTTTAATGCTTCAATTTACTACAATTACCTTAAAAATTGATTGTGCATCCACATGAAAAGTGGTGGATTTTCCCTTTAAGCTACTGATTCATTTTAAGTTAGACAACCAGCACAATATTCAGAACTTATTGCACAGTACAAGACGGCTTCAATATTATAATCTCATGCCCATCTTTCAAATGATGAAGACATTCAAAACACTGTTACAAAACAAAAAAAGCTATGATCTGTTGCCCAAATGAAAACAAAATCACCAGAATGAAAACACAGAGTTTGAAGCAGCGGTTATCCTTTATTTGTTGACAGTTCTTTGTTAGTCATTTTAGATTTTCTTTTTCTTTGTTCAAACCACATAAAAGTTTTTTTCAGATTAAAATCTCTTCAAAAGAGACCTGGCCAAGAGGGCATTAAAACACGGTTACAGCCATAAATCAACCAGCATAAACACACTAAGACAACCGTTACATGCTACAAAAAGTGAAGATAATTTGCAGTTGAGACTGTTATGAGTTTCCAAAACTATTAAAATAAAATAGAAAACAATGCATTAAGTAGCAAAGGCCTTGAGCAAGAGTGCTATTTTCCAGATCATTTAAAACTGACTTGAGTAATCACAACTGACATTTTAAAGTGCCTCTGTGCATTGTTCCAGCTGGAAGGGTATTTAAACAAAGTACAGTGGTCTACAAGATAACCACACCCTGTAATAAAACATAGCGCACCATTTTTATCTTCAATCCAACATCTTTAGCCTCTGGCGTGTGCAGTCATTAAAGAGCAGATCATCATAATCTAATGCAGTTGTAAAAGTTGCCGATATCAGTTTACAAAACAATACAGACAACACTAAAACCTAAGTTCTTAATGTTTTCTGAGGCAGTAAAAGTCTTTAAACATGCTGAATGTGAGTAAAACAAACAAGAAAAAGTTTTCAATTATCATGTATTAATAAATACACCTACAGTTTCTAAGATCAAACAATCACTTACCGAGCTTTCCAAGATTCCCTGAGAACACAACTGCACCGAGAGCGTCCTTATACTTGCTCCTCTCTGAATGTCTCTCCGAATGTGTTTGCAATCATTTCTGAAAATTTTTGCCCAGTGCAGCACCTTTCACTCCTTCACTGACTTTGCTGACAAGTCATAGGTTTCCTGCCTCTGTTTCTTCACCTGGAAATGTTTTGGCCAAGGTGAAAAAAAAAAAAAAACTGCAACCTTAAGCCGAACTGGTGGCATAGTTGCAAATAAAACCTCAAAGAGCAGCAGTGTCTTAAACCTAATTTAGCGGTTTACATGGTTTTACACTTCCTATCTGAGGCTGTCTGGAGATACTCTGTGCTTGCTATTCCAGCTGACATGTGGGTCACATTATAATTGTGGTTTTCAGAATTAATGAAGCTGTTTCTCACTTTGTTTTCACAGTGCATAAAACAGGAGGGGGCGGAGGGTGGCTATGAGCGAGCAAGTGATACGTACAAAGACCTGGTAACACTTCTGAAGAGCAGATCTCCACATTTTGCAGAGAACATGAACAAGCAGGTACAGTGGCAAACAGACAACTGTGAGTATCATGAATACAATAATATCTTATTGTCGTAGCCTTGACTTTCAGCTCTCAAAGCAAAGGTTTGTGGGTGTTGGAATGCCTTTTTGTCCCACAAACAAGGTCCCTCTTTCTGAACCCCTGATCCCTGATGCTGTCTGACTCATAATCATAAACAGAGTCAGGATTGTGTAACCGGTGTCTGTGTTGTTCCATGCTAGTGAGCTAGTGTCTGGTTGTCACTGTGTTGAAAAATTTCAGAAGCGACCTCCTCCGTGTTCAAAACATCAAAACAGACAGCCCCCTCACACTCACCACACACACAGGTAGACACGTACTCACCGTGCACACACACACACACACACACACACACACAATGACAGAAACAGACAGAAACTCACACAGACACACATACAGATATAGACACAGACAGACATGCAGACACACACTCACACAGGCACAGGCAGTGACACCCCCACCCCCTCCACACACACGCGTGCACACATGTGCACACGCGCACACACACACACACACACACACACACACACACACACGTAGACAGACACACATGCTCGTTTCCAGACATTGAAATATGTGTGATTTATTCAGTAGTGCTATTTCCTGCTTTAGTAATTTGACGACATAACAAATCGCCTCGATAATAGATTCCAGCTGCGCTAAAAAAATCTGTTAATCATTACAAATATTCTTTTTTGTCACTGAAACTGATGTTTGTTGGAAAATGTGGCATCACCACACGCTCTTGAAAGCCTGTAAAGACCACTTACCGCTTACTGTCTTCTTTGGATGGACTCTTCAATCCAGCAGCTATTGGACAGATTGCCGTATTTTTATTTTTTTTTACCAACGTTCATGGGGACCTAAGGATAAATCCTAATGACTTTGACTTTGAAATATATAATATCTTCAAAAAAGGAAATGAGACTGTCCATGGACATAGCCATGATCACTAGCTAAATAAGAAAAGGGTTTTGTAGATAAGTCAGAGCACTAAATCAAGTCAGAAGTTGAACGCTTTGAGACGGTGACATTGAGGCTATGCGACCACCATGTGGTTCGTTTATAGTTTAACAGTATCTTTCTGCTTCTAGCATAAATTTAGGCTTCAAAAAACACAAATGTGTTTATCTTCAAAGACTGTCATGCTGAACACTGTAAGTATCATAAACTTGTGTTTGTCACTGAGCTTACAATTGGCGATAATCCTAAATCCCATTTTAAAATCCCATAAACTTTTTCTCGAGGGGAACCAGCGCGATGCCAGCTGTTGTGTTGGCCTACAAAAATATGTCATCCCTTCATCACTCTATAGTAACACAGGAGCTCTGAAATGACCTGTGATTGGATTGAATAATTATTTAAAAGTGGCTGTAATTTAAATTTACTGCTCAGAAATTGAGACGTGTAGTAGATGGGTTGATGAGAGAGTGATTTTGGACACAGCCTTAGCCTTACTTTGATAAAATGAAGGTATACTTCTATACTGCACAATGTACTCTATCTGTGAAGTGGTGATTGGTCCGTAAGACTTCTTTACAGTAGATGATGGATGTAAAGGTGTTACAGTAAGCTGGAATGTTGTTAATGAAGACTTCCGTGAACCGTGTCAAAAAAAGATATTCAGGCTTTTATATTTTATGACTCCTGTGTAAAGAGTGATGCCCTGAGTCTGACCTATCTAAAAATGATGGACAGCTGCAATAAAATTTGCTGCTAGCGAATGTGCGGAGGCACAAATCATTGTCATGCTCTTTTTCAGCCGTATTCTTTGAATCTTTTGATATGCGCTTAAAGGGTTCTTTAACTTATTTTGACTCTCGGTGCTGAATAGTTTCTCTCTGCCTCTATGAAAGATACTCACCCTCATATGATCGGGTCAATTTAAAAACGCATTGCTTTGAAATTCATTTGATTGATTGCTGACAACAGCAATCAAATGGTGCAATATGCAACTGATGTCTGAGATATTAAGGAACTGCAGTCTTTCTTGTGGATATGGTCGATTGCAGTTTTAATTTGAGAAAGCAAAAGCAGCGGCGTCTGTCAGAAACACAATCTCGCAGCTCCGGCTCAGTCCCCTGATTGCAACGCAAAGAGACCAAACTCAGAAGGCGATAGCCAAAGATAACAACACCTAATCTCCAAACGTATCTGCTTATTTGCAGTGCGAGGAAGTCGGTCTTTTTTAGCTGGTCTATTAGACTAGACAGCCTCAATCAATCGAGCACTAGCAGCCAAAGGAGACGTCGGCTGCAGCGCAGGGAGGAAGCAGACTGGCCTTCCCTGCTCTGTGTTGTGGATTCGTTTTGACATCACAGCGTGATTGAAAATTAGACATGCTGTGTAGTTGCATGCTCAAGACTCTGACTGAAAAGCAAAAACTTTCTGAGCTGTGGATTTGTTTAAGTCATTCACATCCTGAAATTAATATAGACTGCCTCACTGTCATAGTCAGTCAACAGAAACTGCTCGAAGTTTGCCACTGACAGATGTTTTATGGCCAATGGCTTCATTTTTGCCGCCCTGCTGCTTTCCATCACTATGGATCAAGTAAATAGATACAAATACACCCAAAACACATGTGAATGGTTTAGGGGTTTAAGCTTTAGTCTTCAAATACTGGGAAAAAAGACAAATGAAGAAAAAGGAACAGTGCTAATGATTGAATGCCACCTACTATATAAAAAACCTGCAGGCGTCGGTCCTGCTGAACACAGCATTTGTCTAAAGGCCTGTAGTGTTTTCACATGCAGAAAAGCACCTGTAATGTGACTTTTTACTGTGGCATGTCAAGGAATTTGGAGTGTTCCCGTCTGTGTAAGCGCATGGACTTTGTCCATTTCACATATAATAGAATTAAAGAAGGTTGGTTAGCCTAATAAAGTCAGACTGTTGGTTGGGTGAATTGACTTGTATGTTTCCAATAGCAGGTCACTTTGTGTTTTATGGAAAACAAGTCTTTGGAAAAGTGATTGGGCATGCTTGGCTCCCGCTTGTGCATGAACACAAGCCATAGAATTACATGTTAATTCTTTTTCCCTGCCCCTCAAAATGTTGAGCCCCTAACAAACAATGACAGTCTGAGCTATTTCTCCAGAGCAGGTGTCTGTGATTAAAAACTCTCCTGCCTGCAAACCATTCATATGTGTCTTATTGGCATTCGTATATACCGAGGGTTGTAAAGTTTGGTATAAAGACCTTCAAAACTTCAAAAAAATAATAAATAAAAAAAATTACCGAAGAACAGTGACACAAAGGCGTTACTTTGTGTGTGCCAAGTTGCAAGGTATTAGGTGGAGGAATTTACAGAAACGTTAAACTTTTTGATATTGTTCAGCCAATTAACAGAGGGGGACCTATTTTGCGTAAAACACTGGGAAAGAGGTATTTTATTCCAAAGCCCCAATAAAGACTTAAATGTTATGCAGGTCCGCACATTGTTGAGAAAGGGCTTTTATGTGCGTTTTATGTATTTCATGTGTCACTAATATATGGCATATGCTTCTTCTCTGAGTGAAATAGCCAACACTTTGTCTGACATTTTCATATAATGTGTCTCAAATGATGAATGTCGAGAGGAATCGTGTCACATGGTTGGTGGAAAATATGGCACACAACTAGAGAAGAAGCACGAGTGAACTTCAGAATGATTTTTGTTTTAATGAGCATCATTCAGAGAAGTTTACACAAAGTACATGCGGCTTTACAAATGAGATTTATCGTATATCTCACCACTAGACTTTGGTGCGAATTGAAAGAGGTCTTTTTCCTTCCTCCCCAGACGATGTCTTTTTCCACTTACCAACAGGATTTTGCAGTTCAAGAACTTCCATCGAGACAAAAGATCCAGCATGTGGAATCGGTTGATGCGGAGGAACAAGGCCAACCCCAGAGGTCTTACGAGCAACAGGAAAAGAATGTGCATGAGAAGGCGAGACAACAGCACACGCCGAACAAGGCAGGCGGCAAGAGCAAATATGAACCATGTCCGAGATGGAAGAATCTCGACCTCACGTCTCCGTGTGGGTACGTGATAACTCTTCTCGTAAGACCTGTCCTAAAATATCTTCAAGCTACCATGTAACATGAGTGTGAGGGATCCTCCTGAGCTGCAGATGACAGTGATGCCAGCAGTCACACATCATAAATACATGGTTATATGGTTTATTTTTAGGGCAAGTGCAAGTATTCCTAATTGCATTATGATCTGAGGATTCCTCTCTGCCCAATTACAGACAAAAATGTTAGGAAAAAGTCTTAGAAAAAATCCCCCAAAAATCTATCACATATGGTCTTTGATTGATAAATAGATCTAGCAAGAGCTGAGCTGTTGCAGCTGCACCTTGAGATAACTATACCCATTTGAGGAGAAACTGGCTCAAGATAAAAGTATTTCAATTGCTTGAAAAAAACAAAAAAACTCGCAGAGCCTCTTGTCGTGAATCGTTAAATAATGATTATGTTAGAAAAATAACTGTTTTTAAAATAGAAGCAGGCATAATGACTCTTATTTCACATCATTATAGTAAAGAAGAGGAGAAGAAACCCGGTGAGAGCTCTGCAGAGGAGACGTCTGGTGAAACACAAAAGAAAAAGCTGGAACCAGGAGCCAAGAGCAAGATGAAAGCAGGATTTTCTGTGTCCTCTTCACTGGGACGTCTGTCCTCTCAGAGAATGTAAGTGTCCCCAGTTTGTTCTCATTGTCTGAGTCTACGAGGACTGTTTCTTTTTTATGAGGTGGAGGAACTTACACGAGATTTCGTAACTGACAAAAAGAGCTAATTCCTGCAGAATTTTAAGTAGAAAGTTCAGAAAAGAAAAAATATATCAGCCAAAAATAAAAAGACATAGCGCCCAGCATCTTTTTTCTGTGCACCGCGCCTTTTTTGTGCAACCACTTTGAGTGCTTCCAGTTGAAAATTTCTCAACTTTTTAGAGAGGTGCTGGTGACATCATCGGCACTTTGTTCATCCAGCCAATCATATTAACGTTCTCCTCGCTCTGTGTCTGATTGCCGGAGTGATAGCAGGCCAGTATTTCTATTAAGGTCTTCATCCATAGAGAGTGTGATGGAGAGCATCTTCTGTTTGATGCTTCTGGTAAAAAAAAAAAAAAAAAAGTCAGACAGAAAACAAACAGTGAAAGCAATGGAAGAATTTCAATTATACAGCGACCGTAGTCAAGATATTGTTGTCATAGAGACAAGAAGCGTGTGAAATGGTTTATTTTCTCAGTGCATGATGCTTTTTCTTTTAGTGCACAAGCACTTTATTCAGCGCTCCGCCAACACTTTTCTGCCTGTAAACAATGCCATGTGGACATTGTAGGAAAAAAAAAAAAAAAACATGAGCTGGTGGGGGTTGGCTAAAGTCTCGAGTATTAAACTCAGAATTTTTATGAGTTTTAAACTCAGAACTTTCAGGTTTTAAATTTGCAAATTTGTGAGTTTAGAACTTGCAAATTTGCGAGAAAAAAGTTTTAAACTCGCAAATATATTAAAAAACCCTCCAGTATAAAGTCATAAATCTGCAACATACAAATTTGGGAGAAACAAACTCGAAAATATGCGTTTTTTTTTATATCAAGTTAGGAAACAGTCCACACCGCAAGGTTGGACAGATGTTGCTTGTTTTTGGATTATGCCTGCAGTGACAGATCTGATCAAACTCGGCTTTTCAGTTGGAAAGCCGAGTACTAATACTGATAAGGAATACACAAAGGAAAAAGGAAATACTTGTTTTTTGAGCCCAGTGTGAGAATGGAGTGATTTAGGCCAGAGAATCAGGTTTTAGATGATTCTCTAATTTCAAATGCAGGGACGTGTTTCGAATTTGGAACACGCAAATGTGTGACTTTATAAAGTCGGGATATTTTGTTTTGTTCTTGTAAACTAGCTAGTTTAAAACTTGAAAATATTGAGTTTAAAACTCAGAAATTCTGAGTTTAAAATTAAAAGTTTTAACACACACCCTTGCTTGTTTTTTTTTTTCCTTCCTACAATGGCCCTAATGCGCCGTTGTAGGACACATTCCCTTAGCGTAAGCAAAAAGATCCCATTGTGGATTCACTCATTTACAGTCATGACTAAACATCACAGTGTTAAGGACTGACAGCCTTGTGTAGTTCTTGTTCGGCATCTATCATGTTGCTTCCTGGGCACCCCTCCTTCATACTGACTGGTGCTTTTGATCATTTGCTCCCCTTTTGATGCTATTTTGTATGTTCATGGGAGCTGTTCCTCAGCGGCCTCATTTGAATGTCTACCAAATTACATTGCTCCACAGTGCCCAGTGTTCATGATAAAGTTGTCCAAATGGTCCTAGCAACTTTAAAAAGCCATCTGCATTTCTGTGTGTATCAAAACCCTAACAAGAGCCTTTGTTCTGTGTGTAATGAAGACTCCAGTCCTCCCATGACATTATTCCAGTCTTTATTTCCCTGCTGCTTCAATTCTGAAGAAGTTCAAACTTGACACTTGAATTTCGAAAATCCTTAATGGGTCTCCTTGTGTGGGATGAGCCGGCTGTTTTTCCATTTAAAACACGGGGGAAAAAAAAGGATTTCATGGTATTGTTTTCCATCTGTTTTTGCCTGGCTACGTAATGGCTTGTTGTTACACAATCCCACACCTTCATAGTCTGTTATCTAAGATCTAACTTGCATCATTACCTGGACTTCTTTGTTCAGTAAGACCGCAGCAGGAGCCATGCCTGTGGACAGTGACAGTTCATGTGGGAGTGAGGAGGAGGAAGAGCAGCCGGAGCGTCGTCCAGAGAATAACACAGACCTGCCTTCTGAATACTGGCAGATCAGGAAGCTGGTCGACTACCTCAAGGTATGGTATTGTTACCCAGCACACCACTGTTATCTCCCTCTGATGAATGTCAACCCTAAGTGCTTCTGCTTTTTTCCTCTGCTGATGCTCAGTCAGTGTTAACTGTTTAAAAACCTCTTCAGAATTGCAATGCACTGATAATAAATTCAGTCACGGAGGCACAGGAGGGCGTGGGGGAGCTCCTTGGTATCATGACAAAGTAATTTTCCATTTACACAATCCCACCTGTCTGTGACGCCTCAGTCATATCAACGTGCCACCCAGTAAAAAAGAGGATGTCAGATGAAATAAACTGTAGGTTGCTCCCATTTGAAGCGGCGCTTTGTAGGAAGATACTTATTGAAGTGCTTGGCTCGGCTCGTGGATTCCTGGTTTCTGACACAGGCCTGTTTGGTTGCACATGTGAGCCAAGGCACACGGGAAGGAGCTGTCTGACGGCCGCAGCTGTATGCACCGTTTGCCCACACCGCAGACGGCTGTCTGACGGCCGCAGCTGTACGCACCGTTTGCCACACTGTATGGTTTTGTGGAAGCATACAGTAAAAATGAGGCGCGCCTGTGATAGGTCCGACAGGGCATATGGTGAATATTAATGTGTCAAAACATGGGAGGAAAAGAAAAGAGGGAAGAAACGCCAGTGACCCAGCCTGGCTGGGAATACTTTGGACCACTTGACTTTGGAGATTACCCTGCTCTCCATTATTGATTTATCTGGACTGTGTCTTTTAGACACATTAAAACAGACTAAATTTACTTTCTTCTGACACGAATCTGTTTTGTTACAAACCTGTCCCCTTCCGTTTAACATTAGATATATCCTAAATTGTTTTTCAACTAAAAGAAAAATTAACATAAAGTGTTGCTATTTCAATGTGTTATAATGGATGTTTTTTTTCTGTTCTGGTGCTAAATAAGATTTTTCACAGTAACCGTAACTGAGTGGAGCTGAGAAAACAATGCTGTAAAGTTCAACTTGGGTTGATATTTTTAGCGTGGCAAAATAGAATATAATAGGAGTTTCCCGCTGTAAAAGCAGCCTGCTGTTCCTTTCCAGAAAGAAAAAAAATTAGATGTAAATGATATAAAAAAGGCAAAGTCAGATATAAAACCTCACTGGTTTGTAAATTTTATACTTTTCAGCGGGATTGCGGTGTGAGCTTTCAGGTTTTCTGTGTGTTCCTGCCTCAACAAGATGCAGCGCTGCAGTAACCAACATGTCCCAGCTTTCTATCTATCTGGAAACCGCAGAGCACAGTTATTTATGGGGTTTGTCCAGTAGTCATTTTATAATATCATTACCATCAGACGCTGAAAGTTGCCGTGAGCCAAGTTAAATATCTGTTTTATTTTAGGAGGAGATCTTTTTTCCCCCTTTCCCTTGCACTATAGACAGCCGTTTGTACTCTAGGAAGTTTAACACTTGCATAAAGCGACACATGGATGTTCTGTTTTGTGTTTTAATGATATTTATGGAGGAATATTTGCCTAGGGTTCCGATGTGTTTGTTTTTATACTTGTATGACTGGAGTTCTGTGCCTATAAAAAGATTACATGGTTTCTCACAAAATCCAGCATGCAGATTTAATTCTGTGTGCAGCAAATGGAGGTTTACACAGCATGTGTGTTTGTGCGGTTGTATGTACAGTATGTACTGTAGATTCTTGTAACAAACTGACATGGAAAATGAGTTTTGACATAACTCACCTTCGTTATTTTAGTCTGTAATGCTTCAGTGCCACAGTGTAAACTAACATTTGATCATACTCTGTATTTAAGCCTATATACTTAAAGGCTTAAATATAACCTATGCTGTACATAGGTATATGTGTAGCCTACTGTACAGACCTTCAGTAAATTATGGAAACAAGACAAACTGAGTAAGAACTTTACTCAAAAGACTAAAAGATTTCACCAAGACTAAATTAGCTCCACGTGGTGAGTTTTAGTCAGATGTCATGTGAGCATTTTGTCTGTGTCTAAAGACAAAATTGAGCAGCTGCTGTCACTTAGGTTAGCATGTGACTCTCTAAACATAAAACAATTTTAATATTGCCACACATATAAATATTGTGTCTGATACGCAATCTGTTACTAGTTAACAGATAAACATTTTAATATTGTCAGTGAATTCAGACATTGTCGTAATTTACTTTAACATTGACCTTTTTTTGGTTGTTGTTGAGCAGATGTTTGGGCCTTTTCTGAGCTGTCACAATGAAATGCTCGTTCGTTGAACACTTTCTAAAGAGTAACCATGAGCACAACCTCTCTACATCGCCTCGAAATTGTGTTCCTGTCACAGTGAGTTTTCCTTCAGTGTAAAGGTTCTGTAGATTAGAAAGCTGAGCTGGCTCCTCAACACACATGGTATTGTGTTCAGCCCTCATTAAGGTTGCTCCCCCTCTGCTGGGCAGTCACAGTATTACCGGCCTGCTCTGCTCTCAGGAGAACCATTCCACTAATTGCTGCGCTAAAACAAATCCTGTTTCTGGTGTGCGAGGGCCAGTATCAGCTCATTTTTAACAGAAGTGAAATTGTAGCCAATTATGTTCTAAGCTGTTAAGCAGTGTTTGATTTTTTTTATTGTTTTAATAACTACAGCACACACTTGAAACCTTCACTCTTCAGTGCCTGTGTTGTACATTTAAAAACACGTCTCATCTGGAGAATTGACTCACAAGAATAATTGCATGGTGTCATTCTCATGAGATAAGCAACTTTTCAATTCAAAAACCTGACTAGACGTTTGCTCAGCGTGCACTGCGCTGACTTTATGACAGCGAGGCCTATTAAGTGATCAAGTTTTATGTTATGGGAGATCCTATGTCAAATAAGAAGCGAGAAACAACCCGTGATCATTCATTATTTGCCTGAAGTACCTTTCTCATAGTAGAGCAGGAGGTCGGGTTTGTTCTTGTCATTAGTAACCTTCCCTGTGAGTCTGCTGCAGACTACAGAGAACCTCATGCATCCTTTATGGCTCCACTTCTGCCAAGATCTGCTATTTTTTTTCTCACACTAAGCTTTATGAAGCGCTGGCAGTTCCCTGAGTCCACTTGTTGCCAGTACAGCTTTGCAGACAGGCGCTCTAATATATCTCAGCATTTATACTCAGTGTGCACGTGTACACCTGTTTGTATGAAACAACCAAAGACAAAACCTGTGATGTTAAAAAAGAGGGCCTGAGGTCAACAGGGTATCAACGACAGCCTTATTAACCCTGTCACCGCTCCCACATGCTGGATGTTGTGATTTATAGGCCTGGAGTGGCTCACGCAGGCCGTCTGTGTCTGCAGAATCCAGTCTGCTGCTCCAGATGAACCAGACTAGAATAAGACCTCCATTCAGTAGCGTGAAGGCATCAGTCTTTTCGCTGCTCAGACTGAAACACCTGCAGTGAAAGAAGAGACAAAATGTGTAAGGCATGTGTAAGTGGCTCATGACGTTAGCTATCCAACTGAAATCCTGCCTCTCATAGCACTTGATTTTTTTTATCAAATCCATTTATAATTAACTAACAGTTTAATGTTGTCACTCTTTCAGTTAAATAGCTTAACATCTATGTGATGGATCAGCACAAAATTTTGTTCTCTCTTTCATGGTTTCAAAGGATGAATCCTAACTCACTTTGGTGACCCCCTGACTTTTCCTAGAGCGCCACCATGAAGTTGACATTTTTATTTCAGTGTGAAACATCGTATCAACTTAGATGGATTGCCATCAAATTTAGGCCAAATTTAGACATTCACATTCCCCACAACATGAATCCTATTGACTGGAGATCATCTGACTTTTCATTGAGCTTTAGCATCAAGTCATTGTCAGTCAGCCCTTTACTTTATACATTATGCAATTTTATGACATTTTCTTCAGTTTTAGCTGCATAAATAAGCAAATTAGCATACATGATAAGCTAATATCTGAACCTGGTAAAAAATTACCAGCATTTAGCATAGCTAACATGGTCATTTTTTCATTCATTATCCGTAACCGCTTATCCTTTGCAAGGACGTGGGGGTGGGGTGGGGGTGCTGGAGCCAATCCCAGCTAACATTGTACGAGGATGGGGTTCACCCTTGACAAGTCGGCAGTTTATCACAGGGCTGACGCACAGAGACAAACAACCATCCAAACTCATGTTCCCACCTACAGGCAATTTAGAGTCACCAATTAACCCGAATGTCTTTGGACTATGGGAAGAAGCCGAAGTACCCATGAAGAACCCGCGCAGACACGGAAAGGTTCTACCTTAGCTGGGTATCAAACCCAGGACCTTCTTGCTATGAGGCAACAGTGTTAATCACTAAGCAACTGTGCTGCATAGCTAGCATGGTGTGCCTGTGAATTCTTGTAAATGTCTTGACTGATCACTAACCCTTACAAGGGTTTCTGAAACAGACCTGCAGAGGTTTTAGAAAACCCTGTATTGTTAAGCCTCTGGAGGCAAACCCCATCATTCTTGGCCTACCATTGGAGGAGGTGAATTTCTGTTTCAGACTTCCTTTTCTGTGTGCCACTCGCTGTTTACAGTCCAACTGTTTACAATCCGACGCGAGTTAGAGTTGGAGCTGAGAGACCACATCTACCAACGGATCCATTGAATAGTAGCCAGTTTTGACACCGTTAACAGTTAACAGTCCACTGTTAAGATTACAAAAAACTACAAATGGAAATCAGGGCTTTTCCGGTACCAAGATCATCCTACCTTGCCTCTACATTCAGTGAATGTAGAGTCTGTTTATGGAGACTA
>JAQLOL010000013.1:16186456-16205002 GCA_029783665.1 Naso thynnoides
TACCTTGCCTCTACATTCAGTGAATGTAGAGTCTGTTTATGGAGACTAGTCATGGCATAGACTACAGTTAATGTAACCCCACCAAAATGGCTCCCATATATTAAACTGCTCTCCGAAATCCCAAGGTCGAACAGTGGGTGAATCGGTTCCACTCTGAGCATCTGCCCCTGTCATGCTCAGCGGGTCAAAGATCTTTCACCATAAAAGATTGTCAGATGTTGTCAATGTTTTAAAGAATGTCGACAATACTTCAAGACCAAAGCTAACAAAAGTGAAAGCACATGATCTGTTTTCGTTTCACCCAGCTATCACTCCTAAACATAGCTTTTTTTGTTGTTTTTACAAGGTACGAAGCTCGCCTGCCGAATCCTTTGAAGAATGAGAACGGAGCAGACAAAGGAGGCAATAGATCCACTGCTGTTAATGGGCAAATGGTTCACATTTAGAGCTAGCATCATGATATGGAGAACACATGTGTGCATTATACCACTGTGTCAGAGCGCTGCTTTGTGAGGAAGATATGATCAAACACCACTTGAGACTGTGGTATAGGTCCATGCTGATGAGCCAGCACCTCCAACAGCTGCATGAAACAGATTACTGGCCCGGCCTTCTATATAGTGATGGGCTATTTTCTACTTATATGGGAAGCTGATTGCAGGACATGCTTCATTCGTATGTTTAGATCAAATAATCTATTTGGGATTGTCTTGAAGCCTCAAATTGTTTGCAAAGTGTGCAACTAATAAAGGCTTGTGACTTTTAGCGGAGCCGGCCTTGAATCCAGTCCACTGGAGGAAGACTCTATCTGTAGCACACTTAAACCACCGAAAAAAAAGGAATAATATTTGATTGTTCACTTGCCAGTAGGTTTTGGACCGAACATTGCAGTGTCGCATATCAAAGTAATGTAACAGGTAGTGTACTATAGCAGCTAACCGTAACATTTTAGAACTTTTAGCTTCTGTTCCATCTGACTACTGATTTTTTCCTCTTCTCACGATCAGAGCCATTGCATGTCAACAAAGCTTGTTATGCGATTGCATATGATACAGATTAAATATGGTAATATGAAAAAACGCCGTTGCTGCCAGCCTGGACGGCATTTTAATCATCACAAAGCACAAACCCTAAGACTGGTATTTAAGCACCATAATGCTGTCGACATGGCCCACAGCGAGAGCATTATGTAGATTTATGCTGTGTGAGGAGAACCTGAAAAAAAAGACAACAAGCATTTGGACACTAAATTTAGGAGGAGCCAGGTTCTGCCGCACATGTCAGGATCTGACCACACATGCCCAATTTTAAAACTTCGTATTGTTTATTTTTTTTTAGCAAACACATTGTAGTTAAGTGGCAATAAAACATAGTCAGCTTTCTGCCCCATGTGTGGAGAGGGTCTTGTATTTAAATCAAAAAACAGATTTTTCCCACCACAAAGCACTTGTTGACTTACTAGTGTTTTAGTTACTATGTTGCTAATTGCAAAGGTTCGAGTCTAAAATGATATGTCTGTATATAGCAACTGTCAAAACATATTCTGCTCTTAAAATGCTAACTCATCATTAGGTTCAGGGTTTCGGTGCTAATAGTCCTCTTTTTTAGCTTTGAGGCAACATCTGATGGTTTCTGGGCTTGGCACTGTTGTCAGAGCTCAGTGCTCTGTTAGCAAATAATTCCTTTCCATTAGTGTTTACCACCACAAAGCTAAACACTTAGCAGGCTGTGGTATAAACAAAGCAACCCCAGCAGCAGCAGCAGTAATATTATGGAGGGTAACAACTGGGGAAGGAGGGTGAGGTGAATAAAAGGAGGTTTGTATCCTCTTTCCTTTTCCAAATGTCTGCTTAATGTTTGTAATGTAATGTTTTTCTCCTCCTCTCATCCTTTTTGTCTCCCCTTTTTTTTTCATTCTTGTTTGGCATTATTATCACAGAGAGGCAACCAGACAGCCACTGTGCTCACTCTGTGCGCCATGATGGACTTTAATTTGATGCAGGAGACGTGCCAACTGGCCATCCGGGATGTAGGTGGCCTTGAAGTCCTCCTTAACTTGCTGGATACAGATGAAGTCAAATGCAAAGTGAGTAGCTGTGCCAAAGCTGGACCTGGATGGCCTGCAGGCACAAACAGAGCCGGCCGTGTGTGCCAGGCTGTGCTTTAGTTACAGAAACACTGAGCTGGGTAGAGTGCGTGCCTTTAAAGACACAGGGTAGCAATTATTCTCCAGTGTGTCTAATGACGTGTGGGTGCTTTTTAACCCGATTTCATTACGGCTTTCTGTCCTGTCCATTTTTAGTAGAAATGTGGGTGAATGTTTGGCTACTGGATATTGCTGTATATACTCTTTGTACAGATTGAGGCCTTATGTTGGCAGGTTCTTTTCCATAAGACAAATGTATCATATTTAAAATGTTTCTGAGTGTGAAAGTCGTTGTGTGTTTGCTTTCAGATTGGATCTCTGAAAATCCTGCGAAAGATTAGCCACAACGCGCAAATCCGTCGAGCTATTGTTGACATGGCAGGCCTGCAAAGCATTATGGAAAATCTGGACTCACCAGTCAAGGAGCTAAAGGCTTTAGCTGCTGAGACTGTTGCTACTGTGGCCAGGTTCCGCAGAGCGAGGAAAACCGTCAGGCAGCACGGTGGAATCATAAAACTGGTTGGTAAAAACACAGAAAAATGTAGACGTAGATGTAGTTAAGAGTTACATAAAGTCTAAATTAAAAAGTCTCTTTAATGTCAGTGTGTGTTGTAGAAGAGAAATATGCAGAACAAAACTTGATCTTTCTGTTTTGGTTTTGTTTTGTGTTACAGTCACAGTGTGGCGCCTTATAGAGTACCTAAGTCACGCCCCTTCCGATGGACCTCATTGCACCGTCATATTTAAAAAATATGACTGGTCGTCAATGAGGAAAGGAAAATCATTTTTTGATCCTGTTTGACTTGTGCCCTTAATTACAAATATGATGTTTGTCAATTTAAATGATAATTTTTCATGTGAGGAAAGTCTGTTTGTCATCAAACAGTTGATGTATTATCTTGTAAAAATATATAATTACAAAGACTACATCACCAGTCGCATAACTGGTGTCATAACATTTTCCCTCCTCAGAGTCACGCAACCAACTAACTCCCCCTTCGAGTAGCTGCAACTCTCGACACAACCTGATTTATAATGGTTTGCACCTCTTTTAATACTTTTCTCCTCGCCCTGGAAAAATCGCGGTGAAATCTGCCGGGCTGACGGCCATGTCTGTGTTGATGACGTATATTTTCCGAGACATGTAGTTCACGGAGCGGTTGCGCAAAAAACGTTGTTTTACTTTATTGTGTGATGACGAAATTCGACTTTCTTTAGGTGAAAAATTATCTTTTAAATCGCCAGCCGTTGTATGTGTAATTCAGGGCACGAGCCAAACAGGATCAAAAAATAATTCGTCCCTCTTCATTGACTACTGTTCATATTTTTCCAAAACTAAGGTGCCATGGCCTGGAAGTAGAGAGGCGTGACTTAGGCACTCTATTTCAATGTAATCCACATACTGCTATGTTATTTTCTTTAGAGTGCAAAACATATATCCAGACTTTTAGAACTTTGTTTGGAAGCACAGCAAATCAGTCACCCATGTATGTCCTTTTCACACGGTACACAGATTTTGGTCCATTCCACATTTTCACCCAGTTTTGGAAAACAGCATAGTGGGTGCTGGGTGCAGATAGAATGTCCCCGACATCCTCTGACCTGCATTCATGTTTGTTGACAGAGGGACCTGTGATTAAAGCCTCCATGCCTTGTATATTTTCCTCAGCCCCTAAATCGGATGTTCTCATGTGCAAGTCACTCACGGAGGCAGATTAATTTCACGCTATGCTACGAGACCACCTTTGAACTGTGCTGTGTGTAATAGCTTTGCCTGTTCTGTCTCACTAGCCAGGAACTATGGATTAGAACACTGAATGATGGCCATAAACCATCGCACTGGGCTTTTCAGGCCTAACATCAACAACATCTGTCTCGACAGTTTTCCGCTCCTAGCATCTCTGGCTTTTTTATTCTTGCGGACCCATTTGTAATAGAATTTTAATTACACCCTTAATCACAGCCAACAACTTTCTTTTCCCACCTGGAACCATCTATTATCACTCCAATACTCCATGCAAACTTTTCAGGGTCTTTGAATTTTATGTGTATGGAGGTTTTCTGCTTGAACACGTGTAGCCTGTCTGTTTGTTAGCACACATTTTCATGTTTATGCTCATCCACATACAAGTATGGATGTCTGGGTCCCTCTGCTCAGGTAAAGCTGCTGAACTGTGTGCCAAATTTGGCCGAATTGACTGAAAACCAGAAGAAGGATGTAGAGGTCGCCCGCTGTGGGGCTTTGGCACTGTGGAGCTGCAGCAAGAGCACCAAGAACAAGGAGGCCATCCGTCAGGCCGGGGGTATCCCTCTGCTGGGACGCCTGCTAAAGTCTCCACATTATGACATGCTTATTCCTGTGGTGGGCACCCTGCAGGAGTGCGCCTCAGAGGTAGGGAGGGGGCACATCCTGTATATTGTGTTTAACGTAGACCACGTTACAAGTCATGTTTTGTATAATGAAACCTTCAAGTCAGATTGTTTGAGCCAGGAAAAAAAAAATGTCATGAAGATGAGTGTTAAATTTCAGGATAAGGCTGGTGATGTTCCAATTTTTGAAAGAACCACACAAGCAATGATTTGATTCTCAATCAAGTGTAAAGTGTATTTAAACCTTTACTTAACCCTCCGTGCTAAAGAGCTTTGTTGTTTACAGACTATTAAAAACACATCAGTACTCATCGATGCACTGTTAACAATAAAGCGGATGTAAAAATATGCAAATTTATGAAAAGATTGAGGGTATAAAAATCATGGGAGAAACCAAAAATATGTAAAAAGACGTGCCATAACTATAGATTTTTGTTCATGTTATTAAGAGGGTCTATAACTTTTTGTGTTTCTGTTTACAGGAGAGCTTCAGGATTGCCATCCAAGCAGAGGGCATGATCGAGGATTTGGTGAAAAACTTAAGCAGTGACAATGATGAGCTACAAATGCATTGTGCCAGCGCAATCTTTAAGGTACCTGATGTTTGGGGTGGGATTCTCTAAGCACCTAACAATTCGATTCGATTATGATTCAGGGGCCTATGATTACATCATAAAACGATTACCGTTACATCAAGATGCATCTTGATTTTATGTTAGTGTGACACAGCTCACATATAGCGCAGCTCTTGTTCAGTTCACTTTCCGTCAGCTTTGTAGAAGCCAAAGTGCTTCCAAACGCTTTTATCTGCTCTGTGCTGGTCGGATCTTGCAGTCAGCCATGTTTCGTTTCTTTCTTTTTTTCTTGTGAGCTTCCCATTAAACTTTGTCTTGAACTTGAAACTTTGTTTTGTCTGCTTTACCTTGCTGAAACTTTAGATAATTGATTTTTGGACATTTATGAATGGATTTAGAATTGTCCACATCCCAATCGTGGTACATCTAAGAATCGATGTTTTTCCCCCTGCACCTGTTGTATGCAAAGGCTGTGAAAAAAAAAACAAAACCGCTGAGCAGAATTGGAAAAAAGCACAGAGTATAATTATTTTCTTTGTCTCCACATGGACATAATAGGCAGGCATTGATGTAGATCTTGCGTCTCTGTTTTGCTTTGCAGTGTGCAGAGGACAAACAAACTCGTGACTTGGTGCGTAGATACAAAGGTCTGAAGCCGCTTATTTCCCTGCTGAGCAAGGCGGACAACAAACAGCTCCTGGCAGCTGCTACCGGAGCCATCTGGAAGTGTTCCATCAGCACGGAGAATGTGGCTAAGTATGCCGGGACTCAGGGTCTCACCTGGTTACCTCTCATTAGCACACACACAAACTTCACATACCAGAGATACAGAGACACACTGTGATCACATCTTGTGGCTATGTGTTTGTAATGAGTGGGAACAGATTTTAATGACTTTGATAAAACTCTCATCATGCGAGTATAAAAGGGGGTTAATAGCAATTAGGCACTTCTGCCACATGCGCCCATGCATTTTGAAAAATCTGTTTTTTAGATGATTTAGATGATGCAGTCGACAGAAGTGAAGAAATGTGAACACAGAACGTCAGTATGGGTTTAACTTACTTGCGTGCATCTTGGTCGTTATGCCATCATCACATATGTTTCTTTTATGGGGCGCTCTTATTCATTCATGACCAGCTGTGTCACTTTTTCCACTCACACTCTGTTGTCGTATCTCACTCTCCTTTCCTATTGTTCTCATGTTCTTGACATGATTATTCGAGTGAAACGTAAAGTTTTTTCACAGGTTCTATCTGCTGTGATGTTTTATGTGAGTGTTTGCTGCTGGAATTTAATCTTTTCCACCGTTAACAAAGGCTCAAGTAAACGTGCTGATTTTATAGACTTCAGTGATGTGTTATTCAAGACTTGTTACTATTGAACCCAGCGTAGGCATACTGAATGAATCAGACTCGAGATGGGGATTTTCTAATGTCAGACGACACAGGCTGATGGAGTCTTTAATCATTTGTCATGTAAGGGAGAGGTTTATTTGAGTGCCATTAAGTATGAATCCCTGAGCAGTGACATTTCTGGATTGGTTTTTGACTTGCCCTTTAGTGTCAAATTATTTTTTAGTCAGTAATTTTCCCTCTTAAATAAATAATGCCCAGAGACCGTGCCCTGGCAGCCCCATACATTTCCACTTGCGCGCTCTCAAGAAAATGATCTGCATTTCTACTTTTATTTAGCGAGAGGCAGCGGTATAATATATTACCCACAATTCAAAGTTTAATCTGGAACTGCAACCACAAACTGATTAGACATGGTCTTTTAATCAATTTTATGATTAAGAGCAATTTTGAAGGATCAGTGTTAGCACATGTAATCGTCTTTTGTCAGCATTGGCCACATAGGTTACATACACTGTAAACCCCACCCATTTTCCCAAAATAGCTTTATCTGTGAGATATCATGTTTGTTTACGATTTTTGGCTAAATAAACACAGACGTTCTCTTTAGAAGGGTGAATTACCTATACCTAGCAACTTTGACATGTTGTATAGTGTTTTTACACCCTGTTTCAACATGAATGGCAGTGAATGGGGTTCAAAAATGCAGTCTAAGATCTACTAAAGTACACACATGGTCAAATTTTAACAACATTTGTAGAAGATAGGTGATCTCTGCCAATGTTGAGAAGCCAAAAATAGTCTGGTGTGATCCTTTAAGTTTTAATATTTTTGTCAAGGTGAGATTATGCAAAAAACACTTTTTTTATGATTCGGAAATACTGTAAAGTTCAAGTTGCAGTAGAATTCTAAAAATGATGATAAAAAGAAGCTGCAGCTCTCACAATGATCTCTCTTCACTTCATATATCATGACTGGCCAAATGTTATCCTGCATTTAAAATCTAAGTTAAGTCCTCCCAACTGGAACTGAGTGTCTGCTGCCACATTGAGTTAAGAGAGGATGCCTTTACAAGAGCAGCAGCATGACAGAAACATTCTTTCAGAACAAGATAGAGAGATCACTGTCCGCGTTACCCACGTCAAGAAAGAAAGTCATTCAGGGGAACTGACATTTGCATTTATTTACGTGATTAGTATGTTTAAACGATTTAATGAAGTGCCATTACTCCATAGACCAACAGTCCTTCTTGTACAGTTAAAATCAAGCCGTTTTAGCTTGATTTTTGGTCATTAAATGTTCTTAAACAAACAACAACAGTAGGAATTTTTTTGACCCTAACATGGCGTGATGAAACAGGTTGACTGCACTGACCATAAGTAACGTGGCAGCTTATTAAACTTGCTTCCAGTACAGGCTGTCTGCCAAATGTAATGACTTGTCACACTGCTGCTATGTGAAATACTTACATTAACTAACAGTAATGGAAAAATATAACAATGTCATTAATCAGACGCACACCACTTTAATGTGACATTTTACAAACACTGGTTGCCCTCACTCTATCTTTAACATGCCACACAGGTGTCTTAATGAGATGAACAAAGTGCAGCAATATGAAGAGAGGTTTCATTTCTTGGTTTCCTTCCATGGTTTTTGTGGGCAGCTGGTTGTGAGTGCAGGTGAAATCTGGCTACCTGTTCGAGTGGAAACTAGCATGATGCGCCGCAAATGTTTTTAATGTGCACTTGAATGTATAAGTGGATCAGTTTTTCATGTTTTCTCGGGCTTATTTGAATCACTTGAATTGTCTAGGTCAGGAAAAAGCTTGGAATGAAGTGGCCGAGCCATTACTGTCAAAAATGAAAGGCTGCTAATGGTAACGGGGCTTTAGGGCCATGCGCTCATTTCAGAATCAATCACTGGCTGAGTGGTGTACTGAAATGAAAATCATTTTGGAATATATTTTGCTGCAGCAATCACCAGAGGCAGAGTGTGTATTTTTTTCACTTTTCTTTCATTAAGCCCATGGTCAAACGAAACAGACGCTGTGGTCCACTGCAAACAACATGATTTTTTCTTTTATGTGACTGATGATTTGCGTGGTCTGGACAGTATTGAAGCCGGGGGACCTCCATTCGAGACAAGTAGCAGCATGTGTAAGCCATTTTCCTGATTAATGAAGCTTCAAAATGAGAGATGATTGATGCCTCGAAATATAATTACATTCATAACTTAAGAGTGTTTGTTTAAAGACCTCAAAAGCTCATGTTTTTCATACGACTTCCAAAATTACAAAGAGATCATACTAGGAAAATGTCTTTTGTAAAAGTCCTGCTTGGAAATTCTGAAACATTATTTTGTTCAGATTTATGTATGCATTGATATGTGGCCCCTTGAGCTTGTATGCTGAGGTGTTATGGACACACAAAAATGCTTCGAAAAGCTTTCACAAAAGAGTAACGGAATAACTTTGCAATGGAAAGTCAAGACTGCCAAGACTCAGACTGTATTTGCCAGCACAGTAATGTTTGGGGTCAAGATTGTGGGGTTTGCTTCCAATTACTGACTACCCCTCCTTCTTACCTCTGCTCCAGCCCTGTGATGAGCACGCCATAATTGCTCCTTCAAGTGATACTTGTGCTTACCTCACAAAAGTTCTGTGCTCACCCAAGTTATTCACGGCTCTGCTGTTTCTTTGAAAATGAGGTTACATCAGCGTGTGAAATTTCAGGTTGAACAAGCGACCAACTCTTTCTCTCTTCATGGTCTTTGTTAATCATTTGTAGGTTTCGGAAATGTTATACTTCCAGTTGGATCTTCCTAAAAACTTGGGATGCACAATAAAGGATTTTTTGCCTATATTGATACGCCGATATTTTACAACTCATTTTGCCGATAATCGATACCGATATATATGTTTGTTTTTTTTCCCACACCTGCTTGCAGAGATCATCAAGTCTCTTCAGTAGTGGAATTTACATACTGTAATATTTTGGATGCTCTCACCGTACACCCTGTCACTCTAAAAAAAGCTTAAAATTATGTAATATTGATTCCTTGTGCAAAAGAAAAAAATAATACTTGAACTTACATTTTGTAAAACATGTCATTTTTATTTGTGACAGTTGCTTTTAAACAGAACAAGATCTATCCCGCTTCAAACTGGATGATGCTCCCTGAGACAATCATAACAATACAAACAACCAGGGCAAATTTGGCCGGTTTTACAAGTGACAAAGTCAGTAAACGTAACGTCTGTCCACAGGGAACATGTGAAACATGGCGTCAACTCGAGCGTTTAATCGAGGAAACAGCAGCGTATTATTTTATCAGTTATTACGTCAGTGGATATCGGTGTGCTGTTTAATTTTAAGGCCAATATTGGCTAATACCGATAATGTGCCGATAATATTGTTCATCCCTACTAAAAACCCTAGGCAGTTATCTGCACTAGCTGAATCTGTGACCAGTGCAGAGGAATGAGACAGTCAATGACAGGCAATCAGTCATAAAATTTTGATGCACAGAAGCCTCAATGCGGTTCCAGTGTCTTCTGACAGGCTTTAATAAGCTTTCGGTTTTGTGGAGTCCAGTGTTTGCAGTAGAAGCCGCTTCAGGCAGTCTTGTGTAATGTAACTCTTACCATCATGTAATTACTTCAGCTGGCATTGGCTTAACAAAAATAGGCACCACTTCCCATTCATTTATCAAAGGTTATAAATGTAATTACAAGATGATTCTATTGTAGTTGATTGGCGATGACACTTCAGCAATGGGATGGGAAAACAATTGTTTTTCTTCATGCCGAATCTCACTAAACTTAACTCTGGCTGCTCCTTTGTTCATTAGCATTGTTTTCCCCTGCAAGAATAGGCAGTGTGTCGTGGACTCTGACCAAGAACTAAATGACCTTGGCCTCCGACAATAGCTTAGGACCACAATGCCAGCAACCGTAACTGTGAATAAAAACAGTCGTAGAATTTAACTGTACATCAGAGGTTTGTTGAGGTTTTTTGCAACCGCGTTATATCCTTTTTAAATGTTTACTATAGTTTACCACTCTATAGTATTGGCAAAACAAGGCAAAATCACTGCAAAAGAGGGAGGCAGAGTTTCCAAGCCACAGCAAAGCTTGGTTGTGCAACCTACGTACAAGGGAGAACTGTGAGCAGGCGTGGGAAAACTGCCTGTTTTGCTGGATTACAGTAAGAGATATATGCCCATGTTATTGCACGCAGTAGAGCTGCTATCTGTCACTTAGACAACTAAAAGCATCTTCAGCCACGAAGTAGTGTGGCTCCACAGATGGCAATGCTTTTTATATTTTGGGCTGTCAGCCGGCTGTTCCACTGCTTCAGTCCAGGCTGACATATCTCAGCAACTACTGGATGGATTGCCACGAAGGTTTTTACACACATTTATAGTCCCCGAATGATTAGTGACAGTTATTGTCACGATGCCTTGACTCTTCATCCAGCACCGCAGCATCACAGTCAATTTTTTATTTTTTTTGTATTCTCAAAATAAAAATGTGATTCATAACTTTTTGTACTGTATAGCGATACACCTTTGTATTAAATGGCTCAGCAACTTGGATCGGATTGTCCGGAAATATGGTACATTTGCATTTATGTTCATGTCATATTGTAATAACCCTAACCTTTTTTTATCTTGTGCTATCACCAGGTTTTTGTTTGTAACCAAACGCCTGCAGAACTAATGACGTCCCCATCACCCTCAGCTGTGCTTTTTGCTTATTTCCAGTTAGCAAATAAATACGTGCTGACACATTAAGCTAGGATGTGTTTATATTTATCAACAAAGTAAATCTATGCAGAAGTGCAAGTTTGTGAACATGGTAACAATTATACCTGATTGACATCAGTATGTTTTGCACTTGAGGCGATGTAGTCCTAAAGCAAAAGGCTGTTCAATGTAAAGAGGTTCTAGAATGTAATGTAGAGAGGTTCTGCATTGCCTCAAAACATCCGTAATTCAATGCAAATGAAAATAAAATGTCTGTATGAAGGCAATGTAGAGCGCAGAAAATTTTAAATATGTAAACATGTTGCTGTTGGTTCTGTTTACAGCCACACTATGCTCTGTCTGCTTCTCCACGCAGAGAGCAAGCTGACAGTTATGTACGGCACGTCAGACACTGACAAGGCAACGGTGCCTTGTACAATCACACATCAAAAATCTGAACTATCCCTTTAAATTCTGGATATCGCCCAAGCCTATTTAGCACAGCCTCTCAGAGCTACATTACTCTTTATATCACTTGATGTAATACATACATAATACATATGTAAAAACAATGTAAAGTAATTGCTGCCCCTCTTTCTCCTCTCCACCCTTTTAAAGGTTTCAGGAGTACAAAGCCCTCGAGACTCTGGTTGGCCTGCTGTCTGATCAGCCTGACGAAGTACTGGTAAATGTAGCGGGAGCCCTGGGAGAATTTTGCCAGATATCTGCTAACAAGGCTGCCATGCGGAAGTGCGGAGGCATCAGCTCGCTATTTAAACTGCTCTTTGGAACAAACCAGGCATGTTGAATTTTCTTTTGCTGCTAAGAGACATGACTTTACCTTTTAAAGCAACAATATGTAACTTTACTGATACCCGCAGCTTTGAGAACAAAACTAAACGATGCATGTTAATACGTCGTACAAAATAGGAATTTCAGGAAAACCAGGTCATATTTTACGGAGAAAATGTCCTCTGGTTTTCCCTCTGATGTCCTTCAACTGCTCTGCCTCGATTCTGTGATTCACGGGGTTGTCGGGGTCCTGAAAACAGCATGTAGGCTGCCTGCAGACCGAAGCTACAGCTGCAGTAGCGGATTGTTGCTGGGGACAGGTAAGCTAAATTAAAGACTGCAGACAGACAGAGCAGTGGTAGGACATCAGAGGGAAACCAGGGGACATTTTCTCAAAATATGACCAAAGATAGTCCATACTAACCCAAGATACTGCACTGTACACTCTGCCAGTGGTATGAAATGGTATACAGTTCCAGTCTCCTAAGTGGGCGGAGTCATGTCTCCCCTAAGGACAGTTAAAGAACGACCATCCCTCCCCCTCGTCTGGAAGTGTTATTAGCGTAGCTTGAATGGATAAAAGCAGATGGATTTTGCTTTAAATGATATTTGTTTGATGTAAGATTTAAGTTTTACTTTATGGTTTCACCTGTTAGACCATTTAAATGTCCATTTATGTTCGTTGCAAAGCAAACAGGAAGCACCAGTTCCCACATTGCGAGAGTGTGCTGCTGAGACAAAGACAGTCTCAAACAAAGTTAATTTTCTCCTGATTTACGTGTCTGAAAAATGACATTTTGGTGTCAGAATGTTCGGAAGATGTGTGTCTTGTGAAAAATGGTCCATTATGTATCTTGGTGACGATGGGCAGAAGACTTGGTCATAATCTGAGTCCATTCATTTCTCCCATAAGAATGAATGGACTCAGGACTGCTTCTTGTGTCCTAAAGGGGAGGGGCCGTGGCTAAAACAATGTGACACTGATACAGGAAATGAACGGTCAGTAGAAGGTCTTGGCTTCGTCTCTGATACGACCCGCTTTAACCAAAATTGCCCTTTTGTGTGACATATTAATGCGCATTGTTAAGTTTTGTGTTTTTTGAAGCCATAGGTCGCAGTCAAAGTTACATAGTGTTGCTTTAAAACATGCTCCTATCCTGACTTACGCATGTATTTTTCATTTTTGTCATTCAACCAGGCGCTGCTTGTGAATATAATAAGGGCAGTGGGTGCCTGTGCCACAGATGCGGATAACATGGCGTAAGTCTCCCTCCTTATCCAACAAGATAATGTGGTCTTGACATTTCGAGTACAGTTTACACAAAGCAAACAGCCCCATGTGAGGTGTCTTTTAAAATGTGATTAGTGGCCAACTCACTGTCATTACTAAATTAGCAGCTCCAAACACACATCCTTGGCTGTCTACTGATGTCATATGTTTTGACGAGAGAATGACAGCAATTTCGGGATCCAGACGCAGTATCATTAGCCTGTCATGGGCTGATGCTTAAAGAAATCTATGCTCTTTTAATTTGCAATTACGCAGGTACTTTTCTCTTTTATCCCCAACTTAATGACAGACTTTAAAGGCTTTGTTTATTGTACCTGCTGTGTTAAATATGGTTGTGGTTTAATTCCCAGTGCTTGTGGTAACAGTCAGGACTTGAGCTGGTCAGACGAACATACCTAAAGCTCTACCCTGTCCAAGACTGCATGGCTGGGAAAACAAAGCGAACCACAGTCCAGAGCAGCCTTTGTTCTGTGTTCATTTAACCTCACCCTTTATACTGCAGAACATTGTGAAGCTTCCATCTGTGCCTCATTGCTTTTACAAGGCTGTTATGGACAACAAGTCCCTTTTTAATTAGCACTGGACACAAACACAGCGTAATGGCTGAGTTTACATTGTTAGTTAGCTGTTAATACTATCATATAAGCCTGTTACATTTGTTTGGAGGAAAAAGGCGAGTGGTTTAATAAAAAGTGAAGCAGGTCAAATTAAAGCCACTGACTGTGGTAAACTTCACACAAGAGGAGAAGTGTTTTTGCGTCGGTTCAGCACGTTCTCCATGTTTTCTCACGGTGGGTATATTTAGGCCAGACATAATTTTCAGCTTTCACACTTAGCAGTAAACAGAAAGTTCTCCTTTCAACAGCAGCTTTTGGCATGTTTTGTGGCGATGACCTATTTTGAGACATGTATGTGTACAGTAGTTTGCTGAGCAATTAACGTAATTCACATCTGATTGTTTCCTGCTTTAGCTCAATACTCCCGGAGCTGTTTTTCAGATTCCCTGTGATTAGATGGTGTTTGGCTAGCTAACAAACATGATGATGATGATGTATGCACGATGCCACACAGTTAGCTGCAGCAGTCTTGTCATTGAACATTACCGACAGAAACTTTTTCTCAAACACCACCTTGTGTAGATCAGAGCAGTTACTCTCTCATCATCATTCTGATGCAGGTCGTCCATAACTACTGAAAGCCCAAAACAAACACCAATCACTTTCAAGTTTTCCACCAAACACTCATGTATTTGTTTTTCATTCCCAACCAGTAGGCAACGTGTGGTTAATAACATAGCACTTCCTCCAGTGAATCCTGTGTAGCTACAAGAGCGAACACTCGTTGTTTAATGCCTCCAGGGTTTGTGGTCGCCTCCTCTAATCCATCAATGTCAGCTGCTACTTCATTGCTAATCTGTTTCATACCTGCTTCATGGGAAGACGGAGTTGCTCTGGCGGATGATATGACACTTTACTTTTGTTTTTGGTCCTCTTTAAGAGGCCCCGCAGACTGGAATCTGATGTTATGATCCCTCTAGACTGATTTATGTGCAAACGGAAGACAGATGGCGAAAGGGACGTCCCTGATGAGTGTTCGCTCGTTGCCAGTCACGGAGATACTGTGATTAGGGAGTGTTTAAGTAATTATGACAGCATTCAATGTCGGCCTTGTTGGTGGAAGCACACATGGGAAACACGTTACATGTTATTTATACCAGACAACGGGTGCACTGTGGCGTAATTCTTCGGGTTCCCAGACCCTGACTGCAGTTTTGACTACAGCCATGTATACAAAATGAAATACAGCTCATGCCTAAGTAAACTTCATTCAGACCTTGTGAAATATTGAGCGACCTGTCTCTGGTCCTGTTTGATTTGGAACGAGGTCCTCTTTTGGCTCTGGTTGAAAAACAAGCCACCACCATAAAGTTTGTCACAGGTTTCTATTTATAAATCCATGTATGAAGCACTATACACGTGTATATACAGATGCAGTTAACCTCTGGCTGTAGTATCACCACACTTCTCAGCGGAGAGAGATTTGAGTGGGACAGACAGTGGGTGGGTTTCAGGCCTTGACAAGAACTGAAGGCAAGTTGTAATGAAAAGCCAATGCTGAAACGGAACCACGCTTTGATCCTGTTTGGCTACAGTTGCGTTGAGCTTGCAGCTAGCCAAGCTGATAGAGCCAGAGCTCTGAGAAACAAACCTGATCAGTTTCACCCTTAAATCTTTCAAGCAGAAAATAATGCTTAATGAAAGATTTGATTTAAATTAAGAAAATATTTGTCTTGCTCACTGTTCAGTCCTTCCTGTTTTTTCTTTCTCCCACACTCACCCTTCTCCCACTATTTCTCTGTCTCTCTACAGAATCATTGACCAGCATGATGGAGTCCGCAGAGTGTGGTCGTTATTGAAAAACCCTAGTGCAGATGTTCAGTCCAGTGCTGCCTGGGCCCTTTGTCCATGCATTGAGAATACAAAGGTACAGTAGGGTGAATTTCATTCGTCTGCCTCTGTCCTTTGACTGTGTGAGTGAGGCACATTGAAGGCAAATACAATCAGGTCCGTAAGTATTTTGACAGTGACACAATTTTGCCTCTTTACGACACCCCAGTGGATTTGAAATTAAGCAGTCAAGATGTGGCTAAGGTATAGGCATCCAGCTTTAATTTGATGGGTTTAAATATATATACCGTATATCGCAATCTGAAATCTAGCTCCCATGGACATCACCAGATACTGAGCTTCCTCCCTTGAGCTGCTTTCGAGAGGTGTTTTCCGCACCCTCCTTCAGTTGCTGCTTGTTTGCGTTTCTTTCTACCTTCAGTTTTGTCTCAAGTCAGTGAAAAGAATGTTCAGTTGGGCTGAGATCAGGTGACGGACTTGGCCACTGAAGAATTTTCCATTTCTTTGCCTGAAAAGCTTGTGGGTCACTTTTCGCAATATGTTTTGGGTCATTATCCATCTGCGCTGTGAAGGCCTTCCTATCAATTTTGCAGCATTTTGGCTGAATTTGAGCAGTTAGTGTAGCCCCGTGCAAGTCAGAATTCACTCTGCTTCTTCTGTCAGCGGTCACAGCACCAAGAAAAACCAGTGACACAGTTTTGCTGCCATACATGCCCATGCCATAACACAATCATGCCGTATTTGACAGATGATGTCGTATGCTACAGATCATGAGCTGTTTCTTTCCTTCTCTACTCTTTTCTCTTTTCATCATTCTGGTGAAAGTCAGTCTTGGTTTTGTTTGTTCAGAGAATCTTGTTTCTGAACTCGGCAGGCTTTTTCAGTTGTTTTCTGGCAATGTGTAATCTGGCCTTGTTCTTCTGTGTTACCAGTGGTTTGCATCTTGTTGTAAACCCTCTGTATTTAGATTCACGAAGGCGTCTCTTGATTGTAGACTTTGACAATTACACGCCTACGTCCTCTAGAGTATTCCTGACTTGGGTAGATGTTATAAAGGGGTTTTTCTTCATGAAAGAAAGGATTCTACGATTATCCACTTCAGATTCTGTAGTGGTCTTCCAGGTCCTTCGGTGTAAGTGAGCTCACAAGCACGTTCATTCTTTTTGAGAAAGTACCAATTTGTTGATTTGGCCACTTCTAAAGTTTCTGCTCTATGTCTGATTGGTTTGTTTTGTTTGTTCAGCCTAATGATGGCTTCCTTCACTTGCATCAATACCTTTTTGGAAGGCATGCTGAGAGTTTCAGAGCCAGCTACCAAAAGCTAATTTAAAACCCGGAATGAACGCCAGACCTTTTATCTGCCTAAAGCTGGGGTAAGCAATGTCTGGAAATCAAGCTAGCTGTAACATTAGATTCCTAAGAAAGCAACTCTTCTGCACCCTCCCCTCTCTGTTTTTTGCTCTGGTACGCTTTTATTTCATTTGTTGTCACTCTTTTTTATTAAGGCAAGTTTGTACCAGAGATTTAAGGCAAAATGAAACATTTGTGGGGAAAGTTGCAGCATTTAAACTGGTCCGTTTCAACAAGACTCATGTCGGCTGATGGTGTTGCCTACAGAAACTATTGCTGCCAAAGCCAGTTTTAGGATGTAAGAAGCGGCACTTGTTTCAACAGCTGGTTGAAAGTCGTCACAATCTGAATACAAAGCCAAGGAAAGGGGCAAAAGTGTCTGGTGTTCTGTCAGACCACCTGGATTACAATATTCTGAAAGGTTATTATGAAATTTTTGTGTGATGACACCAAAGATTAACTGTCTACCCCAACTTTAATTGTCATGAAACAACAAGGGAATAGGCCACACATGGCCATAAAACTGCTTGTTGGTAAATTATCCAATTACTTTTCAGCCTCTTAAAAATGCAGGACAATGTATAACAATGGCAGTTAAGACAATTTTTTTTAGTAAAAGCTGTTAAAGTTTAAATTGCTGATTGCTTCATTTCAAATGTATTGCGATGTTAACAGGCAGAATAACAAAAATTTGTTGCCTTCTAAATACTTGTAGACGTGACTGAAGATAAAGTCTAAAACAAGGAGGTCTGCTGAGATTGTGTACTTTCAGAATAAAGGGTTAATCTACGCAAAAAAACAGAATCCTGCCTACATCACCATGCTTGTCGCGGAGCTGTCCCTCCAACCTGCTGCGGCTGGGAGGTTAGCAGGGGCAGAGCCGTGTCGGAGGAGGCTTACATGAACCTTGGGCTAATGTGAAACAGAGGTGGCTCCTTGGCACACTGCGATTGATGAACTGGAAGGCAGACTAAGTAATATCCTGTGGCATTGCTTCTGATTTCCCAGTTCAAAATCTTTGCTCAACATGCTACCAGTTACAGAGGCACACCATCCATGCACAGAGCACAAAGTACCAGACAGTTCCTGTGAACCCTGATGAGAACACTGCGCAAATGACTGGCAAAAAAAAGTGACATCATGGGTAATATCACAACATGTGTTTATATCCATATACAATAAAATTAACTGTTTGCAGGTCAGTAAACATGATGTTTGTTTAAAAAAACAACTGATTTTACCATCTAAGTCTTGTGTAAATGTATATAAACAGACTTTGATGAAGCACTTCTGCATAAAAACAATGTGTGAAGTGTTTTGTGTCTTCAGAAGAGCTCTGAAAAGGTTGGAAAAATTGCCTCAACTGATGTCACTTGAGTCAGTGTGAGCTTACCAGACCTCTGCTTGAGGTTGCATTGTTGGAAATGGAGATGCCACGTTTTGGCAAGGAAGTGGAATGCTTGCAGTAAAGTGGCTTTTGGTACAATTTTAGTCTTGTGTTAAACAGCAG
>JAQLOL010000013.1:16213795-16226237 GCA_029783665.1 Naso thynnoides
AGTGCAAATTTGGCCCATTTCACAAGTTACAAAGTAATGAACACAACATCTGTCCACAGGGACTACGTGAAACATGACATTGATTCTGGTTTTTAAGCAAGGAAACAGCAGCCTATTGGTTTATTGGTGGATATTGGTGGATATAGGCCGGCACGCCGATATCCATTTGATTTAAAGCCAACATTGGCTGTTACCGATAACGTGCTAATAATGTAATGCATCCCTGTTCAAGAAGCAAAGTTCTTGGATTGCCTCCTTTAACAGCGAAAGTCTAGAAATTGTCGTCTTTGTTGGCTGGGATTAGCCGGGATGTGACATTGCTGCACTGAAACCAGAGAAACGATCCTGGTGCTGTCCAAACACCACTCGTAAGCCTGCTGCAGCGTGATGTTTGTGAAAGAAATGTTTTTCAAAATCCCCTCTCAGTCTTTGGAGAACAAGGCTTTGATATATGTAGCTTAAAAGTGCCTCAGTTGCTGTATTTATCAAAGCTTCATTATGTTTAGGGGCACGGAGTCCTTAAGTGCTTAGTTGAGGGATGTAATGTTGCCATTGGTTCATTATGGATGTAAACAGGACGATCTGAAATAATTGCGAATGTGGCTTCGGAAACCTCAGCGGTACACCATTGTGATTTTACCAAGGGGCGCACATTGAACGCATTAAGATTCATCCATTGCACCAGAGTATTTATGCTTACATTTACTTTTACTTTGATTCAGCCCCACAGCTGCCCACAAACATAATGTAGTGATTTTGCTGCAGATAAAATAGGAAAATGGCTCACCCCTCCAAAGCACATGCCACTCAGTGGTATTCCATAGATCCAGTGTGTTCCTTTTTCATTATTCCTGCATAATAAGCAACTCTTTGAGCGTCCTAAAATCTTTTAAAAGTTCAGTTTTATGTAACCAAAAAATAAACTTTTTAAAGCTGGACTTTTCTGGAGAGCGAAAAACCTTGTTCTGCAATAAGATCTAACAACATCCATTATACAAGCCACTAATAGTCGGATATAATCTGACCTTTGGAGCGGCGGAAAGGCTGTCAAGTGGTGTGGTTCATGCTCAGGTTTTTAATGTCGAGCCTGCCCCGCATGACTTTCATCTGAACAAACTTACAGAAGCATGTGTGCTCACAGCTGTAACCCCTTTGCTGAGGCATGGTTTGGAAGGATAAAGTGGAACACACACACACACACACTGAATACACACACATGCACACACACACACACACACACACACACATGCACAGAGGAACATGTGCCAATGTAGCCGAGACTGTCGCCGTTCAGCCACTGTGTATCTTTGCAGCCGGTGGAAGTGTGCAGTGACTGCTGCTGACATGGCAAAATGTTTAGCTAGCTACCGCACCTCTTCTGGCTCTTTTTCCGAAGGTGTTTTACGACAGTGTTAGAAAACAGTAATTCATCTGAAATCTGTTCCTGCTGCCAGCCGTAACCTCTGTCCTTTGTTCTCCCGCAGCCCCTCATCTGCCTCATGGCTTCTGATAATGAGGAGACCAAGGAATCTGTTTCTGGCTGCATGCGCAACATCCGACTACTGGCTCAGGCTAACAGGAAGGCCAAATGATTTTACTGACAAAAGAGCATCACAACACCCCTGGAAATCTTATAGGGACTGTACAGAAGTTGTCAGAGTGGGGAGGGAGACTGAAACAGTGAGACCCTCCCCAGGTTCAGTAAAACGTGAAATAAAATATATGGACAGAACAATTTTGCATCTAATTACATGTTAGGAGTCGGCACTGCAATATTTTCAGTTCAGCACACCCACTAGTAAAACAGGTTGGGTTGTGCTAAACTTACACTACAGTATGAGCTAGCTTCACGTTATAAAATGTTAATTTATGTTTTTCTGTGTCAGTGCAGAAGTTATAAAGATATTTCAGAAGTTTTGACGTGGGGCCTCATTTTTAACTGACTCTACTCTCTTCCTATTGATAGAGACCATTTTCAACTCATTTGATGTAGTTGGCTGTTTCACCGCTAGTGCTAATGCTAGTGCAAGTCAGTGGCACCAGTAGCAAGCCAACAATAGCCTCTATCAAACTCTGATTAAACACTCCAGGTTGCACCCAAATATCTAATATGATCTAATATGACAACAGTCTGTTGAAGTGGATTCAAGTGTTTGTAGAATAATTTTAGAGGTCAAACTACGGCTGAATTTCTTTAAATTAGTGGTTCTGATTAGCATTAACAGCAACAGGAAGCTGACAAATGATTAACTTCCTGTCGCTACTAGGCCACAAATTAAAGAAATTTAGCTGTAGTTTGACTTTTAAAACTATTCTATGAACACTCGAATTCGCCTCAATAGATGTCTCAATGTCGTTATATTATACTAGCTTTGGCCATTGACCTCCATTAGCATTAGCATTAGCATTCGCATTCGCAGGTAAATGTCGAGCTGACCAGACTTCGAACTCCATCAAACGAGCTGAAAATGGTCTAAATCAAAAGGAATAGGGCTGGGTAGGTCAAAAAAAGAGGCTCTACGTCAAATATTCCAAAATGATCCACGTCTGCTGTTTTCTCAAAGCTGCATTTGTGTTTTTCATCCATGATGCACACAAAATGCTTGTGTTTGATGTAACTGTTTTGTAACTATTAAGTCTTATTACAGTAAATTCAGCGAGAAAAAGGTAGAAAAATGTATCTACATTAAAAAGGAGCACAACGAAAAACCAGACACTTCCTACTTCCTAAACAATCCAACTTCCATTTAGCAAAAAGAAAAAAATACACAACCTTCCCCTTTTACTAATCCCAGCAAGATACTTTCTGTACATTCCTTTACCCGAACGAATTGGCGTGCTGTGACATCACTTGCAAATATTTACCTTTTCGTCTGTCGTGTTGTAGACAAACAGAGATCAGAGTTTGTTTCAGATGTGTTTTACAAACTGTTTCAAGTAAAATGGATGAGAAAAGTGTTACAAATATTACCACCACAAGTGTTATAATAATATGTTGTATCAGTTTGCTTGAGAAAGGTTTCAAATAAAATCTTTCTTCTTGATTGATGAGTGTGTTTATTTGCGCTCCTGCTTCCGTTCCAGCGCCGACTTTTATCCTGAGCTCTGTTTACATCAATTACCTCGTCAGGAGTTCATGCAAACATGTTAGGAAGCCCGCTTCTCGCTCCTTGATAAAAAATAAATGCTTCTTTTTCATGTTTGATCTAACACCAAAAGCTGCATACATTGGTCATGGTGAAACAAAGACGAAGCTGCGTTCTCTGCAGTGACGTTCAAATAATCCACACAAGACCGCAATATCTAAACAGGACCCACATCTGCTGGGGTTGCTCAACCTCCACTTATACCGTCTGAATGCTTCTGTGATTATATGAATATTTGTAACACGTCCAAACTCCGAAAACAGAGCCTGCAACAGGACATTTAAACAAACACAGTAAGCTGCTGTTGGTTATATGGCAGCGCGGACTGCACAAACCTTCTGTGTAAATACCGCACAATAATACGAACACATAAATTCAAGCACTGTTATCATAAGTGAATAAGAAATGTCCATAACAGTTCTGAGTACAATAGTATGTGCTGTCTCCACCAGCTCCACAGATAGTGAATTTAAGCTAGTGTTTTCCACATTACTCACAATTTATTTTCAATAATTTCAGGTTTTGTTGAGGTATTTATTATAAATAATAAAATATATTTTACAAACAAGCTCGTTATTTTTGTCAGTAAAAACAAAAAATGTTGTAAATATTTTGCCAGTTGGGGTCATCTCTGTACCAAAGCACTTGCATGTGTTTAGTCAGCACCAACTATAAAATGATCTAATGAAGGAGTTTTAGGAAAAATGCAGCAAATTGCTCAGCTTTTTCCAATTGCACTTCTTATTTTTGTTGTTTATGCTGCTAAATATCATTTTTTTTAAAGGCTTTTTTCTCTTGTTATCATCTTGTTTTTTTCCATACCGGTCATATTTAGACACTGCAGTAGCAATGTGTGTCAGTGTGTGAGCGCAGCTCGCTGCAGCTGAACTGGGCTCCTCTGATCCCTTTGTCTTCTGTTCTTGTTTATTATAAACAGGCCCTGTCAGGCTCAACAGCCCTCTGCAGATTTCAGTACAAGCCTGTTGGCCTCCACCACTGCTGCCCTCCTACATGTCTGTCAGCCTCTCTGATCCCACTGTCCTGGTCCCAGTTAGCTTAGATGCTCAGCGCTCGACCACAGAGGCTGCCACAAAATGTCACGGGGCTTTCACCATTAATATCCGCCACGTGCTAAAATAGAAAATTAGCAAAACACTGAAAATATGTGGTCGAAAATCTTCATCATGCTCTGAAGTTTAAACACTGCCAGCTGTAAGCGGGGGTCACTGGTAGAGCGCGAATGGAGGAGAGTGGATGAGTAAACTTATTACTCTGAAGAAGCAACTTCCTTCAAAACACAAACCAGAAGCTTAAAGAGGCCACTGTCTCCAAAGCATTCAGAGCAAATAAGTTCAAAAAGACAACAGCTCTTTAATACCACAAAAAAAAAAAAGATTTCAGGCCTCTGTAACATGCTCAAAGTCAGAACTGATTCTGCAGAAATGTTTAAAGGAAAGTTAAACACAGAAAAAAATATATTTTTGTGTGACTTCCTGTGCCTTCCTTTTCTTACGCTGGTTTTTCCGTTCTTTTATATTTTGCCCCCTAATTTACTTAATTGTAGCACCTTTTGATTTTAGCTCTCCTTTTACAATTTAAAGAGATACAGTCGGTGGTGATGTGGTAAGCAGCTCATTTTCTTGCTTATCCAACACTGTTGCAAGAAGACTGATTGATTTTGTCTGAAAGTGGATTTAAAGTCAAGAATGGTGAATAAAGATTGAAATCTTGGGAAGCAGCTACACGTGCTCGCTCTCAAGTACCTTTAAAGGGCAACTCTGTCTATTTTTATCTTATTTCAATCTGTCTGAATTAGGGATATAATGTGAAACTCAACAATATTTTTTTCAATGATCTTTGTTTTTCTGGGACACAGCTTCAAAATCTCTCCTTCTTTCCTGGAACCAGTGAAGAGCTACAAACTGTTCACCCCTCGCTTCTCCTCTCACACTCCAAGCAAGTGGGAGAGGAGCACCATGTTTGTTTTGAGGATTTTCTGACTCTGCAATAAGAAAACCCCATCATTATTACAAACAACGCAATATTAAATAACAGAAATATTCCGATGTGATGGAATCCAACTTTGGACCCATCGCAATTTGTGTTTTTTTTTTTTTTTTTTGTGATGCAATGCATCGTGGTACATGTAGGCACTGCAAGAACAGCTGTGTGAGCAGGACAACTCAGAAAGCTTTCTTGTTTATAGAGTGACTATGTCTCAGCCCTCTACTTCCGGGCCATGGGACCTTAATTCGTAAAAAATACAAATGGTAGTCAATGGAGAGGGTCAAATTACTTTTTAAATCCCGTTTGGCTTGTGCCCAGAATTACACATATGATGGTTTGCAGATTAAAGATGTTTTTTCATGTAAAGAAAGTCAAACTTGAGGAATTTATTGCCTCAGTTAGCTACAGTGACCATCAGCATTGATTGGACATCCGCGTGAGAAGTGGTGGATTTTCCCTTTAAGCAACACCTCTAAAGCAAACATATTAGCATATTGTATCTGGTTTGTTTGTTTGTGTCAGACATGTGAAGAAAAGTACATTTTGTCCTTTAAGGAGTCCTTTTTCTTGACATAAAACTGTTTCTCCATTGAGTCTTTCTGTGTGCCTGTGGCCCTCAAACCACAGCTTGCCCTGACTACATTTCTCCTTGTATATGGATTAAACAAACATGATACAACGTGCTAATTAAACAGCTTTAGAGGCTGGTTGGCTTATTTTCTCACTTTGTACACAGCTGTTTCCACCCGCTTCCAGTCTAAGTCGAGCTAGAGGCGAACCACATCCTGACTCACGCTCCATATGTAATACATAAAGCGAGATTAATGTTGATTTTCTCATTTCCCTCTTAGAAAATGTTTAGCTATTTTTTAAGAGTCTATACAGCTCGAAGAACTTACAGGATGTGCAATTTCATTTAGGCAAGTTTTAATTGTTTATGGTTACCGATGGCTTTTCCAAGAAGCCTGATTTTGTGTGTGTAAACAAGAAACTTGGTGTCTGTGTGTGGGATAAACGATTCGAGAACATAAAGTTAACACACTGAGATTTTAACAGATTTTTTTACCGTGACTTTCTTTATATTCATTAAATTGGCTTTATGGATGCACACGACAGCCCACTCAGTTTTATTCATTAAATATACTAAAAAGAGATTCATCCTCTGCAACCTGGCTTCCTATTGTATCTTCAGAACTTGATGAGGTTTCTTGATTTGCAATATTTGAACACTTTCTGTAAAGACACGATGCTTTACTTTCCATTCTGAACCTGATGTTAAACCTTGCCCAGCACAGGGGAGAGGCTGAGAGGAAGTAGTAAGTTGGTTTCAGGAGCCTGGCCCTCGGGCTCATTGGTCATAAAGCCACAGTTGAGTGTATTAGTCGAGCCACAAACCCTCTGAGAAAAGAAACTGCCACTTTCTTTGGCTCGCCGTCTGACACAGGGACATTATTCATGGGAAATTAGAGGTTATGCCTCCACGCCTCGGCAGAGGCAGCAATTACGTCCGACTCAAGCCGTTCTGGTCACCGTTCACGACGTGATACTTCACATCGGCGATGGAAATAGTGGAGGGATATCCCCGATGTTGTTGCTCCTGTTTAGAGGAAACATGTGGCCCCTGGCATCTACCACACCCCTGGTTCTCAACTGTTATGTGTCACCATTGGCCGAACCTTCACCCTGTCCAGACTCACGCAGCGGTCCCCTAAAGGCCAGCGTGATGGATGCAACCACACTCGAGCACTTTATTAAACACCACACAAGACTTATGAGTGGAAATATCCCTTTCTACAGACGTGAAATCTGTCTGTCCGCATTTTGGGTGGACAGAATAGTAAATATATATCACTTATTTTTATGGTCAGGCAGTCCTTCAGAGAGTTTGCAGTGTTTTGTGATATTAGCTCAATTGTTTTAAAATGGAACTGCTCTTTTGAAGGCTTTTTAAAGATCCCACATCTCCCCAGGCGCTCTGCAGCAATATTTCATAAAAGAAACTAGTGAACAGTAAAAGTTCTTTCCAAATATTAGAAGTGGCTTTCCGTTTCCTGCAGTGTCTGAGGACTATTTTAATGTAAAATCACAAACTGTTGCACAGCAGCAGCAGCAGCAGCAGCAGCAACGTGGTTTGCTTGCGATGTTGCCATTAAAAACATGCGTGTACACAACGGCTTCTCAGAGCTTCATCCAAACAGAGAGCAGCGCTCTCCGGCAGCTCAGGACCCGGGGGTGAACACAGCTTCTCTTCTCAATCTGTAAATTAGCTTTTATATCATTACAGCAGGCTCACACCACAGGTCTGTTGGAGTGAGCCTTTTCGTGTGTCATGCTCACCCGCTGTTTGCTCAGCGGCCTGCGTCTCTGCATCCGTTTCCTTCCTCAGTCAGTCACAAGATCTCACGATTCTGTGCTCCTCAAAAGGTTAAAGTGCTGCCCTGTAATCCCCCTACATTAAGGGACTTTTTAAAAAGGGCTTTCATTGCACAAATGGAGTCTGATATTCTCTTAAAGTGTGAAAAACACGCTGCTATGATGATAAACATACAAACAGAAATGAGTGGGGAAATACAGCAGCATCTGAGTCAGATATTAAGGGTGCAAATGTAATATCTATAGGTCTAAAAAATGTATTCCGTATAATTTCATTCGTCATGACAGCTGTGGCTTTTGGTCATGTACTTAAGTCATAAGGGAGCTTTTTTGTGTTCAATTTTGAGAATAATATCCTTTAAGTTTTCTGCATAGTATTGTAAAAAGAATCACTTAATTAAAAAAACAGCTATTTCTTAATACCCTTCCTCTGTCAGTGCTGATTTCATTCCAGATAGCAAGAGACACTGAGCGAATCTAAGAAGTCTTTATTGTCATGCATGGGAAAAAACATAGTGAGATTTATCCTCTGCATTTGACTCATCCCTCTAGTTCTAGGATGGGCGGGCAGCCAGCACACAGGGACCAACTCCAGGTACAAACCAGTGCCGCGGTCAAGGGCACCGACAGGAAAACTATACCAATAACTACATGTACATGTTTTGGGTGGTGGGGGAAACTGGAGTATCCAGAGAAAACCTACACAAGCATGGGGAGAACATGCAAACTCCACACGGAAAGGCCCTGCCCCAGTTGGACGTTGAATCCAGGATCTTCTTGCTGTGAGGCGACAGTGCAATCCACTGAGCCACCATGTCACCAAGAGTATCTTCAGTGTCAGCAAAAAGAGAAATTTAATCAAACGAAGATAGTCTCATATTGTTTACAATTTCTTTATGAGTAACATCACACATGCAAATATATTTATTTAAGCAGGGCCGGCTGTAGTTCAGTAGGTAGAGCGGGTCGTCTACCAATCAGAAGGTTGGTGGTTTGATCCCGGGCTCCTGTGGTCTATATGTGGAAGTGTCCTTGGGCAAGATACTGAACCCCAAATTGCTCCTGATGGCTGAGCCATTGGTGTGTGAATGGATGAATGCAAACTTCTGTTTAAAAGCACTCTGAGTAGATGAAAGACACTATAATATATAACTATATAATAAATAATACTATACTACTATAAATACAGTCCATTTAACATAAGTTATATGCATAGTAGCAAAAACAAAAGTCTTTTTTGTGCTAAAAAAGTTCCATCTGTCACGATGCTATGCTACCCTGGACTCCAGATGAATCCTAACTCTTAGGGAAGCTGTAGCGCCTTTTCCTACGTCTCGAAATTGATGTGAAAATATAAAATAATTTGAGTGAGTGTAATGTTCCCAGGCTGCAGGGGCATATGTGAAGATAATTCACCAGCTTAAGCAGGTCGCCGTCTTTCTTCTGCTGTTAGCTGTCTGTGCTAGCAGCTTTGTTGACTTTCCTCGGGATCTGCAGACATTTGTCTTTTTTTATAGCTTCAACAACCACTGATGAAGTTCAGCGTGCCGCTTCCTGGTTTTGCAAGGCTTTTACAACCGTGAGCCTTGAACTGCAAAGTGTTTTCTTATCAAAACTTGAACATTTTTCTCCTAGAATTACGACCAGCAGAGCAGGTTGGAGGAGGATCTGTGCAGGACTTCTACTAGATTAGTCATCCTGACTCATCCTGAACTGCTGCAACACTCAACATCTAAGCATTTCTAATGAAACAGTCTTTACTCTGCGGATCTGATGTCTGTCTGTGGTATTCAGTGTAAAGCAGAAGGAAGCGGGGCTGAGTTTACGGATATGCCTGTCAACCACATTAAGAGATCACAGCCTTTTCTCTCTACCTGACCCTGAAATTGAGGAAATGGTGAAATCTAAGACATTACTGCTCTGATTTGATGAAACGTGGAAGGTATGACTCTATCTTATAAGGTTCACACTGATTGGTCTTAAAGGGCTTTTATTTAAGGGAACAATATGTTTGCAGTTATATATTTTTTATGTGCTTATCTTTCCTTGTCATGCACTGTAACGTGAAGATGTTAAATGGGATTTTTTTTTAGCTTTTTCGCACACCCTACAGATTTTTGGGACCTTTCATTCGAGCAGTTTACGCCAAACCGAAAAGAGGTTACTGATAGCCAACAGGCAGTTATATTCATTTGCAGACAAGGATAATGTCAAGTAAAGATGCTAAAAAATGCCAAGTTCCTCACACAGCAGACAGTGATGAGTTGGCACGCGATCCCAGCTGCACAGCTGTGAACCATAAGCTCGGCCAGGTTTCCCTCGCTGGATCATGAACCAACCTGAGAGCTCCGTATGGCACGCCACCAAAATTTATATTATCCCAGTGTTTTCATCGCAACCTTTTCATCAGGCTATCGGAGCTCTAAAGCCGAGGGGAAGACATGAAACTGAGGGGAAAAGCACCAACTCAACAAGTCATCAGCGAGACTTTTTAGAACATCCCGCTTAATTCTGTAACTGATTGCGCACTTTGAGACATGAGCGAGAATTACAAACGTGTAGCTGATGCTGCCGTCTTGAGTTTCTTAACAGAATTAGGAGTACGTTTGAATATTTTGGGGAAGTGGTCAATTAGACGAATGTTCAAATGCCTTTTTCTGCTTTTTATGTGCCTATTTTTCTCTTCTATTGGACTCCTCCACTCCATTTTTTTCGTCCGGCTATAATTCTGACATTAATAAATGTCCTTTCTCTCTACATGACACATAAATAACCCCCCTTTCCAGTCTAGCTCACTGCTGTCAGCTTGCCCAAGCACTCCCAAATACTTCAGAGCTTTGCAACTGTCTGCTCCCAAAGAAAAATACCTGGAGCCTCGACAACCAAAGATAGACCAGAATCATGAGGCGATGACACTCGAATGACTATAACATTTCAGTGAAGTTTTCACACTGGCATTATAAATGGCACCGTCAGATTCGCCTCTTTGTTATTCTAACATGAGCGAGTAGTTCTGGCACGGCTCAGCAGCACAGAAAGCACACTTTGTCTGACTTACTTCAACTTGGATCGACAATGCAAGAAAATCATAGGGTCCGATGCACGATGAAAGCATGTTCTTTGACATATGTATCCATCACCTCCATGTGCACTGGATACCGAACTGGCTTGTCCTCCCTGTGAAGTAGAATGTGCCTATTTAGTAGCCATTTGTGTATTCTTGGAAAGCCATATTTAGAGAGACAACAGAGGATGGGAGGGTTTGAAGAGTGTCGGGTGTTCCAAGTTGCAATTATTCCCCACTGTAATTTCAAGGGGCAATTCCAGCGACTTCCAATAGCACTTGGTTTTGACTCTTGATTACTTTCCGTGGACAAGAACAGACAGCAGGCGTTTCAACTCGCTGATTAGTGTCCAAAATGTTTAAAACCCTTCTGAAAACAGTAATTGGGTCATTTTAAACAACCTGCAAATTTTCTCCTCACTCACATTTTCCACCAAAGCTGGCAAACTATTGAACAAATATGTCTGTGGCTTTACAAGTAGTCCATGTGCCACAGCGTGTAATTCCAATTTGGTTTACATGGCGAAATTAAGTCCAAGTCTGGGGTGAAAACATCATCTTAAATAAGGGGCAGATTATGGGTGCAGAGAGTGAGGTTTTAAAAAATAATTTGGATTGTAATGGCATAAGGTGTTGACATTGAGCTAACACTGATTTCAAGTAATGACCGCCTTTTGTAGCCAGATCCTTTAATACACACTGAATGATGAAGTACGCTGAGGCAAAGACAGGGTGTTCCCTGCTGGATTCATGATGTGCGATGAATGTCTGCTTTTCAATTTTGCATCCACAGGTTCAAAACAGACACCGAAGTCTTCCATTTGAGGCTGTTAAATGTAGATCTTCACCTTGGGCCTCCTGCTGCCACATTATTTAGTTTGTGAAAGCAGCAACATGTTATTGCCTCCGTAAGTGGTGAGCTTTGTTTCCTGCAAAGGCTACAGAGTTAAATTGGAAGTTTAAGGAGAAAACAAATGTTAGATGCAAGGAAATAAAACTCTCACTGCAACCAGCCCTCTAGCAGGCCAGGCTAAGCCCACATGCACATAAACTTCAGTGGATGTGATGTAAAGCAATAAAAGGCTGAGTAACATATGTATATAAAACATACACAGAGATGAGATGCAAGAAGAGAGCAGCGTGTTCCCAAAATTACACTGACGTACATCATTTAAATTACAGTGTTTTGGATGGAAGAGTTAGGGTGACGTTAAACTGAGGTTTCCTTCCCATCATTGTATAAAAACAAAGCTCCAGATGTTGGGATACAGAGCACAAGATATGTGATATACTCATATAAATCAGAATCAGCATGTGGATAATGGAAATATATTGGCCATTATCAAAGAGGTATTTGTCATTTGAGGGATTTTTCTTAACAGGGGTGGGCGTGGTTAAGTGACCACAGTGGGCGCATCCTTGAATATATTACTTTTTTTTTAGATCAGAAAATTTATTGCAAACATTAGCCATGACTCAAACCATCTCAGCCGTCGCATCAGTGCTTTCCAGCATTCTGCAAAACAGAAGGGACATTTTAACTAAAACAGCAAGAACTACAATTTGCTATTGATGAAATTATTACTTGTTAACTAGAGATACAGATATTAGTTTGATTCGATGCACACTTGACTATGTCAGGTTATCAAAGTCATGTAACATCCAAGCTCGGTTAGAGCCCACCCTGAAGAGTCAAAGGTCGAAACCTTAAACCAACACTATGCAACTTTGAAACTAAACAATGTACGTTAATATGTCGCACAAAACAGCAATTTTAGTAAAAGCGGGTCATGTTTTCAGAGAAAATGTCCACTGGTTTTCCCTCTGATGTCCCATGACTGCTGTGTTTGTC
>JAQLOL010000013.1:16229649-16276143 GCA_029783665.1 Naso thynnoides
CCATCATGCGTCTTTTCCTGTGACAGTTTCATATTCAACCTGTGCAGAGAATTTCTAAATTGAAGCTGAAGGGGGAAAACAAAATGTCACATTTCGGCAGCCCGCGAGGTTGTTTGTTTTACATTTAAAAGGGAGAGCACGAATCAAAATAAACCGTTCAGGGTTTATAGACATTCGACCGCAGAGCAGGCAGCGCACAAAGATGCTTGAACTGGATTCTAAAAGACATTTTTAAAACTCAGATCAGTTTTTTTTTTTTTTTTACCATCCAAACCACCGAGTCTGCAGATTAGTAACTTCTGTGTTTTCCCGTGTTGTTTATGGAAAGTGAAGCTTCATTTCACAGAATTCAGTTTTCTGTTAAAAAATGGAGCTTGGGGCTGAAAAGAAAAAGATCTAAAATTTGGGCAGAAATTATGGCAACGCGGTTTTATTGCGCACGAATAAAGTCGAATTTGTTCATTAAAGTTTCTTTCAATGGACCTGCTGTCTGCGCTGTTTATTTTTTATTTGTTTATTGTTTGTTTTATTTTATTTTCGCTTAATGAACTCACTCAAATTCTTTGCTATGCGCTGCAGATGCAAATGTTTACAAAGTGCCACCTTATAGTGACGCATCACAACGGCGCAGTTATGCGCGGTCCGCTTTAGAGATCGTCTACATGCTGTTAAAGACAACAGTGTGTGTAAGCGGGCGTTCGGTGGAGTTTAACCTGATCACACACACCGGAGAGAAGGTGTCAGATTATAACTCCTAACAAACAGTGCGCCTTTTCTCATGCGCAACGGGAACGTGATTCGCAGATGTTTTAGTTTCTTTTTTATCATGATCTTCAACCGAGTGTCATATTTTTAGATCAAGAGCGCATCACAGTTTGTTTTTTCTTACTTGTTCCTCAGGAGAAAGACGGGGACACCGTGACACATCCAAGGAGATTGTTTCTTTTTTTTTTAATTTTTGCGCATCAACTGGGGGAATATCTGGCCAAAGATGAACACCATTGTGTTTAACAAGCTGAGCAGCCAGGTCCTGTTCGAGGAGAAGGCGAAAGAGGTGGAAATGAGCAGCAGAAATTATCTAGAAGTCATCGACGGGCAGCATCCAGACCTCATCTCCAGCAACCAGACCATCAGAGACAGCCAGGCCATCAGACACAGGCGGAGCGGGTATGTGGAGCATTCTGCCGTCTGTACCGCTTCTGGTCAGCATGTGTGGCTTGTGTTAACATGTGGATTAGCTGGAGTCCGAGGTTACTGATGAGGAATGCCTCTCTATTTCAACTTTTTTCTTTTTTTCTTTTAAACTCAGCACAAGCTAACACACTAAGAGAGCAGACAACAGTGACGGTTTTGTTATCAGAGCTCTGTGGTTATTTCTCCACTTGGGCTTAAAGTTTGGAGAGGATTAAAAATATCTGTCTTCTTGAGTCACACTCTGGGGAAATTATATTTCTGATTCTTGTTTGTGCGCAAGAATCCTTGGAAAGAAGTTCAAATTGATTAAAAAAAATGTTCCTGCAGCTGTGCGTAATTTACGCAAAAAAATCTGAAATTTACGCGCAGATAAAATGGTAATAAAAGTTTCATAAACCCTAAAACTGTAACTACTCGCGCTTCGAATCTCATGACTGCAACCTCAATTTTATAATCCAGTCGGACTGTTTTCTTTTGACTCCAACTGAACAGGGTCTGATGGATGAAGGAATTAGTATTAACCGTCTGGACCTCATTTAGGTGTTGATGTTCGCAGCTAATCTTAAAATTAATAAGTAGGTCAGCGTGTTCAGTAGCGTGTCTCCATCTGCTTCCAATGAATAAATGTGCCCTTCAGCTCTCTGTGTGGTCTGCTCAATCACACAAGGACCAAATGTTATCGTTAAATATTAATTTTTTTTTGTTTTGTTTTGCTTCTATGTGACAGAGAGCAGGTGCAAGAGGAGAATTATTTGTTCTGTGAAATGTTCATGTTTATGAGAGAGAACAGGGAGAGCAGTGACCTTAAGGAGCCTCCTCAAGGAGGAACCTGCAGTAATAAGAAAGAATATTATGAGTTGGTGAACTTTAGTGATTGTCAGGTGTCACCTCAAGGGACGCCACAGTTCTAATGAAGAACATTAAATTATTAAACAGAGGCGTGTGCGTGTGTGTGGAACACAGAGTAAAATGTCCTTTCGGATGTTCATACTGATCTAGATTACAAGGAAAATATTTGTAGAACATGAACCTCAGGCAGACTTGAGGTTAGACTAAAATATGTTACATGTGCAGTCAGTGGAGTTTTTGGTGAGATAAAGGGAGAAACGGAGCGCAGCACCACACTGACATCTACAGGTTCAGAAAACCTGGAGCTGAGGTGACACCTCCACAGACCTGCTGCAGGCGGACGGGTGTGAAAGATGTTCTAACAGGCAAACTGTGTTTCTCAGAAATGCATTTCTAGTAATTTCATGGTAATTTGTAGTGATTTATCTTGTGTAATATCACCAGAGAGCTGTTTGTGGCTGCTGACCTGGTGTGGGATTTAAGAATATATAGTTTTTATCTCCACACCAGCGTTTATTCCAGCTGTAATGTCTTTTTTAGAACCTCTGGTAATACAAAATGCTCTTTTTCTGTAAAGCAAAACCAGAAGTATAATTTTAGTAATTTTGTCAGCCCCTTGTGCGATGGCTTGGCTGTGACTGTGGCCCAGCTGCATTGTTCCTGATCCACGTCTCCTGGGTGTGAAATGTTAATCTGGCAAAAATGCGCGCCTGAGGATAAATGTTTTTGTTTGTTTCATTGCAACGTGTAGGCGGTTTGTGGGACACGCAATGAAAAATAAACTGCGAGTGGCCGTTTCTCTCCTCTGCTTCAGCCTCTCTCTCCTTCTCTCTCTCTCCATCGCTGTGTCCTCATGTCTCTCTTGCTTTTAATCCAAACTCTCTCAGCTCAATTGTACTACTTTGGGGAGAAAATTGCACGCTGCATAGAGTGTTCACTTTATGTGTCATGGCTAACGAATTCAGACAAAATGCGGTGATCTCTGGACTCTGCCTGCAGCTGCACACATTGTTTGGTTGACTTCAGGAACAACATAATCCTAGTTCTTTTTTATGGCTTTAAAACCAGATTTTTACTTCAGTTTGAAAAAGGAGAAATTTAAATGCAGAGGGTTGACCAACATGTTATCCAGATATAATGAGCCTGATGTTACTGACAAATGCAGAATGGGCACATGTCAAATCAGCCTTTATTACATTTGGAAAGACTAAATTCGGCTTATAAATATATTTTTAGATTAAAAATAAATACAGTAATGATAATAGTAAAAAAAAGATACTAGACAGAGAAGAAGAAACAGGTTTAGATTATAAAATGGTCAAAAAAAATGTGTCACATAATTCACTTGTATGAATAATCAAGTTTTTATGTGTGCATTATTTAACACCTTGCAATATATTTTACTGTCAGTTCTTTGATTTCTGACGGATATTATTCTGCGTGTCACACCACAGGGGTCGTCCCAGCGGCGGCAAAGTGCGGCACAAGCGTCAGGCCCTGCAGGACATGGCGCGGCCGCTCAAGCAGTGGCTCTACAAGCACCGAGACAACCCCTACCCAACCAAGACCGAGAAGATCCTGCTGGCGCTCGGCTCGCAAATGACCCTGGTCCAGGTGAGTCCGCTTTCCGGCAGCATCCGTCAAGGTGTTGGTCTGTTGATGAAGATGAAATGAAGCTATAAAAAGTGGGAAAGGTGAGAGATTCTTAGTATTCATTCAGGCATGAGTGTGATCAGTGAGGGGAAGAGTGAAGTTTGATTTCTGTGGTTGAGTTTCTGTCTGACCAGGTCTGAAATGCTGGATTCTGACTTGAATGTGCAATTACGAAGCTGTGAGGAGAAAGTGTTTTTACATCTTGAGCTGTTTATTTTACAGCCCTCGTGCAGCGATGGTTCATGTTGTTTCTACCTTCTTCCAAACGCTACAATGCACTTGGCAATTCTGCTCTTGACTCATAATAACCCTCTAAAAAAGCAATTTTATTTTCTCGTATTTTCTTCCAAATTTGTGTGCACATACATCTAAAACCGTTAAGAATTTCATAGGAAAATAATCATAAAATTGTGTAGCAGCTACAGCTATGCATACTGCTCATTCTTATTACTTGGTTTCTCTCTTAAATCCTCAGTTTGATGGTCCGAGCCCACAGTTTGGGAACTTCTATTCTAGTGTGGCTATATTATAGTTTTAAATATGTACTTAAAGTTCTATTGCACCCTCTGCCGATAATACAAGAGTACAGTGGACAGCCAGACTGTAGTGGCTGACAAACTGACCACTGTGAGGAAAACCCGGTGGTGAATATGAGTGTGTTTAGTATCTGGCGCTTGCAGAGGTGTATGTACAGTATCATCTGGCTGACAAGGTCACTGATACGGCCTCACAGAGTCTGCGGCGGCTTTTTTGGGCCGCCGGCCACGCTGCCTAATCTGGTTCTCATTTTAGGAGCCTGATGGAGCTGTTTGTTTTGGTGAGGGCGAGCGGAGTGCGCAGGAATGCTTTGTGTTGGACACCGGCGAACACACACTCACACTTGCCGCTTCGCACACACACACATGCACACATATTTAAGCTGACACCCAAATACCAGCAGAGGTGTCAAAGATAAGTGGATGATTTCTCGAAACTGGACGAGGGTGATGACAGGCAGGTAAATTATTTTCATCACGTTTTTCAACGTGCACGAGGAGCTCTGTGGCTGAATCTGAGGGTTTTTTCTTGACTTAATATTAATATTGTAGTTAAATATATTGACGATTAATTGACTATTTGAGTAGCTGATCAGCACAAAATTAATATGATAAACTGATCATTTAAATTATTTTTAAGCAAAAAGTCTAATATGTGCTTGTGGTTTCTCAAATATGATAATGTGCAGCTTTTCTGTTTTATTTTTTTTTTAAAGCTTTGTTGATTACGTTAAAATTAATTTTGATTCTGGACTAAAACTGATATAAACAAGCAATTAAAGGCATCAACTTGAGCTCTGGAAACATGCATACTTGAACTACTTTCTGAACTTTTCCACTAAGCACTTAGTCAAAATTCCCCAAAGTAATCAACAAGTTATTCAAAATGAAAATATTTGTTAGGTGGCATTCTGTTCTTTTTGTATCCATTTGCGAAGGTTAAGAACTACCCACTTCTTCCACTGTTTAATCCAAACTAACCGCTGCTACCTCGGCCAGTAATGTAGAACACATCACTTTCTGTGCATTTTCCCCTGGAAACTCCCACCTGGTGTTTAAAGCAACTAAATCTGTCATGTTTGAACAGAGCAGACCCGTTTTTCCGCGTAAAAGCTGTAAATTATTTCTTAGTTTGTGCTAATAGACCGGTGCCATCTCCCCATCAGTTGCTGTGCCTGCATGCTGTCTCCTCTGCAGTACAAACGGTGCAGACAGGCCACGGGTGAAGGAGCTGGTTTGGCTGATGGCTCCCCTCCTTTTTTAATCTCACTGGGTGTCATCTGCAGAGGCGTGCCATCCTGTCTCTTTTCTCTCACCCCATTGACAGCCATCTCTCCTCCGGTCCTCATTAGCGAGCCGTCCCACACTTTGCCTCGTCTCACCTCGCCTCGCCTCCACTCCGGGCCAAGCCACATGTATAAGATGCTGCGTTCCTCCTGCTGTGCCATAGCACTGGGCTGGAGACAAAGGGATGTGGGATGGTCTTAGTTAACAAGAAACACGATACTGAGAGAGGGGATCAGAAAAATAAGTACTCTAGCATAAGGCCCGTGTCCCAGCCCCTTCATAAGCCGCTTGAAGTCTATTGAGCATGAAAAGTTATTCTAGTATAACATCTAATGGTCTCCCTTCCCAGTGAAAGGAAGAGCGTCGGCTCAAGTGTCTTTTTTATTGCATCTTGAAGACAGTGTTGGAAAAAATGTATTATTGGAGGGAGGCTGTGACGTGCATCTGCGTCTGAACATTAGTTAATGAAACGTTGCGTTCTCTGGTCGCTCTGTGCTTAGAGGGTGTTAAGTGTTTGTACATGGCGTTCATACAGAAGAGATGTGTGCTGGGGTGTCTCTGCGGAGCGTCTGGGATGTTTCTTAAAGCTCGGCTTCAGAGAGCTGCCCTGCAATCTGACTCTGTTTCTGTCTTTCGCCTCAAGTCTCTCTTGGTTTTTCTGAATGAGAGCGATGGCGGGCAGAGAGCAGACGTTTTCATAAAGGATAGTCTTTGTTTTGCTATGGATGTGGAGGTGTTTGGAATGAAAACAATAACATATGTTTCTATTTGCTGATTCTTCCCACTTCCTCCTGTTTCTCTTTCTCCCTCTCTCTAAGGTGTCCAACTGGTTTGCGAATGCCAGGAGGCGACTGAAGAACACGGTGAGGCAGCCGGACCTGAGCTGGGCGCTCAGAATCAAACTCTACAACAAATATGTGCAGGGCAACGCGGAGAGGCTGAGCGTCAGCAGTGACGACAGCTGCTCAGAAGGTACGGCTCGAGCTGCAACTCCTGTTCTCTCTTCCAAGTTCCATTCAGAGGTTAGAGGAGGTTTTTTGTCCAGTAGAGAATTCAAAAATAGCTCATATCACAGAAATGGGAAGCTGCCCTGTGGCCCCAAACCGTCCGTCACAGGCTATTTACCGAAATCACAAAGTATGCATTACACGCTGGAAATGTGGGGTTGCAAAGAAGAGAGCATGTAGAAACTGAGGCTGGTTTAATGAAAGATGCTTTGCATTCGCTGAATTGTGGTTACATCACTATTGCAGGATCCTTTCAAGATCTTTTCTGGTAACAGAGACTTAAAGTGAGGCTAGCTTAGCACCAGCTGCACTGACCTTTCTGTGCTACACTGAATTAGGGTTCTCACGATACTAGAATTTCAAACGTGATGGAAATACCCAGGAAAATACTTGATACTCGATACCATTTTTGATATGACAGGGATTTTTTCATTTTTTACCAAAACTGGTGGCAAAGGCCCATCAGCAAACCCTTCAACCGTTATATCCTGTATCAGTGTCACATGGGTTTTGCCATGGCCACGCCCCTTTAGGAGACTAGAAGCAGTCTTTAGTCCATTCATTCTTGCGGGAGAAGTGAACGTGCTCACAGATTATGACCAGTTTTTTCACCCCATCGTCACCCAGATACAGATTGAACCCATTTTTCACAAGACATGTATCCTCCAAACATTCCAACACAAAACTGGGATTTGTTCAAGACCTGTCTCTGTCTCAGCAACACACACACCCTTGCGAGATGTGGGAATCGGTACTTCCTGCCTTGCTTCACAAAGGACATAAACGAACTTTTAAATGGTCTTGTAGGTGAAACCATGAATTAAAAGTTAAAACTTGCATCAAACAACTATCGTGCGACGCAAAATCCGTCTGCTTTAATCCATTCACACGACATAATAACACTTCCAGACAAGGCGGAGGGATGGTGGTTAGACATGACTCCGCCCACTTAGGAAATGGGAAGTGTCTTTACCATTTCACACCACTGGCACAGTGAGTGAATGATCTTGTGTTATTGATTGACTTTCTTTGTGTCAAGTTAGTTTTACGTTGGCGACAGCAGCCAGCGCAGTGTTGTGAGTGTCAGCTAGTGTTCATGTGTTCAGCTGCTTGTGAGGGGAGGGGCTGCGTGCTGCCTGTCTGCAGCAGTGCTCTGTGAAGTCGTTAGTCTGAGTGTCTGATCCAATGCAAATTTTTAGTATGAATTAGCATCTGAGTATTGATTCTTTTGACAACCCTGCGCTGAACTGTTGGAGTCTCCCTGTACTCTGTTTTAAACAGCTCAGCAGCTCACAAAGTTTTTGTCTTGTTCTCACTGAGAAGCATTTTAGGATTTTTTTATAGATTAACAACCCTGACTCTGACTCAAACTGTAGTTATGAGAGCTTTTTTATTTGAGTCAATATTCCATTGCATGATATCTAAGTATGTAGCATGCAACACACAGTTTTGTTCTATCCATTATATGGCAAACGTATGTTGGATTGCAAACTGAGTCTCTAGGCAACATTTATTGAAGCTACCATCATATTGTGTGTAACAGTACGTGCTGAGGGATCAGGTGAACGGGGCCCGGTGCTCATTTACTGCCCCTGGGTCTAATAGTGGGTAAAAAATACTTACAAACTTTGCCAGTATAATTATTTGTTTAGCACTTCTCCTTCATTTTAGACCAACAGCCGTATTTGATTTTTGTCTGTGACCCTTCACCTCTCAAGTTATGGTTGCTTGTAAAGTTTAGATTTATTCTGCAGCTGTCTTATTGCATCTTGCTGTAGATGAAAACAATTACCTTTCTAGAATCTACATCTGACTCTGGATCTTTTTTTTTTTTTTTTGATTGGCAGGACGTAACTTACGAGCATGGTGGAGAACTTTTCCATTTGTGTGACTGCTCTTTCCATCGGTCTGACGTACAATCACATGAAAACGGCTCAGAGTCCAGTTTTTAACTTGCTCACTTATCCTGGTGTGAACCTGTTGCTCTCTGTACACAGTGACCGTGAAAAATCTTCTTGCATCATTCTTCTCGCCGGCGAAATTCAAATCTAGCATTATGACATGAAATGGGGCCAAAGACTGTTTGCGCCTGTCCAGAATTGGGCCGATGCTATGCAGAGCCATGTTCTGCATGTATATAAATGGTGGGTGTGTGACCCAGCCGGGAGACGCAGAGGCCGGCGGGCTGCGACACGCTGTCATTAAGACACCCCACTGAGCCAACCTCTGTCTCTCAGCCTACAATTGAAAAATGAGTAGCTCCCTGTCAGCCGTGTATTTAGAGCAGCGACAACACTGAAAACACTGAAAACATGGTCAAGAAACAAAACAAATATAAATGCACACACTCATGCAGTGAAAGAATGAACAGAAAGGAAGAGCACTGCGGTGTCAGTGACCTCTAATTAAATATTTGAGGAGAAGACGGCTCAGCGTGTGGCTGGAAGAGGAATGTGTGCACGGTGTTTGTATTGTGTCCGCCTCAGGCCACTGTACCGCCGGAGGCTCTGTATATCTCCATGACTCCTCTTCCTATCACATTATGGTTATGAAGCTGTCCGCAGCCTGCTCCTGCTCCTGACCCGTTGGATAAAAGACCCTCCATTATGTTAAAGTCTGTGCTTTTCGTTCCAGAAGTCTGACCCCACTGACTCCGTGTTCATTCTTCTTACTGGCCTGAAACGGTCCAGCTTGTTCTGTAACAACAGTAGCAAATCCAAGAGAGAAAAATCTGCTTTCTGCATGAAATCTGGCGAGGACACACTGTCATGTACTGTAGGTGTGAAATAGAACATTTTATTATAAAGGTGGCGGACCTCAATGTAAAAGGACGCTGTCATGGGATTGTAAAGACAGGTCAGATTTATTAATGGCCGTGTGGTTTCACAGGAAATGCTGAAGCGCTCGCTGAATTTTACCTCAGACAGCACAGAGGAAGGAGAGCGATTCCGCTACCTCCATGTGTTTCTGATATGTGGGAGCTATAATTTTAATTTGGCCCAGACTGAATCAAATGTCCAACCTTCCAAATTACAAAATTACAGTCTTGGCAGGGACAGTAACTAGAGTGAACTTCTCCCTGATTTCCCTCCTGCCAGAGGATATCTGGTTTTTCAGTATGGTGTTTTATCTTTTCTTCCCGTTTCTTTCATCAGGTAGGGACCTGTGCTTTAATTCAATCTATTCGGCAGCAGAGCACCCTGGAAATTATTTATTTCTGCAGCGGAATGGGCTCCTTGATGGAGAGGAAGTAGACTGCCATCCGTTATGGTTTGGTAATGCGTCTGAAATCTCCGCCGGGCTTTCTGCTCTTGAGGCGATGCCAGCAGGAGGGCAGGAGTGCCAGGTTCAAATCTCCCTGCCCTGGAATTTAGATTCAAGATTAGTTCGAAATAGCCAGACTCTAAGTCGCAGGGGATGAACACGCAAGGCACAGAAGTTTATTTAATTTAAGTGGAGAAGCACTGACCGAGGAAAAATGAGTGTGATTCCTTTGTGGATATAATCTGTTACAATATTAATACATAAACTGTTCGTGACTTCAAAATGAACCAATTTAAAGTTGATCATTTTAAAATTCAAATGGAGTTTGCACCGTTTACAGGTACTGACACATAAATACATTAAGTTATACATATGTGTGTGGTGACTCTTTATATAACAACTAAAAATAACTGTTAAAAAAAATGTTACTATAACGGTTCTACAGTTATTGAGCATCTACTAGATTTCATTTGATGATTTGACATACAGTGTTGGGGAGTCATTTATAGTTATCGAAAAAAGTGTAATTAAATTACAGTACCTTAAGAAAATATTAATGATTACAAAGGTGGTTACATCTGAATATTTTTTGTAAAAATCTCTGGCTATATGTTGAATAGAATTCTTTTTGTTGCTTTGCTTGTTTTCGATGTGCACAATGCCTTCTTTTGTCATTTCAAGTCAAGGCCATTTTGGAAATTTTGATGTTATTCCGGATGCTTTTGATTGGCTCTTTTGTTTGATCTGCAGCGCTCCACGTCTGCCAGTTAAATCAGTCCACATAGACATTCAAAACAACGCATCTGAGAGTTGACATCACGTTTATGATTAAAAGTGCGTTCCAGTGCTGAAAATGAAAAAAAAAAAGAATCAGAAATACAAAAAAGGCTCATACATAAAAATGCAATGCAAAATATGTTTACCAGCTGTTAAAATGCTTTTGATGCTGAAGGTTTCCATGTCTAATATAAAGAAACATCTTCAGGTATGTCGCCAAATCAGTGTCGATTACTTACTTTAAGGTTAACGCTGCCTGGTTTGAACATTTAAAACCAGTTAGCAGTTGAAAACATATCAGAAATTCAGAAAAGGAAACAAAAAGTAATCAAATGTAATAATTTACATTAATTCGATGATTTCTTCTTTCATTTTAAACAGGGTAAAAAGTCATTTGTGACCTGTTATATTTCCAAAGTAACCTTCCCAACCCTGCATATGGATACAGATCAAATATGTTTTAAAAAATATATTTCAGGAATCACTCACTGCAAATGCAAATCTAATGTGCACACAGGGAACTACATCCGATTACGTACAGTTTTTGAGTTACAGGTGATTTTTAAAAAAAAGACACAAAAGAACCAAACAGGAAGAAGTGTCTGGCAATTTACATGTGAATGATTAAAAAGTCTAGAAAATGCACCCTTTGTTTTTGAAGTTCATATTGATTTTATTTTGCTTCTGCCCCATGTTGTTGTAGATGGAGACAACCCTCAGAGGACACAGAGCAACCCAGAGGAGCTCACCAAGCCCATGTACCAGAGCGTGATCAAGAAGGAGGGCTCCTCCATGGTGGGCATGGCCATGGGTATGGGTATGGGCGCGGGGCTGCGCTCGGCAGCCGAGGCCGCCTCTCTGGCCGAGGACTACGTGTCTCCTCCCAAGTACAAGAGCAGCCTGCTGCACCGCTACCTGAATGACTCGCTGCGCCACGTCATGGTGGCCAACGCCGTCATGGACGCTCGCAAGAGGAACCACTCGGGCTCGTTCAGCTCCAACGAGTACGACGACGAGCTGCTCTCGCCGTCCTCCTCCGAGGCTGAGGCGAACTTTGTTTATCGGGCTGGTAAGGAGCCACATTTCTTGAATTCTTTCCCTTCAAGAGTCTCCCTCACACACACGACATCCTTCACTTTTGTTCTTTTTTTTTTGTCCCCTCCATCTGCACATTTTGTTTTAATTCCTGCAGCTGGTCCATTATTTCCAACTGTCTGTCCGTCCCCCTGCCTCTCTATATATTACACTGCTGCTGTCATCTCACACTGTTTTCTTCCATCTTCATTCTTTCAATTTGTAGTTCTTGTGAGTACTAAAGTGGAGATACAGGAAAGAGGGCCCAGAGGCTTTCTGTTAGATTTAAGCAAAGCCCACGGTATCCAAAAGACACTAACACATACTGACACATCCACAGCAGAGGAGCCCGTGTACTGTCACTTCACACACTCCCACAAGAACACTGTCTGTCTCTCACACCACTGCAGCCAGAGCAGAGGAGGAATTCCTCCCAGCCAGCTCCTCTGACCAGGCTTTAGCAGGCCAGACACAACAAGGCCATGTGGAACATGCTCACTTTCAGACTACTGTTTGGCATGCCTTTGATCCTGCCATGAGGTCCTGCTGGGAGAGCAGGAGCAAGGCAAACAGGCTCTGTTTTTGTGTGCCGGCAGACCGTGTGTGTGAGACGTAAAAGCATTTCTTTTTTTGGACGATGAGAGTATCACCTTTACAGAGAAGTAACAGCAGCAGGCGCCATGCAAAACAGAGCTGAATCTCCTGATATAGCTCGCTTAACTTTCCCTGCTGATGTTTCTTATGGCTCATACAGTTTTTCATTTATTTGCTCTCTTAACAGAAAGTCATTTTCTGTCATTAAATTTTTCAACCGAATCAAAAACACATTCCAGAGTGAGACAAAGTAAGATAAAGCCACTGTGTCTCTTTTGCCCAGTAAGTAAGTGTTTTTGCACAGTAAGTTCTGTTACGGGGTTTCGACAACTACTGGAAGGAAATAATCCTTTAAAAAATGTGGCTTTACCGACTTAATTACTAGCACATGTTTTTATTAAGGGCATCTTTGTTGAACGGCAGTTAATTTCGAGCTAGATTCAACATTGAAAACTTTTCAAAACCAACTAAAGTGAAAGAAAAGGAAAATTGCTAAATGATGAGGAGCAGCTGAAGCCATAAAAAATAAAAGAAATGAGGTGTAATCACTGTAAAACAGTTAAGAATGAAGTGGAATCGACTAATTGTTCATCAATAATGTAAATGTTTATTAATTCACAATTATGTTTTATTTTTACACATTTTTAGAATTAAATACCACTAAAAAGTTCATGTCGTATGACTTAAAGTGATAAGTAAAGTTAAAATACTGCTGTTTAATCATTAAATTGTTTCAAGAGGGGAATCATTAGTATATCAGAGGGCTTCCCATCATGCATTGTCTGAGAAATGAAATTTGTAATATGAAGAAAAAATACTACACTCCTCTGCTAATAAAATGACAGAAACTTGAGATGTGTCCTGTATGTTAACAAATTACTGGGCAGCTTCATGCGATGATGTCTTTGTTTAAACTCATGAGTCGACAGTGAGCCAAATTCTTTAAGTCGGTTCGCATTTTTCAAGGCAGCAGGGAACCTTCTGTTTTTAAGTTGAACCAGGCTCCAAATGTTTTACAGTGATGTAATTGACGCTGGTGTTCTCCTAAGTGTGAATTTAGTGTCAGCCCCTCGCAAATCACAAAACCCTGCATGCTAAAAAGACTTTCGCAGTGCCTTCGCTTGCCCCTCGCCTGAGCTGTGAACAATCAAGGTCAGATCTGTCCAAGTTCTTCTTCAGCTGAGAACACTGGGCCTTTGTTCAGAACAGTAATGTTTTCACTTTCTGTTGGGCACAGCCAGGACCCGGAGGGGTTGGATTTGAAGGTGTAGGTGCAGGAGTGATGGACGCTTTGTGCAGAGAAGAGCAGATTTTATTGTATTTCATTCAAAGCTCCTCTTCTGGACAAATGTGTTTCATATTATCTGAGCGTGAAGGAGGACGGGGGATGTGTGGGGTTTGTATGAAATGCATCAACGGCCGCGACGGCTACAATCCTCCTTATTGAAAAACTTGAAACTCTGTTACCTGAACGAACATCGGGCTTTTTCACATCGAGGCACCTGCTGGGACTCACAGATGGAGAAAGCATGAAAGAGATGGATAGACCAAGTGAGACTTATAACTCCCCCTCTACCAGACTTTAATAAGAGAAATCCACAAAAAAGGATTAATTCACCTGGCTGGCCTGCTGTTTTTAATAGAGAGTAACTATTTTATCTCTATGGTTAATATAATTTCTTGGCGCTGACGTCTCCCTCTTGGATTTCTGGGGCTCTGGCACTTTTACAGAAGTGTTACTCTGTTACATGCAAGAGAAGCTTTTGAATCCACACATGGAAAGTTCTCTGAGGCAGTGTTGACTCATGGGATCGAACACCTGCTGGGGCCCTTCGATCCGATCCCCCGGTTGAACAAATGAAACAAAGAAAAGTTGAGAAAATGAAATTTTAATTCCACATCTGATCTCGCCGACGCAGACTGCAAATGAAAAAGGGAGGCAGAGAGAAATCATTTTAAGCTCGGGTTTGCATCATTTCCTCAGTAGTTTTTTTTTCTCCTGTGGCTGCCCATTCCAGATATTTTTGTAGTGAACACATTCCTCTTTTACAAATAGTTTTATTGTGTTTTTATAAGGGAAAAACATTTTCCTGAGTAGCAGAGACAAGCAGGGGAATGGGGTTTAACTTCTGTGAATGTTGCCCTTATGGTCAAAGTGTCTTACATTGTCTGTAAGAGAGGAAAAGAATTTGAACTTGAAAGAAAGAGCATAAATGGTGTCTTTTGGCACATTCTTTTGTCAAATTCCTGCCTGTGAAACAATTTTGATTGGTCAAAGCAAAAGTGGCGTGCCTGGCAACCATCATCCCATTGGCTGAGAGTCTCTTAATGGGCCTGTTGGCCGTCGTTGAGCTCCCAGTGTTATCTGTGACTACAGAGGGCAGTCAGACGTGGCAGGAGATGGAGAGTGTAGATTTACCCCAGTGGAAAACTACACTTCTGCTGGCTTGAAAAAGACTCACACACTTGCACACACACGCATGTACCATTCACAGGCCTACAAGCACATGCACACACACACATCCAGTACAAACACCCATATGCACACACACCTAAGTCCAAAGCCTGTGGGGAATTTCATTGAACACAAGGAGCAGTAGAATTCCATCACACATGCCAGGGGTTTCATGCCAAATTACACTTTAATGGGATATTAAATGGCAGGAATCTGGCTCAATGTTTTTCTTCTTGCTTCGTACCAGATTTCGCCCCGTCTGATACCATATAGATCATTATTCGCCAAATAACTCCCAACGTTTCTGCGGACGGAGACTCAGAGATCTCGGTCAGACATTTAGCCGAGCTTGACAGTGGTACATTTTCTCGAGTTCTCCCCCTTTATGGACTTTGGTTACAGCTGAGTGCAGTAGCCTGATGGTTAATGTCGAATGCTTGCCAACGCGTCTACTGATGTGGAAAAGTACCGATAGCTGTAACCAAGTCAAGTGCCCGCCAGCAAGTTTCCAATAATCAGAATTTATGTGCTCCTTTCGAAAGTGCATCTATTAAATTAAAATGATGAACATACATTCTACGACCATGCTAGCATGTCTGCGGGCTAACTTCTACCCTTGGCATGCTAATATGCTCAGAATGAAAATGTAAACATGCTTTTTAAACAATATTTACCATCTTAGTTTTGGTTGTTGGCATGCTAACATTTGCTAATTAGCACAAAACACAGATGAGGCAGATATATTGGTTAAGTTTTGATCCTGTGCTGTTGCTGTAAAAAAAAACACAAAATACCTCATGGGCCACCATGAGAAAAAAGTCACTGACCACCAAAGTCACTATGATTCATCCTGTGGGCTCCATGAATTTTCACACAAAATAAAGGAGTCAGCAGTTGTTAGGATATTATATTAGTCAATTTCAGAAAGTGGTTTTATGTTTTTATCTGTTTACTCTCAACTGTTAGCATGCATGCTAGCAGGTCTGTGTAGCTACTGCAGCATTAGCTGAATCCTAATGCATGCTAATGTACTTCAAAGTCAATGCCAAAATGATGAAGTTTTGCAGGTTTATTTTTATATACCTAAAAATATAGCATGTTAGCATTTTAATGTTTGCTACTTAGCACCAAAACAAAACTTCTGAGCAACAGACTAAAACGTGGAAATGTAATTTTCCTTTCAGTTACTTTGTCATAAACAAAAGTATTGGATATTTGACCTGATGATGGCTCTTGTTAAAAAGTGGCCTAGTTATTCATTTTGTCTGTTAAAATTCTTTATTGCATTTTACATCAGCCAGTAATATAAAATGACTTATTTCTAAGTCAGGTAATGTAATGAAAACTGCAGCGTTTGACAGCGGCCCTGCTGTAAGTGTCTTTCAAATGAGGTCACAGTGAGTGCCAGACAGTTATTGAATCCTGGAGAGTTAAGTGGCTCTTAATGAGCTGTGGAGTTGTCCAGGTTAACGGAGGATAAGTTATCTTAATGTGGAAATTACAGAATGTTATGATTTCTTGTCCTGAGGGCTAACAGTAGAAGGATCTGATGATGATTGATCTGAGATGAAAAAGATTTCAAGAATGGCCGGTTTTGTGTTTTTGTTTTTTAGTTTAACAAGATCAACTTCGCTGGACCTCCTTCACCATTAGTGTCTCACTTGTTTCTTCCCCATAGAGAAAAGCCAACTGTGGTGATTTACACAGCAGTGTTGTTGAGAGGTGGTGGTGTTTGTGTCTGATTTAGGACTGTTGTTGCATCGCTGACTCATGAGTGGCGGTGTAATTTACTGTTGGCCACAGACAGGAACAGGAAAGACAATGCTCAACGCAGGGCTGCTTGGTGACAATGAGCCACTCCCAGACAATGATGGATGGACTCCCCATCTCAGGAATCCAGAGATGTGGATAGACTGGCTACGATCTGCTCTTTCCACAGTTTCATAGGAAAAGAGAAAGGGAAGACAGAGGGAGGAGGGGGTTGATGATGTTGTTCCAAGGCAGCTGCTTTCGCCAACACTTACTGGGTTCAGGTTGGGCTTTAGGAAACAGTGTGGAAGGGATGGGAGGAGGAGAGAAAGGCACTTGTTCCATCCAGATCTAGAGTTGAGTTTCTCCAGCAGTGGCCTGTTGGGAGAAGAAAGACTGCATGGTGGCAGTGAGACACAGAGAATGTACTTGCAAGAACTGGGACGTGTGTGTTCTTGTTTTTCCTTTTACAAAGTTAGAGCGTAGATTATAATTTGTCAGAGTGAGGACAGTTGAAAAAACAGTTTTAAAAATACAACTTGGATCTAGGGATTGGGTCCATTACAATTAACTGTTCACATTCATTTTCATATTATCTCATTTTCCCCTTGTGGTATCTGGCCATGCAGTTTTCCTATGAATATTTGCCTCCAAAACTGCTTCCAGTGCTATGAAAATGATTAGAATTTTATTTGCCCCCCTTCAGAGGATCCAAAATTTTCATTTCATAAAAATGATCAGCAGGGTTTCTTTTAAAAAACAGTGTTCATGTTCTGTTTGATAATCTCAAGACCTCACTGCCAGCTGTTCTGTTGAAGTCCATTTCCCTCAATGTGCTGAAAAAAGAACCAGTGAGTCATTCTAATGAGGAACTTTCTTGAAATGAGGATTTAGTTTCTCATCATAATGATTTGGTACCATGAAAAAATATTCAACGTTTTATTAAACAATCTCAAAAATAATTATTTAATATCACGTAAACTGACTGTCATTGCTATCAGGAAAAGTATGAAAGCCCATATTTTTATTAATTTATTATTGTGCTTTCCTTCTTTTTGTGTAAATTTGTGAGTCAGTGTTTAAAGTAGTCTGCACTGTTGGTATCCATTTGTGTCTGCTAATGTTTCTTTTCCTCTCTTTCTTCAGTTCATATCAGGAAACAACATATAGAGGCAAATTTTGAGAACATTTGTCATTATTTAGACAAAAAGACATTATTTTTAGAATAACTTGTCTTTTTGAGATTCTAAATTTAGTGTTACAATAAATGTATCGTAGACCAGGGGTTCCCAAACTTTGCAGCCCACGACCCCCAAAATAACAGTCCCAGAGACCAGCGACCCCCATCGGCGTGGCATAACGTCCTGCACAGCCACATACATGCACTATATCAGGCCTGTGCAAACGCAGGCATGAATCCAAGACAAAAGAACAACAGTCTAACAGCCGTAATACTATTTTATAGTATTTTAAGAAAGAATATAACCAGAATTTATACATTAATAGGTTAAATATGCAATATTAATTTATTTTTTAAAATGTTTTTGTTTCTTGGAAGGCATCTCGCCATCCCCCCTCCATGTCAGAACCATTGTTGTGGTCAATGATAGGTGTGATTGTCAGGCCAAGAGCTGCAGGATCCTCTTGATGTTGTCATGTTGTGGCTCTAAACCATTTAAGCTGCAAAAAAAGAGACTGATAAGTGAAGTTTTGTTTCAACCACCACCAGAAACTGCAAATATTCATCCTTTACCCTTAGTAACAAAATGAACCATGCGCCGGCCAGCTTCCAAGGAAAGCTGACAAAGCAAAGTTTGGGTTTATATGAGACCCTGGTTTGCTTAGCATCATGAGAGTTAGGAGCTTTGTCCGAGATATGAGCATAACATGATGTGATGTGGGTCACAGAGCACTGGAGTCTCTGTACCACAGCTGCGATTGGTTTGTTTGTTTGTGTTTTGGTGTGACTCTGGCAAACACAACAAGGGTAAACAAACAGATCCAGGCAGCTGTAGACCAGCAGCTCTCATGTTCTGCAAGGGAAAATTACTGTTTTTGTTAAAGGAGTCTGGTGGCTTTGAAGAAAGCGTAGAAGGATTGGCTTTGCCAAACTAGGCTACCGTCCATTAAAGGAACTAAACTGACTGCGGATAAACTGTGCATACCTGTGCAACCCTGCTGACAAGTTACTGTGACTTTGGTCACTTTTCAGTGCTGTGAAAACAGCAGATAAAATTCCATTCAACCCAATTTTATCAGGTTAAAGGCAGAAATGTATCAGAGGCAGATATTTAAACTGAATGACTAGATGTCACTGTTGAAAGGTGTGTGGTTGCGTTATTTTGGTGTATTGACCCTTTAAAGTCATTTAAAGTCATCTTAGCACAAAGGACTTGCTGTTTATTGCAAATAATGATTCATTATTGGTGACCGCTTTAACAAGTGTGACAGCAAAATATGCGCAGTAAGTATGCATGTGCGTTGGTGTGTGTGTGCAAATGTGACTGTAAAATATATTGTGTTAAAAAAATTATCTGCACCACAAAACACAGACCCACGTGTGTGCAGACGATCCAGGTTAATGACTCTTGTGCGTCAAGTTAAAGGACTAACATCATATAAAATACCCCCAAATAATTTTTGCACGATGGTGACGGTGTCTGCACTGATTTATATGAAAGGCTGTGAAGTGTCCCTCAGGGTGTGGCTGGTTCAACGGTGGGAACAACTGGAAGCTGGCAGAGCCGAGGTATAATCCTGGCACTTAGCTGTGGTGCAGCTTCATGTGAGCTGAAAGATGGATAAAAGACAGAGAGAGAGTGAGAGAGGGAGAAAAAAAAGCCCTGATGGTGAACCTCTGTCATTGAGGGGCTGGTATACTGGCTTCCGACCACTAAACAGAGGCTGGGTGCGAGGCAAACAGAGAAGACAGCAGCAGACTGAGAGAGTGTTCATTCGAGCCGTCATCCTGCGGAGAAGTGTTAACAGACAAACATCAGCCAGAGACTGTTTGTACGCAGCTGCCTAACATAGAACTGGAAGACTGCGGAATAATGAGCCCTCTCAACCTGATCGCTTTTAAATCATCAGCATGCCAGGGCTCTTTGTGACTCACACACACAGACACACACACACGTTAGATTCAGAAAACACAGCTGCCTGCCTAGCTAGAGGAACCGAGCCGCACTGCCTTCTTCTGTATAAAACACAAATTGTTTCCATTTTAAAAATCGAGCCTTGTCTAGAACAATAGGCTACCATTGTGTGTTCCCACGGGATGGAGGAGAGCAGAGAGAGGTTTAATGAGAGAGCAGAGGTGTGACCCAGCGAGAACACACACACACACAGAAATCCCCAAGAGTGAGAGAGGGCACTTCAGCCTACCACTGCGAAGAATTGCAACATAATGATGCACTTAGTGCAGCTCAAGCATATCATTTGGCCTCCAGCTCCTCGAGAAAAGATATTTCTGGGCACATGAAAACACTTAAAAATCCGAATAATGTTTACTTGTGGTTTCTTTTTACGTTTTTCTAATGTGTGTGTTTTGTCCACCGCAAATAAGAGCTGCTCATCCCCGAGGATGTTGATAAGAAAACAGTGATGAAGCAGCCCAGTGGAGACAGTCGGCTCTGTTTTGTCTCTCGTACCTGCAGTGATAACAGGCTCATCTGTTCATCATCAGGGGTGTCTTTACTCCTGCGATGTGTCCGTCCAGTCAAAAGGTCAATATTTGAAGTATAAGCCCTCTGATCCTCTGATGCTATCGCTGTCTCCTTTTCAATATTTTATGATGATCGTTTTCATTTGATCATCTGTTGTCACGCCAAACTCGAAATCCTGATCTCTGCTCATGATGAGCTTTTCTTTTTGGTTCATCTTTTTTGGTTTGTGCTCGACACCCTGGCAGTCACACCCACCAACCCACACACTCACACGAGACTCACTCCTGCCATGATAATGAATTTACTTCTTCGTCGAGACGTTCATCTCATTTTGGCTGATTTACGGGGGCCCTGATTACACTCTGTTTACTGGCACTCGTAAACACAATGACAACCTGGCAACGCTTTCAACATCTGAAACACTGTTATTATTTCTCCATTTAGCAAGACGACACAAAGCGTAATTCTCATTGCTGGATCTTGGTTATCTGCCCTGACCACAATCACATCATTGTGTCATCTGCCGGGCAGACATGGAAAAAAGTAACACAGACAAAAAAAAAAAAAGAAATGCAGCGGATGGGGAGTCATTTTTTGGCAGCGAGTCAGTATCTGTCTGCTGCTGACCCTGTGTGAATGTTCTATTTTATAGTGAAAGAGGTAATTATTTAATATTTTTGAGGAGATGAAAGTGTTGTCAAGGCAAACGGAGAAAGCATTAAATTCGCACCGTGTCTGATGTTTTTGGCTAACTGCATGGAATTGACAGTTTGGTTCTGTGGAGCTTCAGGCTCAAACTTATTCACCACCCATAGAGGCAGAAAGAGCGAGACAGGGAGAAGGATGGCTGGGAGGGGTAATATAAAAGTAGGGTTGGCAGAGTGCAAGGCAGTGGAGTGCCAAGGCATCTCTAACTTCATTTACAGACTCTTCTTGACATTATAAAAAGTCCAGATCATGAGAGAAATACAGATCTGAAAGCCCAAAAGCATGAGTGAGTTGCTCTGTTTCGCACCTCATTCTCGACACTGTGGCTCGGGTTGGTGTCGAATTAAAGATGACATCATCAGATCTCACCTCAAGTGTTGGTCATCGCCTTTTTGCTTTGAACCTAAAGACCTAACAGGTCCGTCTGCAGGAATTTCAATGTGGCTGTCAAAACATGAGCTTCATGACACAGGCTTTGTTGGAGGTAAAATGTGGCTGCAGGATGATAGATTTCCTGTCCAGTGCAGAGCTGTGACTCATCTGTGGTGACAGTCGGTCCTGACTCATCCTCAGACCTCAAGTGGCTGCCTGAGAAATCAAAGGAGCCGCATAATGACACGATGATGTGTTCTCATCAAGACCTGTGCAGCGGTTGTACAGGTCGGCAGCAGATTGTCGAGTCTGCGACGCCTCACTGGTTTTGTGTCAGGTGCTTCAGAGGAAAGCAGCTGAGCTCATTTCCTTATTACAACAATCGAGTGTACATTTGTGTGTGTGTGTGTGTGTGTGTGTGTGTTTCCAACTCTTTCTCTAGTGATGTAATTGTCTCCTCATTCCGGTCAAAGTTAACATTATCTGACCTTTTTCTGAGTCACAGACAACTTTATGATACCACTTCCTAACAAGTCTTCCCTTATAAACAGTTTATTACTGAAAATTAATGGATTCATTCCTTGATAATACATTATTTACTCATACAGATTTGTTATCTAAACTATTTTTAAGCTCACCTTTTAATTTGTCGAGTGTTTAAAAAAGACATATTTGTCTTTGTCGTTGAGCAGAACATTTGCTTCATCTGTTAATAGAAGCATTTACAGCTGCAGACCTGCTGATTTGTTACCCTTAAACTAAAAGAAACTACAGTAACTCTTTACGTAGAGAATCCATCTGTAAACAGTGTTGGGGAGTAACTAGTTACATGTAACGAAAGTACATATTTAATAACAAAATAAATGTAACTGTAATCTGTTACAGTCAATGAGAGGGAATGTGGAATTGAATTACAGTTAATTATGAATATGTTAATGATTACAAAGGGGGGGTTACATCTAAAAATTTTCTGTGAAAAGTTTAGGCTGTTTGTTGAATAATATTTATTTTGTTGCTTTGCATTTTTTGCGCACAGTGTCTTCTTTTGTCGTTTCCAGTCAAGGCCGTTTTGTAAAGTTTGATGCTGTTCTGATGCTTTTGATTGGTTCTCATTTGAACTTGCAGTGCGCCACGTCTGCCATTAACACTGCCTGGTTTAATCATTTAAAATGGTTAACAGTTGAAAACATTTGTCAGAAATTTAGAAAAGTAATCAAATGTAATAAGCTACAATACTTTGATTAAGTAATTGAAATAGTTACATTACTTATTGCATTTTAAAGAGGGTAACTAGTAATCTGTAACCTATTACATTTCCAAGGTAACCTTCCCAACCCCGCCTAAGGCATTATGAACATACTTTTAATGCGTTACAGTGCGCCTATAGTGTTGTATAATCATAGTTATAAGCAGGATTAGAGTTAACCCTAGCCATAACATAACCACCTAAATGTTGATAATGTGTTATAATGCATTTTAGATGCATGTTTTAAATAAAGTCTCACTGAAACTACTTTTCCCAGGATCAAGAACAAACTTTCACATTTGCGTTGTAGAAAAATATGCTTTGTTGCTTTCTCTCAGAGAGTTTCACACCTCTGTCCAACACGTTATAATCCAACCCCGTCAGATATCGCGGCTTTTTGTCACACTCTTTGGCGTCTGACACAGATGCTCAGGGTGTCTGACGTGCAAAGCCCACTGCTTCCTTTCTGAAGACTTGATTTTCTTTGTCAAACTGTCTCAGTTTGGTTTGGTGAAGACAAAAAGCTTTATGCATTAATAAGGAGCTAGTGGTCGGGGTCTGTGCAGGATTGCTTCCAGTTCTTTTTTGAGCACAGAAACAGGAAAAAGCTAGCCTGTCTCTACTACTTCTACCCACACCTGTAAAGCTCACTGTGTATTTTATTTGTTTAATCTGTGTAATTAGTTATATTGAACTGAAACTATTTCTTGGCCATAACAACCAGGTGCACTGACTTTCTGGAGACTCCACTAGTTACATAACTAACAGCAATAATTTCCTGTAACACCATGACTTGTTTTTGCATTCCTGCTTGTTAACACACTTCAGGATGAGATCCAACATGTGGACAGATTTTTTAGCTTTGGAGAGAGTCAGGCGAGCTATAGCCGCAAAGCTAAACAAAGCTAAGCTAATGGATTTATAGTTTTTTAATGCACAGGCATGTCAGTGGTTTCAGTAACTAATCCTTAGAAAGAAGCAAATAAGTGTTTTTTTTTCCAAGAATGTCAAATTCTTTCTTTAAAATTCTGTGCTTTTTCTTACTTCATGTGTTGTTGACAATTCTAATGTTTATTTTATGGCTGTGGGAAGTTTGTAAAACCTCTGAAGACTTATTTTTTGCAAAATGTGGTTTTTGGTGACATAAGAATAGACCCTTGCTAAAGGTCACTTTGGATAAGACCACCAACTTAAAGCCTGAAACATTAATGTCAGATTAAATGTGTGTGTGTATTTACGTGTGTGTTTGTGTTTATTTGTCTGCCTAATTCAGCCCAGCCGTCGGTTTGTGCAACAGGGCCTGCCTTGTTTATTGTTGTATGTTGCTAACAACATCACCAGATGGTAATGATGATAGTCAACCGCTCTCCTCTGCAGCCGTCGTAACAGGTGTAACCTCACTCACTCTCTAATTTTCATCTCCTGCTCATTTTCCCTCATTTTCACCAAGTTTTGTTAAAGCGACTCAGGGTTTCTTTTATTTGCCCTCTTTTTGCTCTCCCTCCATTACCCGCGGTGATGTTAAGTGAGCTAGTATTTTTGGACTACCAGCATGCCGCCAGAAACCACAGGTGAGTCACAGCTCCACACTGGACAGAACATCAGACTTCTTAGCTTTCCTCTTTGGCGGTCAGTGAAACCCTACTGACAGTGAGGCCCAAAGGCAACAGCAAAGCGGACTGAGTGTTCAGTAGCAAAGTAGTAAAACAAAAAATCAGAAAAAGGAAGGGAAAAAAAGAATAAGAAAATAATAAAAGGTCTTCAGTGATTTATCGACAATTTATTGAGTCTTTGGCATAGCTCTTGTTTTAAAAAATCTTAGTTTTAGATGTTTTAGGCACAGGGCTTTGGAAATAGAGTTTTTGTAAGCAGTGGTTCATTTCCAGGTCCAAGGTGCCCAGGGGAATTGACTGGGGCTTATTTCGAAAGCAGGTCAGGGTTGCCCCTTTCCCCTCTCCCTGCTTTGGATACACACCTCTCCACCTGCTAAAGACCTAAAAAAAACCATGGTTTTGTATTTTCTAGACAAAGCGTCTGGACAGTTGTTGCCATGCGCACACTGTGGATGGAAAGAATCACACAAAGCACTTAAAATCCCGCTGTGACTTCACAACATACTGTATGTTTACATGACGTGAGAGAAAATCAATTTATCGTGTTAGTCCGGCTAAAACCGGACGTTTAAAGTGCATGTTAACATTTTAGTCTGACTGTAATCATGCTGAATTGAATTTCTCAAAGTTGAGCTAACACACCCAGATAATGCGACTGGAAGTCAAATAACTCCTGCATGTTTATGCCTCGAGCAAACCCAGACTGGGCTAAGCGATCTGTGCATGATCGATAGTCCCCGCGGCGTCTTTGACCTGGAGCTCGAACAGCATAAATCTGTAGAGGAAAGCAGAGAAGAAAACAAAATCCTGTAAGCACGGGGGGGAAGTGCGCATCGACAGCACCGTAAAATTGTCCATGTTTTCACCGTTCAACAAGGATTTTGCTAGCCGCTTGCTAACTTGTTTGTAGCTAAAAAGGGCAAATAGCAACCTGCTGAAGGGGGTGTATCACCACCAACCGTACCAGAGTCAGACAATAAATTGATTCTCCTTCAGCACATGTATACTGCGATAAGGATAGTAGTCCAGTTACATGGCCTGATGGAGCTATAACTGTAGCTTGACTTATAGATCGAGACTTTTCTTCTGCATGTTGTTTGTCTTTAATGTTGCTGACAGTCCTGCTGCCATCACCCTATAATCTATAGACCGAGCAGCACAGCAGTAAACACTGACTTAATATATTTTGGGGGAAGATAAACAAGACATGAAAAAAAAAGTGTAATTGGCCTATAATTACAGATGTGATTGTGGAGAATGGTGCATATATTTTAATCAGGATCAATCTGCTCTGAGTGCTGGCAACACTCAAGAGAGTAGATGGAGTGCAGAGAAAGGCTTGACAGGTTTGAAAAAATAGATGAGATTGATAATATTAAAGGTCTTTCAAAACCGTTTTTTGGAAATGTGGAAAAAGACGAAGCACAGAGTCAACCTTTATTAATACAAATGGGAAACACTGCCTTTGTTTTGGCTGGGCTGCATGAGATCGTACCTTGATCAAGGGGGTACAACAGCAAATCAAGAGGTGTACGAGTGGGGGACAGCGGATCAGGGACATGAGGAATATCAACAAAGTAAAAGCACTCACTGACAAAGCAAGATAGAGGGAGTGATAGGACAGCAGGAGTTTAGACCAGAGGAGAGTGTGAGGATTTGTTGGACCGCTTTGACACATTAAAACCTTCATCTCCCTCTCACATGTGCACACATTCCTCTCTTCTGTCTAAGAACCGTCAACAAAGGAAAATTATGAAGAGTGAAGTCTATGTCTCTCTCTCTGGAATACACCTATTACAGAGCTAATGGGAAAGCTACAGGAAATTTCATAATCAGGCTCATATTAGCCAGAGGCCTTGCAAACCCGGACTGTCAGCGTGGGTCACGCGATATGGGAACATTTGTGGAAAACAAGGGAAGAACAAAGCAAATCATTGGGAATAATTAGGCACTTATGGCAGCTTGCTACAGCCTGAGCACTGGATCCAGATCTTTGGAAAGTCTATGGAAGGCTTTGGCGAGGTTAGAGGTGACCATGCAGAACGGTAAATCTTGTGTGTGTGTGTGCTCTCTCCGATGCCGGAGGAGTTTGGCTCTCTGTCTCTGTGGCTGTCTGTGACGATGTTAAACCCCAAACACAGTGTCCTTGCGCAACCTTTTCCAGTCCCCTCTAACAATCATTGGAATGAAATTCCAGCGAAAATGAAGGGTGCAGATTTTCATTAGCTGGAGGGAACGCTCAGGAACGCCCGTCGACTGCTATGTTGCGGTGACAGTGGCGCGAGGAAAGGCTTGTTAAAACGGCAGCTCAGGTTTAGACATTTGCTTTACTGGGAAATGTGGCGTGGGGGGGTGCAGGAGACTGGTTGTCCCTGGGTGATGTGTTTGTGGTGGAACATCTGGGAGTTAAAGAAAAAAATCAGTGCAAGAGAAAAGAAACTCATTGTAGAGCAAAGGGCCTATGTAAGACAAACTCTTTGGTACATTTGGAATAAATGGAATTTTCAGGAGAATTTACCCACTTTTGAAAGTTCTCAAGTCAAGATTTAACCTCTTGAAAGGGCCTTTTAGCTGTTTGTTTAGTTAACTTAAAGAAAGTGCCTGAAAGCTGAACGGCAAGAAATCCAGATGCTCATTTCTCTTTCAGTGCCTCATGAAACGCCAAGCTCGTGTCATCATATTCACCGCTGGGCAAAGACAGAAGACATGTTCAGTGAAAACACAACAAATGAACCAACACACACGACGTGCACATGGTCTTTCTCTCCCCGAGTGAGCAGCGCGCTGAAGTAAACATACTGGTTGCCCTAAAGAGAAGTTTGGTTTTATTGTTTAATGACTTTGCTATTCCCCGCTAATGTTTTACATATGAGACAGGGATCGCTCCCATTTGAAGAGAAAAGAGGGAGCAGACATCCATCTTTCTTTCACTGACTCACTTTGCTGCCTTTTTATTCCCTCTCAAGTCTTTTACGCTCAGTCATTTTCAATCTGATTTCCTCAGACAACTCAATTATCTTGGCTGGAGCCCATTTGTTTTCGAACAAAAATATTAGAGAATGGAGTTTATGAGTCATAAGAAACATCTCTCAACTCGATCCTATTAGTCAACTTGTTTCTTGACGGCCTTGCGAAAAACGTACTTTTTGTCCTGCATCTGAGTAAAGAGTGAAAACAGAGCAACACGTGTTTGCACTGAACAGGGTTGTACACATACGGACACGCATTAAACAATGTGCACACACCGTCTGAGCTTCTATGTTGAGCTAGAATTCAGTAAATCCTCAATGACCCGAGAACTCTGCAACATTAACCTTCTTTTCCTCTTGTACTTTCAGAAACCACAGATCATGGATCAAGTAAATGTGACAAGTAAGTGAACTGTCTTTTACCTCACACCCCAGATCAAATCCCCTGTTTCCATTCATCACAAGTACTGTACTTGACCTGTAATTCCCTGCTCTCTGTTTTGTTCTTTTTCTTGCACGTTTTGTGCATGTTTGCGATCATCAGCGGCAGCAGTGGCGTCGGAGTTGTGCAGAAGGAGAAGGTGAAGGGCAAAGACGAGACGTACTGGAGAGAGATCAACGCCGCCATGGCCTTGACCAACTTGGCGCAGGGGAAAGACAGCGCCTCCGGGACCACCAGCTGCATCATCCAGAAGTCCTCCCATATAGCAGAGATCAAGACTGTTAAAGTGCCGCTGATGCAGAAATATTAGCCCTGACGTCATCCTCCCATCTCTCTATGCAAACCAGCAAACATTCCCGTTCCAGAAAACTTGCCTGAGTCCAAATAAACTCCCCCATGAGAGAATAAAAAGGAAACTGTTGTTTAAGGAAGGGGGGTGTTTGAGATGAGGAAGTGTGGAACAAAAAGAGAACTTTCATTCTTTTTGGTTGTTATTGGTGTCAAAAAAGTGCAAAAGAGGCCTTGACCATCATTTTCTTTGTTGGGTTCATTTGCGACAGACAAGTGTTGATGATAGTTTAACTGCAATATTTCCTAAAACAAGACACTTTTGTAATGTTAACTTATTTTTGATGAGTATAATTTTTTAATTTCTTCTTCTTCTTTTTTTTTTTTTTACACTACAAAATTTGTATTTTGCCAAAGTGCCTTTGTTATTAAGACAAATAACTCACAGACTGTGGTCAGCGCAAAGTACAGATACTGATGTGCCTCTTTGGAATTTGTGAAGGAATTTTGGACTCAGTTTAAAGTCTCAGTCATGATTCAGGATTTCGTTTTGTGAATGAAAACTCCCCATAACAGATTGTGCCTTAAGGACTTAATGAGCTCACCAAGGCATGAGGCTCTGATGAACTCACACAGCACACACACTCACAGCTACACACCCTCTTAGAAAATACCCAGCAGTATTTTTCTTGTTTTGACTGGAGTCTTCATTTTGACTGTAAACTGAACACTGTTTTGTCTGAGTCAGCCTCTCGGTGCTGGTAGGCCAACAATAACTCTTGCATACGAAGATAAGTTGCCCTAATGTGAGCAGCAGATCGATAAGCAGCCAACATTCTTCCACTTTGTCCACATCTCGGCCTTGGATTTCATTAACCAGCGAAGAATTCCTTTCTTATCTGGGCTTTTTGTTGCTGAAACGTGACGAACGCTCAGCTGGACGCAAATGAAGTCACGTTCACCCCCTCAATGATACGGATGTACGTAGATTTGCAGCCGTGCTTTAACGTTCAGCACACTATCTGCTCCGACCCGAGGATGCCATGAACTAAAAGGGATGTTTTTGCTTTGCATTATCAGTGTTTTATGTGGTCGCCCAGTGTTGCCTTTTCACATGTTTGCGCTCAGAACAAGATAGTCCAGAGTGAACGATAAGAAAAGCCACCACCAGCTCCAGCAGCCGTTTGATCCTCAGCCCTCTCAGCTGTTAAGCATTACATTTAAATTGCTGTTTACAAGAAGCCAGAGGATAGACTTTTAAGTTTGAGTTTCTCCTTTGCTTTTTATGTCCTCAAAAATACATTCCAGTATTATCTATATGTCGGCCAAGACAGTGTTTGAAGTATCTGTTATTTCAGTCTGTATATGTGTGGTTGTTTTGTTTTTGATCCGAACTTTGTACTGGGTTTTACTTAACCATTAAGAGCTTCTTTTGTCATCCAATGGAAACAGTCACCTGTATAGAAAGCTCTCATGTACGGCGCATATGCTATTAAAGTTTGCGGCGAACGTAGCCATGGGGGAACTCACGTTGGACTTAACAGGAGAAAGAGAAATTGGCTCTTTATGCTGACTTTTTAATTTTATGTATATTTTCAAGGTACTGTTTTTGTGTGTCAAAATGTACACTTCTTCAAAGGTTGTGCAGTTTTTTTCAAAAAGTTTTATGTGTTGGACAACCCAGACTGTGCTTATGGTCAAGGACTTTGAGAGGGAGCAAAGCTGCACAAAGTGACTTTTTGACCTTTTTTATGTGTCTTGAATGTGCAAATTGTTAACAAACAGAAAAAAAAGCTGCACTTACAGATCTTGGTTTTCAAACAGAGAACATACAGCTTCCATCGAGAGCTAAAGGATGAATGTGTTTTCACATTAAAATGAAGAGAAGGAAAAGAAATGAAGGACAACCCTATATTATTCCTGCTAGCGTGCCTATGGAAGTATAATGAAATCAATCGCACTAGCAAATCCCCAGGCACTATTTGCTTATGCAGTGGGGCTTGTGGGCTCCCACATGTGTTTTTTATACACCTGATCCAGGCAGAGTAGCTGCGGGGTAGTGCTGGGCCGGCTCCTTGTGTTTCTAATCAGACCTCTGACCCTCTGGACCACTCGCGACCCTCACACCTCACACGATACCCGCACGCTGGGAAGAGAATGAGCGAGGGAAGGAGGTTTCAGAGACAACAGAGCCGCCCTTGTTGTTTCTACCTGCAGCCACTCTTTAACACAACACTATGAGTACTAACAAAGGGGTTTCTACAGCCGACACTTTGGTACTGTACATGCCTTTCTTCAGCACAAGAACGAGCTATCACAACCGTGTTGATAAAAAGGAAAAGCATTGGTATGTATTAAAGCCTATAAATTATTATTACAGTCTTTGTAAAAACAAAGAAAGTGGTGACCATAGTTTGTTATTTTATTGTTAAGTTATATAAATTGAGATTTCTTTTGTTTGTTTTGATAGAGACTGGATTTTCAATCCAACGACCAAATGCATATCTCCTTGTTGCTCTTGTGTAAAGTTTCTTTTATAAAAACAGTTTGTTTTTTTTTTTGGTCAAAGCAATGAATAAACCTCTGAATGAAATGGAAGGCATTGTGTTTTTTTCATTTGTAGATGCTGATTTGTTTTGGCCACACATAAACAGTGAAAGATGCAATACACCGGTGACATTACTTTATAACTGGCTAACATATTAGCAAAGAAATGTGTCTTTACACATTCCTTAGTGAGGCCTGTGGAGCAACATTAGCATTTACTTGGAGTCACATTTGTCTTCATCTGTTGAATGTAAGTGCAACATTCACTCTTTTTAGCAATGTTTTGTCTTCGTTACCTTCTTAGAGACAGTGGTAAAAATCTGGTTTCTGTGTTGAGGGGGAGGCCAAGGAGGAAAGTGTTAATTTGTGGAGGGTGTATTTTACTGAGCATACGCTGAAATTCTTTTTGGGTGTTTATTGCTGTGCTGTGGCATTTATCCTCACTCAGCCTCTCTACCGTGGGGCCCGCTTATTGTTCCGACGGCTCACTGTTCCACCTGCATGTGTGAGATGCACTAACAGGCTGGCAGAACAGCGGTGCGGCTCCAACTTTAGAGGTAAGGTATGAATTGAGGTTTGGTCAGGGTTAGGTTTTGGGTTAGTCTGTACAAATAAATGGAAGTCATGAAGCCATTCAAACAGCCTAAAAGAGCAGCTGTCTCTCTCTGTTCATGTTCATCCTGAAAGGAATGGAGGAGGCAGTGAGTTGGATGTCTGTAATATTGGTGCGTCTCACAACATGCGGGCAGAACAGTGAGCTGTTGGAACAGCGGTGCAGCACCCTCTACTGTTCTCCCCACCCTAATTTCCCTTAAACTTGTCTTACAGCATTGAGCTCTCAGTGTCTAACTAGAATTACATAAGATGCATGACGATAACAATAGTTATCTAATGTCAAGTAACGCAAAGGTTAGCTTGAGCTAGCTAGCATTATTTAGCGGTAACCTAATGCAAAAGTAAGGCCACATTTACATGGGAGCAGCCCTACTATGAACAGAAAGGTCTTTCCTTTGCAACTTCAAAATGTGTCTGCGTTTACACGAACAATCGAAAGTGCTGTAGTACACATGCCAGGCCAGTAGTCGGCGGCTTAATCTTTTGTTCTTTTGTTTGCTTCTAAAATAAACACAAGTGCTTTCAGTGGAAGTTCTTATGATATTTAAAATCTTACGATACAATATAGTTATATTTTACAACAATATTATTGGGGAGGACTTTATTTTGAAGGGGGTGTCATTCCTCTTCGTCCTCCCTGCGATTTACATCCCTGCTTAGAAAAGTATCGTCAGCCCTTTGGCTGCTAAATGATTTACTTTGTCTATCGAAGTGCTTATTTTGTCTGTCTGCTGGTATTGGTGGGGGGTTTTTTTAGATCTTTCTTCCTTCACTTGAAAAAAATCTTTATTGCAGCTGTAAGAAGATTAATGAAAGTGGCAAGACTAAACCAAAACAGTAAATTTGTGGGTCAAACAGTAAAATGAGCTAAAGACGCCAACAACCTGTTGAGTTAGGAGACAATTCTTAGTGGGTTTATCACCCAAAAAAAACCCCATTTAGTTGTTTGATTTATAAAAAATGTCAGTTAGCGCAGCCTAAAACAATATTGAAGCTTTAAAGATTATAAACCGATTCACTTACTCATGATCCTTTTCTAAATATTCTCAAATTATACGCAGAAGTGTCAGCGTGAGAGGGAAAGAACAATTAGCAAAAACAAATACTCATTCTTGTCAGTTTAGGTAATTTTACTTTGTTGTCTTTGTTGATGTCACCAGACTTTAGATGTCCCAACTTTCCCCACGGGCCAGCGCTCACCATGTAGAAGATGTTTGTTTATGACACTCAAGGCGGGGCGGTTTTTTAAAGGCTAAACAAACTAATCATGACAAACCATTGGAAAAGCTGAATGTACACAGTAGTGATCTGCGGCAACCACACGGCACACATTAGTGGTTTGGGCCTCTGCGTTTGCGATCTCCTGTGTATTTTTGCTACTTTTAGAAGCATGTTAAGCATTTCGCTTTATTTGTTTGGCTCAGGATCAGATCAAATTCGGCCACTCAGGAGCTCGAGAGCAGCAGCAAGAGATAAATGACTTTAAATAAAGTTTTCATAAAGTTTGGGCTTTCTATATCCACTGTCATGCTGTGGATACTTAGGGAAGTCTGTACATATAATTTGAACACTTGCGGTATTGTGGGTCCTGTATGATAACGTCAATGGACAACCAAGCCTTTGTGCAATGTTGGAGTCTGAATGCCTTGCAGGGAGGCTGAGGTAAGGCTGAATTTATGTCCCACACTTCCGTGGTGTGTCTTTTCCTCTGGGCTCTGTATCCATTTGTACTCTCTTTCCTGAAATATTAATGTCTCTACCATGCCACAGCTCATCCTGAACTCAAGCTCTGCCACCAAGCTTTGGCCAAGATCCCTCTTTTGTCAAGAAAGACAGAATGAAAAAGACAGTTCAGGAAAAACAAGACTGCAAGATGTCGTTGACAGCAGCAGTCATCAAGCTGGTGGCAGTTAATCCCACAAACTGTAAATGTGACCCGCACCAATGAGGACACAGCCTGTGGAGCGGCCAAACACCTGACAAGATGCCCTGCTAGTGTTTCTGTGGATCAGCTGCCTCTAGACCACAGTGTGGCACCGTGAGGTAGTTCACCCCGACACTTCCTGAGGTAATCCTATCAGGTTAGCTGACCTCTCATTTCTCACTGCACTAAACTGGCCAAACCCCACCGTCTCTGAGCCACATTTTCCATTGAAAAACTAAGTGATATTCCATGCTGCCTATAGCTTCTACTTTCCTTTTTTTCATCCTCCCTTCCTTTCTGGGCCGCTGACAGATTTGAAAGGAGTCGTGGAATTGCACGGTTATCTCGGTGCAGGAGACGGACAAGTGGAGATTCTCGTTTGGCGAGGCCCGTGACTTGACACACTCCAGACTTCACCTTGGCCATTTATTCCACTAGAAACTCCACGTCACCGGCAGCGGGCAAAACCACACGCAATGAAATCTAAGAACGCAGATGTCCTGAAAATCATTTCCCATTTGATGAGGAAATATGACTCCCGTGGCATGCTGAAATAATTAGTTACCTTGCTGTGAAGGATGCACCACGGAGCCCCAATTCATTAGAGCTAGAACTTTGTCTTATGCTAACCCTTGCACTTGGACACAAATATGAGAAAAATTGCTGGGCCTAATTGTTAGATTCTTGAAAGAATTGGATGATTAAAACCTTGGTCCGGCCTTGCAATCATTTTGGGACGGGGGCTGCTTTGGATCAGCTGTAACTTCATGGATGCTGGAAGAGGTGATGCATGCGGGCCACTGCCCAGCTCATGGACACTGTGTGAACCGCAGCTAATCACACAGGAGCAAAGGGTCAGAGAAGCATTATTACTTGCAGACAAATTAAACCCCCTCAAAATTAGCATATTTTCCCAAAGGGCACGTCTGTAGATGAATGCAGTCAGAGTTTGCATGAAATGGGAACTTCCACTGGATCATACTAGGAAACATTTGCTAACACTAAAGAGGAATTACATTGCGTAGCGCTTACACAGATTACTGACTAAATGAATTACTTTAATATTGGAGGTTTGCACTGGAAACTGTGTTATTTCAGTGTTGGCTCTGATTCCTGGATTTCCTGCAATTATTTGATATTTCTGAAATATTTGGTCATGCATATCTTCAGATGAAGAAAACCTTGTGATCCACACTGTTCTTACACTAGTAAGCATTAGCTGCCTGCTCCCTTCTTTAATTTTCTTGTCATACGGCACATTTTTGTTAACTTATATTCAATACATTGTGTTTGTCTAGTTAATTCTATTATTGTATTAAAGCCACATTTTTCAGCTCTTATTGTGGATCTAGCTATGCTACCGGGCCGTTTGTGAGACTCCGCCATGTTGAGCTAACCTAAGGCAGCTGAAAAATATTTCCTGTCTTCATTTCTCATAATAAACTTCTTCAGAAACCACCAGAAACAAGAGGGAGGGAACTATGCTTACACAGAACCACAAGTAAATGCTAAGTTTGGCCAAATGAGGACATGTCGGGTGTTATTCCAGGTGGACATCAGCTCTGTTTTGTTTTGTGAGAGGGTCTGGGTCTGAAACAGGGGAAAAATGTGACACATGCCAGTTTTAAACAAAAAGGGTCAATTGCGCTTGTAGGAACAGACTGTGAAGGCATGCGCATTGTTCTGACCTGAGAGCATTGGGAAATGGATAAACGGAGATGGTTTAGAAACTCTGCTCAGTTGCCAGAGTAAACTGCTCTCACAGAAAGGAGACACACTCTTCTTGAAATTTAACAGGAGTGGTTCTTTGGGGCGAGAGAATGCAGGAAATCTCTGCTTTGATACCTAGTGTCAAGTTTTCCCTTCACATGATTACATCGACTGCAGTTTTTTGTCCATGTGCCATGCCGTGTTGTTGGCTAGACAACGCTTACACAAACTCCAATCGCGCAAAACATTTCTTCCTCTCCGCTCTAAACCGACGTATCCAAGTCAAGTCTCACCACAAAGCCCTGCAACACAACAGGTCTCACGTCACTGCTGTTGTCCAGAGGTTAGTCTGATCCTTTTCCATTTTGCTTCCAGCACCCAAACAAGCTTAGCATGCACAGCCACATGCAGTTGATCTCCCTGCTTGTTTATTGTAGGAGCATGTCTGTGAATTTCCTTTCTGGATTTCATGTCTCGGGCCATCCAGGAGACACTCGCACACATGGTAACAACAACAGGGCTGGATGAGCTGCCTGCACCTCAGCTGTTTCCTAACAGCATAAATCCTGATAATTGGCTGTTGTCTAAGCTCCTGAGACAGGCCGACTAAACAACTGCTTCAAACAATGAGACCCCTTCCAAAAGTGCTGTGGGTCAGCGTGCAGCTGCCAATATGGGATCAAGACTTTGGAGGCCAGATGATTCGCAAGCTGAAGGGTTTGGTGTGCTGTTGGTGCAAACACAAGTCAAGATGACATATCTATTTTCATATAAATGTAAAAACCCCTAATGATAGTTAGCATGTTATTTCTTTGCTCCAAATTACCCTGAGAAAGTTTTGAACGCCTCTTCTTTTGTTTCAGTCAGGCATATTCTCATTCTCAGTCATTGTTTGAAACACACAAAACACATTGTTGGCTTCAAAGGATGCAAACCAACTAAACTGCAATGCGTCTCATTTTAGCTCCAAAGGCGAGCTAAGTAAAGTTATGCCTCAGATTTTAAATGTTACCACAGATCTGGGCAAACTTGGCACATTTTTAACCCAATTTTAAAATTTACTTTGAACTACTTTTTTTTTGGACTCATCCTGGCCCGGCAGGCCACAGTGTAACATTAGCCAAACCCTGACATAATGCCATAGGTTAAGCCAGACAAAAGTTTCTTCTGCAAAATGTTCAGAGTCACAAGATAATAAAAGTAATGAAATAGATAAAAATCATGTATTTTAACTATGAAATAACATGCTTTGAACACACATCAGACCGGCAATACCAGAGCATGCTCTAATGGCCACGCCCCTTTAGGGGAGAAAACAATCCCACTTCCTGCATAGACAGTAACAGTGCAGTCAAAACAAGGTGATGTGAATGAAACCTGCTAGGAGGAGGAGTTGTTGTGTAGCTGTTTGCACTAACAACAAAGCAAAAACAATAATCTACATTTCATTCCACAGTCTAATGCTTCAGGTTTCTAATGACAGATGATCTGTACCCATCCATCGGCGAAAAGTTTGTGCGCCTCCAAGGACTTGTAATTTCTAATTTGCTCGCTGTGTGAAATCCTGTGCATGAATTAATTCTGTTAATTACTAACTGCATAAATAATTAACAATCAAAGTATAGTTACATAGTATGTTTGGACTGTATTGTAAGACAGGAGGCGAGGCACTGCCCAGTAAAGCTTGTGTTGGCTGCTGCGCCCCTCATTTGTTTTTCAGAGGCTAGACTGACGGCCAATTATGACCATAAATAGGACAGTTGTCAGAGCCTTGACTGATACCTGAGGCCACTGCATGGAGTCGATGATGCTGCAGACTGAACGGACATGCTTTAAGATTGACCAAATTTGTCTTTTTGATGTATCTTGCAGGCAGAGTGGACGTGACATAGACATGGCATCTGGATAATTTTTTAACTGCTTTACCTCTGATGGTGTTCTATGTGTGTCGTTTCTGACAGCAATTTTACATGTAAGGGTAAGGACACACCGGCCCAACGGTCCTGTCGGACACAGGTCAGCTCTAGTCGGTGGTCCCAGTTGGTCCCAGGGTCCCGCACCGTCGCTACTTGGCCCTATCAGACTTCATCAGACCTGATTGAGAATGTTGAATCGGCCTCGGCCGTCAGAAGGCATCAGTAGTGTGAGAAAGCTTCTGATTGGCTGTTCAGCTAGTGATTCAGTACAAAGGGGGGAGGAAGTGGTTCAGGCATTCTCAAAAAATATTCACGTTAATGCTAATGTTACCTACTTGTGTGGAGAATGAAGACAAAGAAGGTAGCTAAACCAAAGCTGCTTTATTTTGTCCGCAGATCTCCTAGCTTTTCCGTTTCCTCCTTTTTTGACCACGAGTTCAGGGATTACCGCCACCTGCTGGTATTTAGAGTTACAAGCTTTCATGCAGGCGTGCAGGCACAGAAAGTACATGCTAGCAGACTGTCTGGTGCAGTCAGTGTGGTGTGTTCAAGGGCAAATTTTTGGCCCAGACAGCAGCAGACACAAGGCAACCAGAGCAGATGCAGCAGTTGGTCTTGGTTTCCTCTACTCAGCCCGGTGTGTCCTTACCTTAAGACTGTAGCAAGTTTGGTTTGTTTTCCCCCTACAGGGGGCGGGACCGTGTCGGAAAGCCATAGTTGCTGGATGTTCCTGTCTGATGTATGAAAGTACCTTCTTGGCTCGAATAAAAAAATGGCAACTCATGGTACTTTTTTAGGGTTTCAATCTTATCTTATGTTCTTCGTAAGTTTGCTTAGTTGTCTTTGGATGACACTAGTAACCGTGTTTATGCGTCAACAGGTGAGATGGTTAAAGCATTGATGTTGCCAATGGGGGGCCCCCTTGCTACAATCGCTGTGCCCCCCACAGTTCTCCCAGCAAGAGCATAGCAAGCCCTGTTTTTATAGTGCTGAGTCAGCACTGGAGAAATGGTCGACTGCACTCATTTTCATTCTGCCATAAAGGAAAAAACACTCTTTACATTTTGTCTCTCTGCAAAATTGTAATCTGCAGATAGCAGAAGGGGAGAATAATGCTGACTGAAATAGTCGCACAATGGCAGGTTTTTACCCACAGTTTACGTCTTGTGAGTCAGACCAGCTCCTGCTCCCCACTCTGTGCCACCACAAGATTGTTTTAGTGGCCCCATCTAGCTTCTTCTATGAAAAAAAAAAAAAACTGAGGGCGCCTTTGGTTTAAAGAAAAAACAAAAACAAAATGAAAACAGTTAAAAGTATGTTCGTTCGTAGTTTGACCTTGATATAAAAATATTTATTCTTCAGAATGCATTTGGGGTGTTTTGTGGCCGACTGGGTAATGCACCTGCTCTATGCAGCAGCTTTTGTGTTATGTAATCCTGCTCTCTCTCTCCCTCCCTCCCTGTATTTTTGACCTCCTTTTCTGAAATGCTGAAGAAAATATCCTAAAAAAGCACTCTGTTTTTATTTCTGACTCTTTTTTTAACTTGTGAAACTATAAAAAGCTACGAAATGCTCAGGAACCATTGGTCAAGGCGCCAGCGGAGCAGAAGTCACATTGGGATACGAAGAATCTACTATTCTAGTAAACTTGGTGTACAAAAAAAGGTCATGGTTTTGATGTTTCAAATATTTCAGTAGGAGAAGGAATTATTTTTGCATCGCAGGAAACCTCTCATTGCAGTTTTATTTCAGCTCCTGTGAATGAACTTCGGGTGCTGGCAGGCGCTGGGGCAGCATAATTCAAAAATAACAGTCACGGCAGCACCAGATATGCCATGATTGCTGTTTTCGCATTCTGTGGTGTCACCAGCAGAGCCACTTGCCCTCCAGAGTTCATCCTCCAAAACTGATAGCACAGCCTATTCCGTGTGAGGTTTGCTCTCAACTACGCACAGAAACGCCGGTTTTAGCCTGATGGATTGGGCTGTTGAGAAAAGTGGAATCTTGAAAGGCTTCAATTTGCACAGACAGTGACTCACTGAGGTGGCTGTGTCATCCCTAAACGTTCACAGGGCCAAAAAACAAAAGCAGCACCTCACCATCTCCATGAGACATTTCTAAGTGGTGCTTTAAACGGGTCCTAATTGCTTTATGACATTAAGTTATCTTATTTTTGTGTAACATGAGTTACAAATTGCTGCTTCAGTAAATCTTGGGCTACATCCACATTGCTGCGTCTTTGAATTAAGATGCAGCAGTATTGCTACATTTAAGGCTTGTATCTTCACTTACACAGCGTCTTAATGGCTCAAAGATGGAGCAGTTTAAAGACGGTCCAGTCCCTGTTTTATTTTGAAGACTCCAGGGTGGCGTCTCATTGCGGTCAGGCACAGACAGTGGGGTTTGGAGACACCAGTACAGACACCCTTTGTGATTGGTTGTGCCACAATCATTTATTTATTTTACAAAAGAGAACAAACTTGTATGTTTAATGCATGCATGTATGTATCTGTGAGCCTCGGCTACCCAGCATTATTGCAACACGGATGATGAATCACAGACGTAGCTAACCTTACAGTCTCTGCTAGCAGTTGTTGTGCAGCTAAATTCTACCTTTCATCACGTTACTACTGCTAACATGTGCAGGAGGAAAGATATTACTCAGTGAACTGTGACAGTTGCCGTGCTCAGCACCGCTATCAGCCCTACATTGACTGGTAAAACGTTTTCAGAAAGGTGGCCTGCACATTAACATTAAAGTGACGGGGGACAACTCCGGAAAAAACACCAATGTGTTTGGATTATCCTGACAAGTTGTCTCTGTCATCATCGGACAAGTTTGTAAGGCTGTTACCATCTTCCTGGAGCCAGATTAATGTTACATCAAAACACGGCGCACAGAGCCCGAAGTGATGGAGTTAGTGTCGGTAAGCTATGCCAGAATGTCTGGGAGCTATTGACTGCACACGCATCGTAATAAAACAACCGCTTGCTAATTCCAGACTAGATAACAGAAAGAGGAAACATTCTTTGAATGAACAGGTGCTGTGTGACGCTGAATGGTCATGTGACATGCGTGTAGTTTGGCTGGAGAGTTGAGCTGCTATGGAGCTCACACCGCGCATAAGGACGTGGAGTGTCTTTGATTCAAGACTCCGTTTTAACTATACCTGTGTCGAAGGGAAAAGTGTGCAGCTTCAGTTTCTCTTATCAGTCTTCTTCCTCACAATATTTTGGAGCCAATGCCCACATCAGGACGCTGTTGGAAGTCTGATGAGGGCAGCGAGTGTTTCCACCAGCCATCATGAGTTGTAGCAGCAGCAACAGCAGCACTGCAGAGTAAAACAGAAGCCACAACCACTCAAAACATAATGACAGCTGGGGGATCACAAATAAGACACAGAGGAGAGCAGGGCTGGTGTCTCTGTGTAATATTTCATCACAGAAAAGCTAAATAAATTCCTCACTACAGTCAAGTGAAACCACGTCAATGCAGCAGATGTAAAAAATGGCAGCTGCCGGAGGAATGTGGTTTGGCAGCGAGCGAGGCCTGGAGAGAGACTGGAAGGTCCTCTCACGTTAACACTTTGTGTTTGGGAATACAAAGACACATTGTTGACGGACTGAATGTTTTTCACTCGCAGGTATGACGTGCTGTATGTGTGTGTGTGTGTGTATTTACAAATATGCATGCAACCCTAACCCTTAAAAAGGACCTAGTCCTCTTCATCGTCGCATGGAAAAATCCGACACAAAGCAGGTCTTAATGGTACTTAGAAGGTATTAAACACGACACACGCATTTTACCAGTTTATAAGAGCATATTGTGATATTTAAACTTACGGCGTGTTGAAGGGAGAGACACAGAGACAGAGTGAGAGGCAGCAGACCTGGCAGGCGGCATGGCATCAGCGTGGCAGCCAGTTTCGAGGGCCAGCAAATAAATAGACCTCACATTGCTCAAGCATGCAGCTGGAGCCAAAACTATAATGTTACCATAAATCTCAAATCGAATGGGCACACGCAGCCAACGCAGGAGCCCATTCCTCCAGATGTTAGCTATTGAAATCTTATTTGTATTTTTTTTTTCCCTCCCCCCGTCAGAAAAAATATATACACATGTTCGGCGTAAAATCGTGCCGTGGAGCTGTCTGGATTCACGATCTTGTCATGGCTGATTCGCAGTTTGATGAAGTCAGGTTACGACTGAGCTCACTGCACCTATTCTGCTGTAATGGGCTGACATTTATCAGAAACCTAATCCTTACCAGACAGTGCGGGTAGATGCGGCTGCTGGGTCAGATACGTGTGGATAGTTTGGTTTGACTACCTGCTCACTCAAACAGTTAATCTTTCCTTACACACGGCGCATTAATGTCGGGAGGAGCGATCGTTTGTCTCAGGGTACACCTCTATTGGAATGCCACACTGAAAAAATATCATCCGACTTTATCTCGATTATATTGCCTGCATGCAACCAATTTATCTTCATTCACAGGCTGTAATTTGAAAAATGATCATATTTCATGCACTTTACAAGTGAACTTTAATGTCATACTTTAAGCCATGTGCGGTCAGAATTTTGTTGTAATGGAAAGCAACTGTTACCGACCATCAATTGAGCTAGATGTCTGGGCATGATACGGGTGGTGTACTTACTGTGAAACCCTTTTTGTGACAATTCTGATTTGGTTACTCAATATACAAGGTGGAGTAACAGAAACTTAAGAATATAATGTTTGCAGTTGGAGATGCATGTCTGGTTGTATCTACACCAAACCTTCTCTCTCTGCATACATCTAAATTACACGTCATTATGTTTGACAATTGTATATTTCTAACGAGGAAATGCATTTAAAACACGATATAATAACACTGAAATGAGATGAAATAAAACACAAATAGACAAAAATTATTGACTGAATATACTTCTTGTGCAGTTACAACGCAGAAATTATTTTAACTACTTACAGTGAAACTAGACAACTTGTTTGGCTTCACTTTGTCATTATGATGTATAACCCGATTCAACAGTGTAATAGTTATTGAAAAATGACACCATTTGCTGTTAAATTGGTCTCCAATAAGCCCTTTTTCTTTGCCACAGGAAAGAGGGTTTCACAGAAAAATTTAAAATCAGTGACACTCTCTGTACTCTGTCCTAATTGGCCGGTCTTCTTAGCGACAGGTGACGTAGTTACGAGCTGATGATCTCACCGTGCTCTGACTTGCTTCTGCCAACAACAGAGTGTCTGTCACACCAACAGTCGGCTCGAGCTCAAGCCAGTTTACTCCACTGCAACTTTCCCTGCAACTGTTTCGTCTCAGTTCAAACTGGACTTACCAGAGAGAGCGACAATATATAAGATTTGCTTTCCAACGAGACTCATGCTACAGCTAACATTAGCTTGCTAGCTTGTTTGCATAAGCTTTGTACTGCAACTTCAACTGCAATTTAGAATGTAACATGTATGTTATTTCGATCATTTATATATTCATAAAGGCATCAGTGACTCAGCTGTGTATGTATTATTGTATTTTTTTGCTTTGGTTTCTGTTTTATTTTCAAAAGTAGATGTTTCATCTTATGTATTTTATCCTTCCAGTGAATTTCAAATATCTTAAATTCTATATTTTAAATGGACTGGTTCAGGTTTTCATTGGAAGGAGAGCCAAACAGAGAGAGCTACCGCCATTACTGAGACTTTGGTCTGTTTAGATATCTGGAGGATTTCAGGAGTTACTATGTATTTTCATTCCTGGTAGGAAAAATTCATCAAAAATATTATCAGTGCCTCTCAAATCCTGAATGTGATTTTCATCGATTCTCAGACGGGTGCAAACACTCGCCAAACCAGTCACTTCTATTTACATGTCTGATTTGTAGATTGAACCTCTGCATGGTTTCCTCTTGTTTGAGACACAGGAGCCTCATCTTCAGCCGTGCTTCATTCGCCTCAGCCATGTGTACAGTGGCGCCTCATAGCACAGTGCTTGACTTTAGCGCAATTTGGCAAGGACTGCATGAGACCTCCCGAGGCCTGTGGATAATATGGTCCTTTCACGGCCTACAGAGCACACACTGTGCAACACTCTGAGCTCTTCCTCTAAGTTCAATCATAACGCTTTATACCATTTTTGGGTGCAGATGGCTGTGGTACCACCTCACGAGGACATATATGGTCACATACAGTATCCTTTTCATTCAGAGTCGCCTGGCTGTGACCATTGCGGGCTTCATTTCAGAGCTGTTGGAAAGATGGAGAGGAGGCCGTTCTGTAAATCAGCATTGCTAACAAGAGGCGTGCAGAGATGGTAAGCTGTATTCAAATTAAAGCTGAATGTGTCCAAAGTGGGATTTCTCTCTCACACGTGACAGACTAACTGTTGAGCAAGTTAAAAAAAAACAAAAAAAAACAAACTGCATGGAGATGCATTTTGTTCCAGTGGTAGCAGATCACATCTTTAAGCCTCCGACCATCACTTTGCAACTTAAAACTTGTCAGTGTTGCCATGGCAGAAAGCAAATATTACCATTCACCTGAGACAACTGTCATAATTTTTGCACCCGTGGCAGCTTGGCTGAGCCAGAGTTAGTATGGAGACCACTGAGATATACTGTAGCAAACGAAAGAAAGCCCAATGGCCCATTTGGTTTGTATTTAGGGAGACAAATCAGCTCAGTCAAACTTATGTACTGAAACAAAAATGTGTCTGAGACAAGAAGGAGTACATCGAGCGCAGGAACAAAAATACATGTGCTGTCTTGTGTTATTAGGCCACCGCTCTGTGTAAGTGCGTCTTTCTGACTCATTTCATACTGAATAGTACCAACATTTAAGGGAATAAGCTTATGTGATTTCTTGTCAGATTAAAAAATTAATACCTCTCGCATACTTTGCCATTAAAAACAAGGTTACAGCCAACAGTTGATTAGTTTAGCATATAGATTAAAATGAGGAAATGGCTAGCTTGGCACATCACCCCCATAAAACCACAGTTTTTTGGGGGGTTTTTTAATGCAGTTTTTGCATGAATTAAAAAACTGTTATCTTCCAGGCTAGCTGTTTCCTTCCTTTTCAAGTCTTTATAAGCTAAGCTCCTACAGACTTAAAAGAAATATCAGTTATTTCATCTCTCTAACTCTAACAAGAAAGTTAATGTGTATAAAAGAAAAGAAAAGAAAAGAAAAAAGAAAAGAAAAGCCTTGATTGATCCACAGTGGTGAAATTTGGATCAATACGTCCATTTCAGGCCACAGCAGGAACTTCAGCTGGTAATGCAGGATCAAAAAGAATAATGCAACAGAAAGGAACATCTGCAGTGATTTTCGCCTTTAAATCTGGTCTGTTCTCAAGACAGGAGCTACTCCTTGATCTCCACACAGTGGAGGTGGTAATGGATGGCAGCTCACGACTTCGTTGAAATATACGTGCTACTGTCTGCTGTTTGATTGGATAAACGTAAATATTTGAGAGCAGCACTGCTGCCTGCTGGGAGGCCGTGCCAAGGCATCCAGCTCCATAAGTGAATTTGGGAGCTGCTCCGGGCCCTGTGAGCGAGAAGCCAAGGTTTGAACTGTGGGGAAACAGAGTCATGCAACAACCACACACCCTTGTTACACTATCTGTCCACACCCACGGGAGGGCATGAGGCAGCAGTGGGGCAGTTGGTCTCTTGTTACAAGCCCACTTTGGGCAAAATGTTTTTGAAAGCTGATGTAAAGACAGACAGGACAGAGGAGAGCTGTGCAGTCAGTGGCTCTCAGCATTAAGACAAGCTGGAGCTCAGCAGGGTAATAACGTGAGCCATATTTCAACTGGAGGTGGTGAGGTGTAGACAAAATAGACGCCCTGGTGCTGTAGCTACCAGTTACCCACTTCTCTTACACACGCTCACAGTCACAGGAACATTGCATGCAGGCAGGTATGAAGGAATGCCAACATGCATGCACATCTGGTTAGCAAGTGTGAGGCGTCTGAAGGTGTCAGTTTACTTTGACATCTGAAAAAACCAAAAACAAGCATGTTACTACAGGACTCAACTCCAAGGCCTGAGGGCCTTAATCCTTGTCCAAGAACTCTGTTAAGCTAGCTAGAGATGACCTTGGTTAGCTTTAAAGCTGCAGTTAGTAACTTTAGGGTAAACATCAATGACTTTTTTGCGCTCTATTTGGAAAAAATGTCATAACATGTGCAGACAGATATTAGTAAGTGAGGTGATCTGAGAGTATCATGAGATCTCTGTGTTTTCCCATGCCTCTGTAATAAGGACTGGTTAAATTCTTATCACTCCCGTTCTCTTTGCCCAATCAGTGACGCTCTCTGCACTCTCTGTTCCTGCAACTGTTTTACCTCAATTCAAACTAGACTTAAAAGAGAGAATGACAACAAACGAAATAAATTGTGAGCCGGAGCAAAAACAAGGAGGAAAGGCTGCGGCAGAGTTGCTTCCTAAGGCATGCTACAGCTACAGTTAGCTTGTTAGCTCATTAGTAAAAGTTACTAACTGCAGCTTTAAATAGGGCAAAATGTAGGTCCCTATCTACTTTTTCCAGCCTATTTCCTATTATTCAATATTTAATTGTGATTGATGTCAATAAATCAGATAAAGTTCTCTAGGTAGTAGCTAAATCCATCATGTTTGGAGGAAAATACAACAGCAGCTAAAGATATTTTAAATACTAAAGTAGGCTAATTAGCCTAGCCTAGCTCAGCAGAGTAGCAGACACTAGGCTACCAATTAGCCTCTGATGGATGAAATTAATTTAACTTTATGATGCTAGGTTGAAATTAAATGTATTAATTTGAGGATTAATTAACTTGACTGTTTCAGGCTGTTTTTTCAAATGGACACGATACATGTTAATATATTCACATAAATGAAGCTTTATGTCAGGGTTAGCAGAGCTGCAGTGACGTTTAAACTGCAACATTAAATGTGTTACAGTACAGATTTTAGGGTTTTTTCCCCCAATAATTTCATTTTGATCTATTTTATCAGGTGGCATTGGAAATTCCCTTTGATTTTGACATTTCTTTAGCCCATGACAACAAAGCTGAACTGCTGTGAACTTTGGATTATAGCCTACGTGCCCAACAAGGTTGACTCTGATAAAAATACCTCATTATTGATCTCTAAGTGCCTTTGAGTAACCAGAGATCAAACAATGTTCTTTTTCAGACCATCAGAACGACAGAAGTAGGCTACCTGTGCTTGAACCTCCCTAAATGGCTCTCACAAGCTATGTGATTACAAAACACTTGTCACGCCTTTGTTATTACACATAATCTGATTGAAAGGAAATCCTATGACAAAGTGGATAGAGGATACACACAGACTGAATTAAATGAAAGCCACATACATGTGAAGCAGCTTGTGTTTGTGTGACCTGGGTACGATTTCCTTGGAGAGAGCTTTATTTGACTTAAGCCTGCTGGTGGGAGGGTGGGAGAGGTTGAGGTTGGCTTTGTGTTTTCAAATTCAATTGTCCACTATACAGTCAAAGAGCCTAAGCTTCCTGTGGTTTGCAGTAATAAACCTAAACTCGGGTTACATCCGAGGCACAAAAGGCTGCAAATTGTCAGGGGAAAAAAAAACACAGTAATGTGGACCTGTAATAAGGTTAAGGCCTCAAGCTACAAGACCATGCAAGACTCAAATAAAAGTGCCAAAAAGTTCAACCTCTGAACTCGTCTCTAAACCCTTCCAAGCTGAGGTCTGGCCTGGTGGAAAACAGCTTCTCTGAGGCAACAGCGTCTTCCAGACCTCCTTGTCTCTTCAATGTCAGTGAAATTGGGGTCTTTAGTTTTGGTGGTTTACAACAAATTCTCTGGTCCAGCCCCAAAATCCAGATCAGCTTGGCAATGAAAAATAAGCAGTTCAATTACAACACAGGGAACCGATTATTTATACAAAATAATGAATTTGTTTCCGTACATGCCAATCATCTCACCCAAAAGGAGTTTATTAATGTTTTTTTTTTTTTTCCACTGGAAGCAAAGCACAGCAGTCGAAGCATGCGGCTGGTCCATGAAAAT
>JAQLOL010000013.1:16279681-16290836 GCA_029783665.1 Naso thynnoides
CTTGTAATAACGCATTAATTTATACCATTATCACAAGATAACAGGCCATTATCCCGTGATAATGACATGATTAGTTCGTGATCTCGAGATAATAAAATGAAAAAAGGTAGTAGTGACCATGATCGCTCTTAGCTTCTATTTGAGGAATGAGTCTATCCTCTTTGTTTCAGATTGAAATCTCTTTTATAATATCTGACTCTTTTATGATTTGTCATTGTTTACAGAAGTGTTACCTCCAGAGGACTAGGCTTAGTCACTTTCATTCCAATGAATAAATGCTAGCATTACAAAATAGTATACTTAGGTGGCAAGCCCAGAGAACCGGCTTAACATCAATATATTAGCATTATGATTATGACCATGCAGTATGCTGGCAGTTGACTGATTACTTTTAAAGAAAGATTAAATTTTACAGAAAACATTTACAAAAACAATTTGGTGAAATCAGTGTCACATGCTGATGGTAGACACACACTTAAAATCAAGAACCTTTAAGTGGTTTAAGAAGACAAAAAAAATCTAGTGATCAATTCAACAAAAATCTGCAACAATGTTGAATACTGATCAGAAAGAGGATAGTTTTAATAGATGTCAACTTGCAGGTTCCCTGTTCTCAAATGTAATATTTTCCTTTTCTTTGCTTTATGATGGTACAGTTAATATTTTTGGGTTTGGGAGTTTTAGTTGGACAAATTAGAAGACGTCAACTTGGGCAAGTGGAAACTTGAGATGGACATTTTTTTTTCTCTTCTTTACTATTTTTAGAGTCAATTACGCAATAAATGATATTTCCACTGTACCACATAAAAAAGAAATGTTCTCTTTTCAAAGGAAGGGCACTATACACTATCCTACTTTGCATGATGTGGAAATAAAATCGACCGGCTTTGTAAATTATTCTCAGAAAATATAGAATCTGTCAGCTCGGTCCCTTGAGTAGCTGACGTTTTTCCAGTACAGACATGAGGAAACTGCAGCGTTACAGTTCAGCACATGGCTGAACCACATGAAGGCATTATTATTCTGTATTCCTCCGTTGTTGTTTGACTGAGACATATTTCCAGACGGCTGCCTGGACTGCGGCAGGAGATGAGGGATATGCTACAAGGGAAGAGTCCTCGCTCTCGCTGCCAGCATCGACCCTTTCATAATGGCCCAGGAATTATGCACATCCCAGTTAAAGCACTGGTAGAGTGAGTTATGGCTGTGGAGATGTTTCCTGAGAAGTCTGCCAAAGAGATGATTTAGATAGATCACACGTCTGGGGTCTGAGGGTTCCTCGGACACTGTTTAAACACAGGTCTTTATTCTGAGGACAGAGGAATGTGAGGGGCGCTGAGAGAAAAACCCATCACCTAACAGTGACATTTCCAACATGGCAAAGATGACAGCAGAGTTATTGGTCATCTCTGCTGAAGACTTGGACATTACAGCTATTACTGAAAAAGACTTCTTCTTCATCTGGCTCTTCAAGTCACAGACGTCAAAGGCTTCCCAACAACCTTTTCACTCGTATTAACTTAAATAAAAAGAATTTTATTTAGTTTAATACATAGGGCGGTTCGTGGTGAAATATGTATACATTCAGCCTTACAATTCATACAGCAATTTTCCCACCAAATTCGTAAAATACATACAATTTACAGTATACATGTTTCAACATGTTTTTTTTCAACACAAAAAAGACAGCTAAACAAGTTCAGTAAGTAAAAGCCTACTTCCTTTTTGTTTAATTATACCATTAAATTCAAATGTAAAACCTGTATGCAATGTTTTACTTTCAGCTAAATATAAGTTAAAGTTTTTATAGTTAACAGCCTCCGAAGGCCGTTCACCGGACAAACGAACACAAAAGAATGGCACGCAGTTTCCCATGCAATTAAAAAGAGATTAAAAAAAACAAAAAAACAAAGAAAGATAAAATTTTTTTGACATGCTTGAATTCATGTCACTTTCACCATCCCTGGTACAGGATCTAACTCCCAGAACTACATTTCCCAGAACACACACCAGCACTCGAATACTACAAACATGGCCAGAGGTCAGGGGAACGGCACATTTGTAACTGCTCCTCAGATACAAAAACACTGCGAAATCCATTAGTGATGCGGAGAACACAGCTTTTTCTTTGATTTTCCAAATTCAATGGAAACACCCTTATGACTCACTGCCCTGTCGAATATTGAACACTTTTTCTTTGTCTCTGTCCGGTCAAAGGGATGTACAGTATATAAAAGACCATAGTGGTAGTGATATTACTAATATTATCTGTCTGAGAGAGGGAGTGCCAGTAAGTCGCACTCAATTAAAGCAACTCGCGTGCACTTTTAAGAGGTGCCCTCTTCCTCTGCACCAAGTGGAAAGCTTGCTGGTGCCATTCGCTTTGATTTATGCACTCTTCAAAACACACCAAAGGTTTCAAGTCCAAGTCAATAAAAGTAGTAAAATGTCATTCCAGACACTTGGTAACTCGATTAAATCCTGAAGAAATGACGCACTTGAGTGGACAACAGAGACACATAATCCAAACCTTTGACTGAGACTGGTGAGATAAAATGCAAGATGGCTTGGCTTGATAAGCTTCTCCATAAGCAGCATTATGTTCAAAGAGTCTGAAGGGCAGGATTCAAGATCAAGGGGAAGACAGAGCAGAGGAAAGACAAACAATGGAGAAAAGTCTGCCCTGCACTGGTACAGATGTGCACGCTAAGGCAAGGTGCTTCGAGGACAATAAGCATGCTGGAGACAAGAGGGGACGCTTGGTCAAAACTGTTTTTCCCAATCTCATTATCATACTTCAGAGATTTAGCCATACGCCTGATTACTTTGGTTTATTCTTTTGGACTCATTTCACTGCACTGCTATCACTAAATCAAATGTATGAAGTGAGAATATTTTGACCAAGGTCCCAAAACTGCACAAAACTGTAACTTAAAACAAAACAAATCTCTCTCAAACTCCATTACAAGAAAGGCTGAGCTGCATCTCGCAGTTTAGCGCAGCGGTATTATAAAGTGTGCAAAAAGTAGTGTCTGTGTGAACACAGGTAGAGTGTGTGGATGGACTGCGGACGTCAACCCGCACAGCTCAGCGGAGGGGAGACAGTCGGACCTCCACTGCCTTCATGTCTGAGGAGGAAGCTCAGCTCAGGACAGCACACAGTGGGAGGGAGGTGTGTTTGTTTCTATGCTCGTGTTTGAGTGTGTGACCCTGTGTGTGGCATTCACGTGTGTATGTTTGAACATGTGTGTGCGAATGTGTTGGCGCATGTGTGCGCTCTCTACAGCAGGGAGCAGTAGCCGCCGCAGGTTCCGCCTCCGGCGTCTTCGTCGGTGAGCTGGACTCCTCGGCCGTGGTTCTCGCTCTGCCACAGGCCGGGAGTCTGGATGATCTTCTCCACCAGCTCCTCGAATGCACACTGAACACCGTCCCTGGTCTTAGCACTCGCCTCTGGAAAAACAGCGTGAGAGGAAAAATTAAGGCAGGAGAAGTAAAAGGAGCAGGGTAGATTAAAAAAAAGAAAAAAAGAAAAATTAAGTTGAGAGATTAAAAGAGAACGAGAATAGGAAAGAAAAATACAAGATACACATAAAAAAAACTCTTATTTAATCATCTGTTGGGCTTCTAGACAGAGTGAGCATGTGGTGGAAAATGTCTCAACAATAACTGTCAACCACAGACACGAATAGTAAACATGATCGCATCAAGAAACACTAGAATAGTGACAACTGTGGGATGAAATGGTAAATCTTATTTAAAAGGCCAAATCAGAAGTCGAATGTTGGGGGATGCCTTGGGAAACCTGAAAAGATCAAATGGGAATTTTTCATTTTAAACAAACATTTTTAAAATAACATTTTTCTGTGCTTAAAGGAGATAAAAACGAGGTGTTTGACTTGGAGTCATTTCAACTCCTTTAAGTCGTCCTTTACAGACAAATTTGAAAAGTAAGTACAGGGAAAAACTCGAGTGCACGGAGGATGATACATGAAGCCAGTTTTATATATAGAACTATGCAAGCATTCTTCAGCAAGTATGAGAGTTATTTCAAAGCTGTTTCCCCTGTGTAATATTCAGCTGTAACTCATGCCCAGCAGGTCTTTGTGGAGTAGTAGGGAATCCTCCTGACTTACCTATAAAAAGCATGGAATGTTTTCTTGCAAACTTCAGCCCTTCTGCCCTGTCTAGCTCGTGGTTTTCCTAAAACAAAGGAGAGGTAATGGCTTATTTGAGGTCCGCCGGGCGGAGCTGTCAGCTACTGTGGTTGTCACAGGGCAGAGAAGAAAAGTGATTTTCCCAGACAAAGAACAGGACACAATAAATTCATTATACTTTACTTAGTGGGCATTTTTATTCCTACTGATGGGTTCTGGTAGCCTGGTGAAGGACCAGCTGGCAAAAGTATGAAAGGAGTTCATTAAGCTCTGTGCTTTACAAACTGGCTGTAAAATGACTTTATTTTCTTATTTTTACAATTTATTTTTTGCTCTGTATACAAAGTCCCTGTATATTTCTGTTTTTGCAACTCAAGATACAAAAAACTAATGTTAAAATTTTATTATAACAAGGAATATTCTGGTCATGCCAGCTCAAGATAAAGTAAAAAAAAACAAAACAAAACGTAATACTGTGAGAAAATCTTAACTGTAAGCTTATAATGTGCTGCTGCTGACCTTCTCCACTCAGAAATCTTTATCAACCTGAATGTGAACACAAACGCTTAAAGCATAACCACAAACACACTCACCCTATCGATTTTGTTTCCAACAAGCATTTTCACGAGGTCGTTCCTTGTACAGTACGTCTCGAGCTCATTGAGCCAGTTGTAAAGCTTGGTAAAGGTTTCCCGTCGCGTGACATCATACACTGTGCCAAACCAAATGAACAGGACATGCTCAGAATAAAGGAAAATACACACACACACACACACACACACACACACAGTGAACATTTCCTTGACAAGCAGCCTATACTTTAGGTCCAACATACTGAAGGAAAGACATTGTTTCTGAATTTTTCCATCACTGAAGCCAAAATACAACACGCGGAAGAAGTTTGGATCATGGAATTAATTAAATTATCACATAATTATATTTTCACTGTCTTGAATTAACAATATTTTATGTGCTAATACGGGAGACGACCTCATAGAAAGAATATGTTATTAACTATAAAACAAAATTTTCAAGATTCATTAAGGCCTTGAATTTAACAGCATATTTGATCGCTTGCTTTAGTGAAAAGCACAGACCTTATGAAACTTTACTCCCAATAATCCTGACTTATTTTTACCATTTGGAAAAAGAGATTAGTATACAACATTTTTGTCTGAAATAAATGACTAAAATAATATGGTACTATTTTAAAACAAATGGTTGATAAACAGGAAGGGATTAAAGACTTCTGAGGGTATCACATGGGAAGTGTTCACTGTTCCAGCGCTAAAGCAACGAGGCACCTTGTGTTTTCACATCAGAGGCTTGAGACCCAAAAGAGATATGTGATGTCTCCCCAGGACCCAAACTTACAAAAATAATATACAAATTGCCATAGTACATACATTTCTGAAGAGCACAACAAACAAATTTAAAATGCATGGTATGCATCAATTAATTATTTCAGCAATAATCAAATCAAAGTTTCAAACAACAACATAATCTTCAAACCAACAGCACAGCGCGACAACGAAGAACACTGTTCTTCTATTTTGCTTACGCTAACTCACATAACACAGCGTTGTTGCACATTTCACTTTGCCAAAAAACTGAGTCCATGACCCAATTTGGGTCACATCCCTAAGTTTGGAAACACTGCTACAGATTGTTAGAGTGGTCAAAAACTGTAGACTGCAGAGGAAGTCTGTTTAAGCGGTTTGACTTAATTCCTGTGTGTGTGTGTGTGTGTGTGTGTGTGTGTGTGTGTGTGTTCATGTACATACTGTGCATGCATGACCAGATGAGGAGACTGACTTAAGGGTATGACCTAACTTCCAGAGACAGAGAGGCAGAGAGTGTTTGCGTGTGTGTCACAGAATGAAAAGCCATCACTTTCTTTACAACCAGGGGCCTGACTCTGAAATGAAAAGGACGCACGCACACGCACACGCCCACACACACACACACACACACACACACACACACACACACACACACAGGTGCATGGGCACTGATAGCATCAACAGCTTAGCTTACCCAGGATGACTCCCTGAGCACCGCGGTAGTAACTAGGCGTCAGGGTTCGGAAGCGCTCCTGTCCTGCAGTGTCCTGCAAAACACAACCAGCTCAGCACTACTGGACACACTCGTAGGAAAAATAGTAAGTTGAACAGAAGAAAAACCAGGGCAGACGGACATAAACAACAAGGCTGACTTCTCTGTGTCAAGCATGTGGGCAGAAATGGTGTTACATAAGCGCCATCTTCTGGCTACTTGAGAGAACTGACAGACTGGAGTCATGGAGGAGGCTGACAGTTAATCCATCTGATTGACGGACATGAGACACATTTCAGTTAAACGACTGTTACTGAAGAGAGTGAACAGAGTTTGCCACTCACCCATATTGCCAGCTTTGCCTTGTTGCCGTCCACAGAAATGGTCTTCACCTTGAAGTCAACACCTGGACAATGAAAAGCCAGTCCATCACTCGTAATGTTGTCATTATCTCACCCTACTTCAGCTTCGGTATGGCGTCTATTATTTTGGCCAATTACTGCCAAGAACATTATATCATGGCTGCAGACTATAATTTATAATGAGGAATTGTAAAAACATACACACCGCGTCTCTGAACTTTTTCTAACCTCAGCATTCAGACTGGCATTAGGCCCATCCCATGTCCCGTATTTAAATTATGGTTTAACAATGTGCACCAGAGGCACGGTGTGGTTTAATGTCACGAACTGAGACCATTTCAGGTCTGCACAAAAAAGAAAAAAAAAACAAAAAAACAAGAGTCCACCACCTGTGAAATGGCTTAGGGAGCCATGATTCACCCCTAAAAATCCTGGCAGGTCCCAAAGGACCTGAACGTCTCAAAGGACATTTACAGGAAAATAACAGTGTTGTCCCCTTTTCCCTCAACAAGTAAATCTTCTCTGTTGCCTTTGTGCGGTGTCTAGGTGTGCCTGGAGTGTCTGGATGACATATTTGCCCGAGTTTTAACATCTACTGACAGATTTAGCAGAAAAATGCACACTTGCTACGGCCTTGTTATTACATCTGGGACTGAGGAGCGTTCTGAGCCAAAACAGAGGAGGAGAAAAGGGACATGAAGACAGGCCGAGGATATACGACATATGGTACGAGTACCACACGCACTTGAACAAAAAATATACACTCTGTTCACACAGTAAATCACAACAACTAGTTCTTCCTCCGGTCCGGCAGGGTTTGCTCAGATACTGCTGCCAGATGCATGTGAGGAGGAGTTTACACTAAACATTTCCCTGAACCTGGACCAGTCTCTCCTGCTTTAATTCAGTCGGCTACAGCGTTTGACAGGCCTTTCCCGCAGAACACACACTGAAGCATCTGTTTGTTATATCACAACACAACAATATGCCACTACCACTGGAAGTCAAGGCTGGGCCGGTCTCTGCAGGCCAACCGATTCATGGTAAACCTTAAAACAGTCCCTCATTTCATGATATAAATACACTGAGAGCATCAAAATACACACTACCATATTCAAAACCATAAGAGTCCCTTTCAGCAGGCAACGTGGTGAGTCAGCGTCAACATGTATTGTCTCTCTTCAACCATTTATAATGACCGTGTGACTGTACACAGAAGTCACTATGTGACACAGTAAGTCATGCTCACATATATGACGAGAATCTGTAATCTCATTAAAACTGATTAATTCATTCTTAGCTATTTCAACATCTTAAGGCCAGTACATGGTTTAACAATATACTGAGGAAGCCAATGGGGAGAAAGTCACACTCATTTAAAGGTGGAGTCAGTAGGATTTTAAAATAAAATATACACATATACAAAGTAATGCTGCTCAGTCATTACTTATGAGCCTCTATGTACGTGTGGTGGTGACTGTGTACGGACACACGCCGCCCTCTGCCTGTATTTTGATGTTTTGGTGTCTCGGGGGCATTTCTGGGTGGGGAGGGGGTGCGTTTCCCCCAGCAAACGATGGCGCTCAGGTGAGGTTGAAAGCACCGCGGAGCAAAGCGACCGGACGCCGTCAGAGCGGAGAAAGTTCTGAATGTGGATGTAACGTGAATAAAAGGGAAACATGTCGCCGGTGAGGCGAAACGGCAAGCAGATAAAACTTGTTCCACAGCGACAGTGAGTCTCTGTGCAGCTTTTTGTGATGGCAGGTGGGAGCTGAACACCAGCGGTTAGCTTGTTAGCTTGCTAAATTATCAACTTCTTCATTGAACAAATGTAATATTCCTACGTAACCTGCTGTGTAACGTTAAGTAAGAGGTATAACAGTACACGTAGTACACACTAAGTTACGATACTTCTGGTGCGTTGAACCGGGAGGAACGAATGCTACTGACTCTACCTTTAAACTACATTAGGTGGTAAACATACATTTAAATCAAGAAACACCAGATTAAAAGGGATTTTTGGTCTTGAGTCACTAAGAGAGTCTTAACTACACTTGAGACATCTGTTTGGTGTTGTGGATTCCCAGCTGATTCCCAGCTGATCAAGGAAAGCGTCAGTGATCCAAGACCTGACCTTGAAAAACCTCCTGGAATTTTTCTTTTGGCCGTCTTAACAAAGACAGCATTTGTTCTTCACAGCTCTTCACAAGTAGCATTGGTTAGGGTATAAAAATATATCTATGTATCAACTCCTCAGTAACATTATAAATCTTGAGTTGTAAATGCTTAACAAAAAATAAATCTTTTAAGGTTGCTGTTACAGCCTCATGGACAACTGAAATAGAACAGGTGTGTCCTTGGTACATAAAATGAATTACTTGCAAGCAGTTATCATTTTATGAGCCAACCCTTAAAATCCTTTTCTTGTGGAGAATAATGTGCCACTGCGTTCCCCATCTCAGCGGGTAAGATGGACGGCCTAGTCGGCAACAGGACTGTTTTTCAGATTTTTATACAAAATGAATCAAATAGCTCAGTAGCAGGCCAAATTTCTGTACAGTACTAAGATGACTCTAATGATTCTGATTGCAGTAAAAAAAAGTATTTGCCCAAACTTTTTCAAGTCATGCACCCCCTCGAGCATTCAGCCTCCTGCTGTGTACTAAACCTAAACCTCTACAGACGGCAAACTCACATGTAATGTTCCGAATGACATGTCACTGTTATTAACTCATTTGTTCTTTATTCAGCTTCATAGAAAAGCATTCAAATCTCAAACTAATGACTCGGGCAGCAGCCCAAGCACCAGGATTTCTCTGAAAAGGTAACAATAAAATGTATATTTATAAAAATACATGAATGAAAGGTCAGCTTGGCTTGAGGAACATAGCTCTGAGATGTCTGATTATCAACAATGACAAGTCTACATTTCCTTTTGTCTTTTCACGTTTTCCTTCACTCCCATATGCTGCCCCTGGGTCTGCCTGGCCTCGCTTGCCCCGCTACTCTGCCTCTGATTGGCTAAAACGCATCAAGGCTCCTACACATCAAACTAACAACACAGAACAAGTTGTGACAAACATCGGCTGCTTTATTGTGTTTTGTCCGCCACTGTTGAGCCACGAAGGAGCACTGTTCGCACTGCGAGGACATCAGCTGGCGAGGCAAAGGCAAATCCCTCTCCACAGACAAACTGTTGTTGAGTTTAATCAGCATTTTTTTTAATCCACTCTCGTTAATATAGCTGCGTCTGACCGATAGTATGTCTGATATAAAGTTACACATGGCATTAGTGAGGCAAAGAAAAAATAAGGAACAGCTGCACTAAATGACCGTCAGCCTGGTGCTTTAACTTCATTGGTAGAGCCAGTAGCAGGGGCGAGTCTTTGCTTACTGTGTGTGCGTTTTTTAAAAATTTTATTTTATCTTAAAGCGAGTGCTTACTTTTTAAACAGAGAAGCTACTTAAGATTTTTTTTGGCATGCACCCTGACGGAGCTGTGCGTACCCGCATGGCTCCTCGAGACAACGCACTATACTGTAAAAGTATATTTTTATGAACTGGATGAGCTTTCTCTGCCCATCGATGAAACAAGCATTTGGCGTGCAGTCTGACCACTGGTGCCTTTAAATTCAATGACACGTTCAGGGACAATCGGACCTATGACTGTTTCCAAAACTTCCAGTTGTTGTTAACTAATAAAGTGACCACTCCATGTATATTAATATGCATTTCTACCTACTGCGGGCATCTTACTAATTAATGAGCTAATATGTTTAATGTAAGCTTATCTGTTTCCCTCTACACTACCTTCGTTCCCATTGTAAAGTGACTTCAAGGAACTTTGAGTTTTTGTTGATTCTAGCGGTCCCTTTGGATAAAGGCGGTAGTGACACAAACGCCAACTGTCCTAGAGATCTTTGCTAGCGCGTGCCGGGCAGGCAGAACTAAGCATAATACCGGCAACGCGTACATTTGTTCTGGAAGTGAGAGAGGAAGTAAGACAGAGAGACCGCATGATGGATCGCGATGAGGTAATGTATTTATACGTGACTAATGCCCGGTACACACATCCTGTGTCTGCATCAGCAGCATGTATGCTTATTCTTTAAACTACAACAGATTAGAGCAGCCACAAAGCACGTGGGAGACAGGTGTCAGACCCACGTCGGATGCACGTCGGTAGCAACACAACACTTGAGCTCAGGAGGCTCGTTGATTTTTTCAGCGAGATGCGCATTTCTCTGCTAAAATAGACGGAGAAATGACCTGTTTTCAGTCATGTTGACATCGTATCAGCAACATTCACTGTGGTTCAACATTTCTAGTGTGTCTTTTGAAACTAAGCCTCTCACAAATTTGTATAGAGAATCCCTTCACTTAAAGATTTAATTATAAAGCAAACAGTATTTGTATTTTAGGACAAATAACAGTTTAGTTTTGCTTTTTAATTTAGACTGATCGTGGACTTGGCTGACTTTATCTAACAACACAGTGAGCATCATACCAGTCTGGAATGGAGACACACATGCAGTGTCTGAACAGAACTCTGCTTATTATCATGACTTTAAAAGCAGCAAATGA